>VXBJ01000765.1:21439-96597 GCA_013400055.1 Nycticryphes semicollaris | reverse complement strand
ACCTCCTTGTGTCTGCTGTGGAGTTGGTGGAGGATGAGGGGCTGTAAATCCTGTTGCCCACCTCACCCCAATCCCTCCGTGCTCCTGTGCTTTTGGCTGGGAGGTTTCTCCTTGTCGCATCGTTAGGCAAGTCGTCTGGATTTGGGTTGGCTCATGGAAACGTCTGCAGCATTAGCACGTGTAGGGATGTCATTCTCCCCTGCAGCTGTGGTTAGAAGTGTGGCTGTTGTCTCCTTTATGTTAAGGTTAACGGGAATAAATGATCATTCCATCACTGAAGAAGGTGGGGGAGGGAATCCCACTCCTTACAGGGACTGGAAATCTTTCTGTAGTGAATAAGGATCTTGTAACATCCAGCTTCTTGCAGAATTTTATTTTTGTTTGGTTGGTTGGTTGGTTTTTTTTTTTCCTTTTAAGTTGACTTTCTAGGTCTTAGTAGAGAGAAATAAGCAAATACGAATTTTGCCTGAATGGCTGCAACCGCTTTTGCCTACGTACATTTCCTTGTTCTAGTGTTTCTGCTGTTTGCTGAGCAGAAGGCAACTGAAAGTCTCAGGCTGTGCAGATCACTAAAGGGAAAATCCTTGGAAATGCTTCGGTTTCATCTTGCTGCTTCATTAAACAGAGCAGTGGCAGGGAGGAGAAATGGCTTTGTGTGCTTCTTGGGTCAGGTGAAACACCCTGGAACACTTTGGCTGTGGTCCTCTGACAAGTAGGTGTTTGGGAAACTGCTCCAGCCCTGCTGTTTGCCCGTACATCTGAGCATAAATTTGTCAGAGAGTTTTGGGAAATACTTTGCACGAGGATGCTCTGCAAACCTTCCAGGGCTGAGCGTACATCTGATGGTGACCCCCAAGGCATAAGGGCTGGGTTCAATGACGCAGTTACACCTTGATGGTCCTTTCTTACAAATAGTTTACTAATTGTGCTAAAGACTGCAGATTTGCTGCATGCACTGCTTATGGCCAGTGATGCTGGTTCTCAGCTACTGTTGCTGGAGTAGGACAGCAAGAAGTGGGCGAAATAAAGAATGCAGGAGCAGAGTAGAAGATTTTAGCAAAGGCTGCCCATGCAAGATCCTATTTAAATGAAAAAAAAAAAAAATAAACAAAAAAGTGGAAGCAAAGACAGGAGTTAGTCCTATTAAATGTCTCACCCAAGAGAATCTGGGAAAGACATTTCTCAGTTCTGCTGGGAATTGCGTTGCCCTTTTAATGGTAATAACATAGCTTTGCGCTTAATCTCCCTAGGCACTGCCAAATGCTGAACAGGTCTGGACAATGAGGCAATTCCCTTCCTGCCCGGAGCCTTGTTGACTCTGGGTCAATGTGAAGGTACGGCTTTTGGGCGTGTTGGGTTTGTGCACCATGAGCACCAGGTCTGCTATCGTATGGAAAGGCAGAAAGCAGAAAGCGAACGAGCAGGTGTCCTTCATGAACTGAACAAGCAGAAGTGCTAAACACAGTGCCCTCGAATGATTACCCACAAGGAGGGAAAGTACGTCTAAAATGAGAATGCTATAGCTAATGTTGGAGGGGTTGGTAAGAAGTGCTAAACTTTCTAAAAAATAATCCCTTAGCTTAAAGAAAAAAAAAAAAAACAACAAAACAACCCATCTGCTGGAATGGGGATGACTCGTGGGTTGCTTTTCAGGTTTTTCATACACCTCAGACTTCTGGCATATCTGATGTTCTCCCTGTTTACAGCATTAGGAGATGCTGCTAATATGCAGGTAATAATAGCAAATATTTTTTCTATTGGCATTTGTAAACATTCCCTATGCATTCAAGAAACTGTCCCAAATGGGAGCAGCACAAATGTCAAAATCAGGGGAGCATAGCCGCATGCAGTCTCACTGAGTTTTGGGTATTTCACTGTAGGCTGATACCACATACACCAGCTTAACCCAGGCAATGAGAGCCACTGCAGGACTGGCAGCTCTGTCTCCAGAGCAGCAGCATGACTGGGGACACCACCACAATCCTGGGTCAGAGCAGGTGCCCAAGAAGGAGGAGGATGGTGGTGGGAACACCTGTGGCACTGAACCCCATGTGGGCAGCAGCAGTGGCAGGTGACTCTCCCCACTCCCTCCTGGAGGTAAGGACTGTGCTTGCAAAATGCATGGACCTTCCTACTCCACCTTCCCCCATCTGCCAGTTGGGCTGCAATGTCAAAAACAAGCATGGATTTTCCTGTTTACCCATCGTCAGCGTACCTCCCCAAATGCAATTGCATCGAGCTTGTTTTCCTTTCCTCATACATATCAGAAGTCAAACAGCGTGATGCGGCTAATGGGGTTATATTGACCCACCTCTGCTGTTGCTATTAATATCTGAAGAAATTCCAAATGCCACAGCCCCAATGACAGTACAGGTGCCTGCCCGTCTTTCTCTTGCCAAACAGAGTGGGGTCTTTTTATGTTGGCAGGTTCGGTAACTGGTAGTCCAAATTTTGGTCCTTGCTAGTGTTAAGAACCTAGGGACTAGATTCTATATAGAAGAGAATATATAGAGAATATTCATTTTTACAATGGATAGCAAGTGGATTTGCAATGTTATTTGGACAGTATCCAAATATCCAATTCTTTTTTTAAAGGGAGGTGGAAGGGATTTGGGAGGAGTCATATCTTTTCCTTGCTGACCATAGAAATGTAACACGCCATTCTAAAAAAAGTACATTCAGAATCTGACTCTGGTGCACAGACTACTAAATTTCAATTGCTGTTTTTATGTCATTATTGCAATTGCAGTAACTCTGTAAAAGAAAGGCAAAAGGTTGCTCTTTCTACTTTGAGCTCTTTCCATCCTGCACTTTTACAGCAAAGGTTACCCTGAGCAATGTGTACATCTGTCTCTTCTAAGTGTAGAGATACATATTATTCATACCTTGTCAATGTATATGCTGGAAAACAGAAGCTGAATTTATAGCTATATTTCCTCTCTGCTGGGGCTTTTAGAGTTGAGTGTTTCAGTGTTTCCATTATAAACCCCTATTTTCTGAGGTTTATAACAGTCCTGAAGAGTGTAGTGGTCTTGAACCATAATAGGAAGCACGTAATGTTGCAGTTACAATACAGCTGTAACTGCACATTAAGGCGTGTAATCTTCTCCATGTACCCACAATGCTCCAATAAGGTTAATTGGAGTTACATATACTAAGAGAAAAACAATATTTTACCCTTGGAGTTGGTGCCCTCCATCCGGAGAGATGTCACACAGGGACAGAGTGCACCTACCTGCACCAGGCTTACAAAAATGCCATTCCTTGCTACGCTATTAAAATAACCTTGTGCATCTTCAAAGACCTCTCTCAGCAGCCTCTTCCCTCATTTGATGCCTCACTGCTTTACAGACTTGGCCAAAGGAAACCAAGGTAAAGGTGACTGGAAGAAACTGTTATTTTATCAAATGTATGGTGGGGCTTTTGTCCTGTACGATGTCTCTGCTGTTTCTGCCCTTAGCTTCTGGTCTTGCATAAATACACTTCCCATCTGAAATCGCATCTTCTCCATTTCCAGTGAGATTACTCCATCTAGCATCTTGCACTCATGTGTCGTTGTGCTTACAAATATAACATGAATTACAGTTCATCATAACATCTCACTGTCCCTAAGCTGTCTTAAGTAGTCCTAGCTCCTTTACCGCGCGCCTGGGTAGTTGCTGGCTTTTCTAGTTAGCCTGAACTATCACAGACAGAGCAGGTGCTCTTAAGGAGAAAGTACCCCATACATTGTACCTGTCTGACCAGTCTGGCTCCCTGAGCTGCATCCATTCCAATGCACCCGATTTAAGTTTTTGTTGATGGCCATAGGACTCTGTGCTGGGATGGAGATCCCATCATGCTGGTTCGGTTGCTGTGTGATGTAACCGCCAGAGCTGGGCGAGGGGGAAGTCTCTGCAGGTAGTGGTGTTCTCAGTTAAAATGCATAATTTAAAAATGGATGGTGAGAAAGAAGAGCAGAAGTTAAAAGTGGACAATTGCCAGAGCTGCTGGCAATGCTCATGCTAGAGCTGATGTATCATTGCAGTTGCTCACTTGATCTTGTTTGACTCAATTGGCTGAAGGTAAAGAAAGCAGCAGAATGTTCAGAATGGAAAGAAGCTTCTAAGAATTGCTTAAAAAAACCCACCAAGACTCTTGGACCTTGAAGCTTTTGTCAGTCTCCCTGGTGAGTACAAAGCGGTCCTTTCAGATTGTCACAGAGCAAAGATAAAGTATGATGGCTAAAAGTTTTGGTGCATGGATTTTTTTTGTTTTATTTTTTCAGTATTTCAGTGAAACCGAGAAGGATACAAGTTCTAGTTTTGCATTAGCTCAGCTACTGTCTAATAAATACTGTGCTTATATTTCACTTGGTAGAGGCAGCAGAAGGTAGGAAAGAGGTAGGAGGCTGGATTCACTGTGAACCTTAGGCTTGGATCCCATCTATAGTCTGAAACTGCAAGTTAGCATGAGTGTCAACAGGGCTGAAATCTTGTTGAGACTAAGTTCTTTTCACTGTTTCAACTCATATGTCACATTATTTAGTCTTCCACTTAACCTCTCTTCCCATGGCTAACAGGTCAGCTTATTGGGTTCATGCCCTTTTGCAAGTATCGCTAACCTCAAGCATTCAGAAATCACAAATTTACTCTCAGATTCATGAGACGTCAGGAAAAACATGCTTTTTTTTAACTGAGCAATTAAAATAGTTTAATTAGTATTTTAGCCCTGATTTTTAGAGCTTTACAGCTTTAGAACATATTTTTCCTTGCTTTGAGGGCTTGACCATCTGTGCCCCCAGTGAAATCCTTATTTGTCACAATTGCACAAATGAAGAACTAGTGCTTTAGCAAAAACCTGAACTAGGCCAAGACTTGCAGTAAGAGGCAGAGATTTGGAAATGCTGGTTTTGTGACTGTGTAAGTTCACTTTTTCACTTTTCCTTTTTTTTTTTTAATGACTGCCTGTGTTACAACATATCTGCTGAGAATGAGTGAGCGGAAAGGATTTCTGATTTGATGAATTAGTGTACAAGGGGTTGGCCAGTAGGACTGCAAAAAAAAGCAATGAAAATGGGAGAGCACAAAAGACTGAACCAGAGTAAAGCCATTGGTATGTTACGTGTGCTCTTCTGCAGCATGTAAGGGGGTGAAATTTGCATGCTGGTTATCTGTGCAGCCTTTCACATGGGTAAGAAGAAGGCCTTTGGGAATATTGGGCATGATCTACCAAGAGTTATTCATCCTGTGATGCATAAATGTAGGCAGCAGATATCCCCTGGATAAGGGCATGAGTGAAGATAAGGCTTCTCATTGTACTTTATGTTGTCCCTGCATTTGCCCCATAGTGTGAAAGTGTTCTATGTCTTCCTGCCACAGCCCTGTGTGTTACAGTGCCCTGCACGTTTTGTGTTTGTGCTGCCATTTGAAAATATCTGGCATGATTGTTCACACTGCAGTTACTGTAGTTTTGAAATATTTATCATGGGGAACATTTTCAACGGCAAGAAATGTAACAGGGCACCAACCCCTTCCTGGCTGTCTACAGGAGTCGGAGCAGCATTACCAAACTCTGCATCTGGTGTTCTCCAGGAGAACTTCCCATGTCCCATGAAGGGGTGTTTCTGCAGCCTAAAAGAGAGGTTCTGTGGATGTCTCATAAAAATTGCTGAAGAACTGGGATTGGTCCTCAGTGATTACTTTGAACCACCAGGTTGAGTCTCTTTGCAGTCATACTGCCTTTCTACATATGGAGGTAGACTAATTGTTTCTGGACTTCTTGAAGTATGAAAACCATTACTATGGTAATAGTATTAGTCTGACTTGCTTGATTTTGACCTTTCTTTTTCCTTTGTGCCAGCTTACTGCCTCTTCTGTGCTGAGACTAGATGTTGGTAGTGTCTGAGTTGTAATGCTTGTCCTGATTTTGGCATGTTTGTATTGTCTAATACAAGGCACATTCTTTTGCTTTTTATTTTTGCTGTCTTATTCATTTTAGAGGGATAATTGCATCCAATCCCTCTGATTTTAGACAATTAGAGATAAAGCATAAGGCAGAGCTGATACTGCCTACAGTTCCCAGATGGGATCTGATTCCACTATTCTTGTCAGCCTGAAGGCCATAACCAGTGGTTCTCCTTTCACATCTGTGGGGCTTCTGAAAGCATGTGCTATTTGAAAAAATGGTGGTGGACCTCAGGTGAAGAACGCTTCTGTTCCTTATCTGAGGTTCAAGGTTTTTGAGACTTTAGATGCCTTCTCCCTTTTGTCATTTTTGACAGGGAATTTATAAATATGTTGCATTACTCTTTCAAATACCCTACTTCCATGTATCTGTCATTATCTTTCGACCTGTTCCAGGCCTTAGTACTGATCCTGAGAGGTCCTAAGGGCACCAATAGATCTTAATAGACCTGATTGACCTCACCTGAGACACCCCTGCCTACAAACTCTGCCAGTGTGTCTAGAAGCCCAGTTAAAGGTTGGGTTTAAGGGTTCAGTTGCTGACTTCACGTCCTGGTGGTCTTTGCTTACCCCATGCTGTGCTGATGAATCCTGTTACCTGCCTCCTACGTTCAGCTCAATGGGCCTGCACACTTTGGTGAGAGCTGGTCTATGTGGGGGGTTCCTATCCCCTCTTGTGGTCCTGGGACCCCATCTCTAGAGCATGTATGCAGACTACTGATAGTCTGTATGAATAATCTGATGTTTTTTAAAGAGGTACTAAGCAACATGTTCATGTAGCTTTTAGCTTGTCCTTTGCACAAGAAGAATGCAGGGTGGATAGCTGTGGTGGTCCTCCCATGACAGGGTGGTCAGATCTGCCTCTTCTTGGCTGCCGCTCTCCTCTTTGTCCTTTCTGTTTGTTCTTTGACTTCCCTTCTCCCATTAGGGCAACTCCAAGGATGCAATGGCCTGGGTTTCTCCTGCTGGCAGTGCAGGAGCCGTTGCACTGCTCTGTGCAATGCCCATTGCTGTGGCAAATTGCCTCTGAGGTGGCTACCCCACTTCTAAGGAGGCTGCATGTAATCTTGCTCTAAAGAAATCTTTTTGCATTGTATTGGAAGGATTCCACAATAAAATTACTGAACTGCAAACTGGAGAGGTAAGGTGGGGAACGTAGTTCCCACTGAGCTCTCAGAATATTTCCGTTACTTGGGGGAAACCATTGTTTGATGGTTTGAGTGTTCTACATCTTCTTATTTGCAAAGTGCAGAAATGGAGTGGGCCTTATGTGTTTTGGTGTCAATCCCATGAGCTAATGGGTGAAGGAGGAGTTGATAAGCACAGTTTAGCTAATGAAGTTGTAGAAGAAGGTGCTTCTCTTAAATTTCTCACAGTTCTTTTGACCTGTGGTCCAGTACGGAAACACAGTTTGGAGAATTCAGGACTTGGGTTTGCTATCTATAATAGCTTTTCAACCAAATGAAGAAGGTTAAGTGTTTGTCATGGTGTTTAAAATCTGAGCTTCACAGAAGAAATGATAACTTACAGGTTCTTAACATGGTATTGTTACAAAGGGAAACATGCTGCAACTAGAAGACTAGTCTAGGCAGGGTTCTTTGGCTTTTGCTGTTAACATGGAGCTATTGATCCATCAACATAAATCCTTACTTATCTCCAGTCAAGTTTATAGAACAATGAAATTATAGGATTGCTTGAATCAATGTTTCTAAAGCAAGCTATAGAAAGATAAACAAGTTACCGATTATTTAATAAAGTCAATTTTCTTAGAAATGCTTGGCTGTGGGCAGCAGATGTTACATTAATTTCTGCTTTCTCTGGAATTTCACCAGGGCTGCAAGATCTTAATGCCACTATTAGCAAAGGTAACTATTTTAGACACTCATTCCAATCTCTCACAGCAAGAGGAATAAACTTTCATTCCTTTTGACCACAAAATCTGTGCTATTTCTAAGCGTAGTTCTTTGAAATAACTAGGATATCTCACAGCTTGTTGCTTTAGGAGGGACTTAGTACAGTGGCACTACATTTAGTTAGCATAATGAATAGTTTAGTCCCTGTGATATTGACTGAGTTTGAAGTACCATAACCTTTAGTCAGCTAAGATTAAATTTGTCAGTGAAGTACAAGTTTGCATAGTATTTTAGCTTTCCTAGAATTTTAAGCTGGGTATTTGTTTTCTGGGAAGCATTTAGGTTAATATAATCAGGTTCTGACTTGGCAAAACAATTTAAGTATAAAAGTGTGTCTTTCTGTTTCTCAGTAGGAAGTGTCATGAAAGAGTCTTCCTTAGTGTGGCTTTGCAGTTACCGTGTTTGCCTTTCGAGATCCAGTTCATTGGAGTGATTTTACTCAAGGTGGTTAAAAAACCTTTCATGACCCCATGGTGTCCTTTTGGTGCTCCTGACCATTTTGAATGCAGAGCAGGATCTTTATAAATGGACTCTGATGCCTCGGTGATCTGTCTATGCAGTAGCAGGAATACAAAATCATCTGATTAATCTGCTTGGTCAATCCTTGAACAGGGACAGTAATAATGAAGTCATAGACAGTCACTGTAAATCCCTCTATTCCAATACATTAATATTCCCAGTACTTTGGCTATTAAGGTTGCTTTAAATATAAAAAATATCTCTGTGAAATGCGCCTTTGATCTTTTTGATTGGTCTACCTTAAAGATGTTAAGAATTCATTTTGGCTTTGGAAAGGTTTTTGTCTTAAGATAAATTAAAATCGTATATACTTGCATAGTTTTGTGCATGGGCTTTGTTAAAGCTTATACATAAACTAGTCTCAGATTAAATTAATGTTTTTTTTTTCAGTTGTTCTGTGGTATTTCATTTGCAGTATTTTGTGGCTAAGCTGTCTATAGAACAGATTTTTCTTGATCTGAAGACTAGACTACAAATTTCTATAGAGAAGAACTGCTATAAAATTAAAAATTAACGACTATCTAGATTTCTGTCATTTATCATAAAGTTGGTGTGGATCAACCTTAATTAGATTATTATAGACCTAAAACATACGAGGTAGAATATCATGAGAGGAGCTGAATTTTGTCATTAGCGGGAGTTTGCGGTTAGTCTACCTGGTTAGTCATTCACCTCTGAAATACATGAGACCACATTTTCCATCCGATATGCTTTGAAGACAGTTAAAAATCCTTAACATAATTTAGGTCTACTGAGAAGGTCTATAATCCTGCTTTTTAATAAGCTCTGTAGTTCATGTCCAAACAATGCTTGTGTATGTCAAGCATTGCTGAGGCTCACTGCCTCACTTGTATTTAGTCTGAAGTTGAAATACATTGTTTTGGAAGAGCATTTACAGAAAATATTCCTGTGGTTATAAGAGGCAGGGCCTTAAGGCATGAAGACTTCCTGGAAAACCCGAAATTGTCTGTATGCTGGGTTTTTAAAATTTTTTCAGTGGAAGAATGATTCAGCTTCTCATAATTTGAATGCTATAATGTACTTCCCCTTTCAATATTTCCTGCTGCTGATACCTGCACAAGCTGAAGCTCTGGCTGTTCGGGGTTGAGCTGCTTCTGTCTTGTGGGTCTGCCATTTGCTGAGGAGCTCCAAGGCTTCAGTTACGGCAGCGCTGGGGAATGAAGGATGATATATGCATCTTGAGGGTAAGTTTGTGTTGAATGTGGGTTTTTTTTTTTGTTGTTGGAGTTCGTGTTGAATGAATTGGTGATCTGTGGGTTTTATTTGCTATGGAACAGAAGAGCTTGGACGGCACCAGGCCATGGAGCTGTGACCTTCAGTAGATGCCATCTTGAGGGAATCCTCCTCTTGTGGAGGCAAACACAGACCATGCTGCTGACTTACCACGGTCTGGCAGGAAAAGGCTTCTTTCCACTTCTGCTTGCCTCTGCCTTCCTCTAGCACACAGTTAGTGAGAACTTTGTATCTGCCTCTGTAGTTTCTTTGATGCCCTTATCATAATCAGCCTGACCAGCTTGGCTCCACAAAAATAACTGGAAGGCTGGTGAAAAAATATCTGTGCTATTTAATAGTTAATTAGGAAGGCATTTCTCATCTAAAGGACCTGTAAAGAGAGATACAGAACAATAAATAACCTGTTTTCATTGCTGTCCGCATCCCTGACTCCTTTTCCCCTGACCCACAAAGCATCGTCTGGATTTTTGTGACTCCTTACTGAGCTGGGATGGTAACTGTGAGTGGGTGGGTCTGCGGTGAGGAGTGCTCCAGGTGGGATTTAGAGTCACTGCTGCGTGCCACCCATCTTAATGGCTGGAGATACTGAGTTAAAATGCTCCAGCAAGACATAGGTGCTGAGGCTTAAAAAAAAAAAAAAAAAAAAAAAAAAAAAAAAAAACAAAAAAAAAAAAAAACCCAAACACAAAATCCAAANCCTCCAACATCAAATGCAGAAAAGGATAGTTGTTGTTGTTGTTGGGAAGTTGATTACATGTTTTCTTCTGAATTGGATGCTGATGTGAGAGACTATTTTCTTTCATGATGTGTGTGTTTAAGAACTATTCATCCCACCTACCTCCCAGTATGATTGGGAAAAGGCTCCTGGGCTTCTTAAAAAATAAGTGAGATCTGTACTTGTTTTTGTGTTTGCTGATCAGATTTTTGCCTTTGGCTTTAATAGGTGGACATCATGTGCAGAAAAATATGTCATCTGATTAAGAAGTCAAGTAAATTAAAGCACAGAAATCAGAATATTACTACTTACCTCCTGCACTTGTGGTTAGTTTAGCTTTTTGAAGAGACGTTAGTGCATATGGATATTTTATTTTTATTTTTTTGCTTAAAGTCCTACAGGATCAGATGCTGGTTAGGATTGGCTTGTGCCCTCTGCTTAAGTCCTTGCATCACTGGTCTTGAATCTTGTTGCAGTTGTTCCTGGAGAACTTGGCAGCAGCAGCAAACCGGCAGAGCTGTTATTGACCCAGAACTGCAATAGCAATAGTTAATACAATAAGCGAGGTTTTCTGTGAACTACTGTGCTATTCTGTGGAGCTGATGAGCTGGTTAACACCTTTTACTTATTCTGTAAGGATCTGAGGCTGGAAGGGAATGAATGCAGTTGCGAAGCACGGAGAACCAAAATAGCAGTGATTTAGTTAGAGTAGAGCCAAATCTTCTTAAAATTAAACTCCATTGTGTTAGAGACTTTACTTTTTTGATACCTATGTTATTAACTTCTCTGATAAAAGCAGGAAATGTAATACTGTGATATTGGAGAAGTGTTGCACGTTAAATCTAAGCTATTATCTTGGGGTTGTGTGAGAAGAAAGCACTCTTTATCTGGTGTGTTATGGGAATCACATGTTGCAGAATTTCTGTTTCTGAAGGTTACCATACAATTCACAAACCTAGTTTTTTGGGTAGTTTTGATTTCCTTAACTCTCAAATAGGTTGTATGGAATAGGTGGGAAGGCTCAAGCACATATATGAGTATTTCTAGTTTCATAAGTAAGAAACGATACCGGACACTTTGGGGAATTTTTTCATGGACAAGAGTGTTTACTTGCAAACTGCTGCTGCTTTTGTAATCCTGAAGGTATTTTTGGTAATGGCATTCAGTTAGTTTGAGTGTAACAGTTGATGGTCTTCTTTCATATAAGTCCTTCAGGGTCTTCTTTCAGTTGGCCTTTCTTATTGGACTGGATCAGATGCTTGAAACAGGATTGAGGTTTGCAGGCAGGACAATACGGAAGAAAGCTGAGGATACCATATAGAACTTGAGGAAATGGCCACAAGTTGCGCCAGGGGAGATTAGAAGTCAGGAAAATCTTTCTCTCGAAGAATGGTCAGGTGCTGGAATAGCCTGCCCAGAGAGGTTGTGGAGTCACCGTCCGTGGTGGTGTTCAAGAAGTTTCTGGATGAGGTGCTATGAGATATGATTTAGTAGCTTAGTGGGTAGTACTGGTGATAGGAAGACGGTTGGGCTAGAGTACTTGTAGGTCCTTTCCAAACTTGTGTTTCTATGATTCTGTATGCTACAGGCAAACCATTTCCTGAATTGCAGCGAAAGCTTGACTGCTTGTGTGCAGGTTGTTCAAGGTAGTGTGGCAGCTTGACTGTGCCACAAAGCAGAGATAGTAGATTTTTAACCCTGATAGTAGAAGTACACACAGTGGAAGCCAAAGTATCTCCAGAGAGGCTGGTTAATGGTACCTGGCACTGCATTGAACCAGGAAAATTTGCTGTAGTACTCACAGTCCTGAAGTGGTACAGCCAATGAGTGCTGTGTGGAGTAACCAGTGTGACAAGAGGGTGACTTATGGAACCTGGTACTATAGTTGGGTTTTTCTGCTCATTCTTTTTTCTTTCTATATGTGTCCTCTAGTAGTTACATTATAAGAATTTTCTCCTAATTCCTCCATTTAGTGTGATAATTTCAAGTTTACTTTCTTCCTTTCTTTTAAATTATAATGAGTTTGAAGACTGAGCGCTAAAGAAGTTTCATCTTGCAGAAATGCTCTATTTTTGTTACTTCAGAGAATGCTACTCTTTGTATGCCAGGGTACCACCGAAGGGTCTTTATATTATCCCATGACCTGTACCATGGTCGGGCGCTCTCCCCCTCTTTTCCTCCCCACTTTCCCATTTCCCATACTTAACGTCTAAAAACTTATCCAACAGTGTTGATGTCTCAAGCAGTGGGTATGTAAATATTTACTGGCATGATGGTCAACAACAGCAGGAGGGGGGGAAATTGCTACATCCTACCATTCAGGGAACCTTCAAATTCTCTCTCAGAGCGTGCAGTCGCTGAGAACAGGAAGGGTTTGCAGTCTGTACTTGACTTGATGTGTTTTTGGTCTCTTGGTTCCTGTTTTGTTGCAGATGTCATTCATATAGCTCTGGAAGGCTTTATCAGCTCCTGAGGAAACTTTTCTCTGCGCACACACTCACACCACTCAAGGCTGGAGCTGCAGTAGTGGAAAATGGAGCCTGTAGGTCTCCTGGAATTTGTCTCCACAGAAATGAATAGTACAACAGTCACCCTGGCTTTGCTGGCAGTCTTCCTGGTCCTGCTGTATTGGTAAGTGATGATCACATGTGCTACGTATCAGACACAAAGCCTGCTGAAGTTCCCCCAACTCCGTCTTTTATTCATAAGATGAAACTGGAAGATAATTGGCTAGAAGGGACATGAAGGGAGAGTTGGTTTGGATGCAGAGGTTAAAATAAATATTCACTAAACTCATGATGCTCTTTTTAGGAGAAAATATTGCAAGGAGAGAATTCTCTAAGTCCTTTACCAACAAAACTTGTCTTCAAAATTAAGAATTTATTATTGTTAGTTTCTTATTAATTTCTGTAGGCAGCAGGAACATAAGTGTTGGTCAGAAAGAAAGAGAGAACTTGTTGCAGGGTTTTGTTGGGCCACTTCTCTGTACTATGCTGCACAATTTTCCCTTGCCAGGTTTCTTAGCTTAAGTGTACAGACACTTTAACTGCTGTTTATATTACCTCTCTTGTTCTTTCCACACTGAGTAGTGGATACAAATCAGAATAACAGTAGCCCTAATGGTAAGCACAGTAGGCATTGCAGTGAGCTGTGCTGAAATTAAAAGAAACCTCACCCTGTCCAGATAATTTATTTCAGAAATTAAATTAGCTGAACTGGGAGTGCTTTTCTGTTTTTACTTGAATACCTCTTCAAATCTTGCTTTCAAGTCAACCAATATTTTTTCTATGCGTTCAAGAAAAAAATTCAGGGACAGCAGTAGAAAGATAACCTCTGACAAAACCTCAAAGCTCACCTAGAATAGAATTGTGATTTCATGAGTTTAGCACAATTATTGTAATAGTGTAAATGATGGATCGTTTCTGCATGTTTCTTCATTCTTTGACCCTGTTGAGCTTTGTTCAACTTCCTTGTGTGTCAAGGGAGGGTATAGAGAGACTAAAAAATACTTTTTTTTCAGTCAAGCTCATATTTGATGTGCATTGCTGTATCAAGTAGGTGAGTGAGCCTACTTTCTTAATAAGATCTGCCCAAATCATCACAAGTCCTACTTCCTTTGAACTCTGGGGAAAAAGAATGGCAGGACTAGATCTTTCAGTAAAAACCATTCTGTTTAGCTGCTAACCTGTGGATCTTTGTAAGCTTAAGGGGATGAGAAGGGAGGGCAGAGGCATGTCCACAGTTCAGAAATGCAGCAGATGGGCTTGTGAGATCTGGCCACTTGTGAGATCTGGCCACCTGTGAGATAGCTGAAAGAGACTGATGCTTCCATGTAGTGTGTGTCAAGATGTGCTGAGGTCTCTGAAGACATGGAACTGCTCCATGTAAATATAGGGTACTTTCTGGTGCAAGCTTCTTATTATCTGGTTCAATTTAAGGAAGGTTGTTCCTCCCCTTGAAGTAAACATGACAGTTTAGTTCAGAATTTGGTCTTGTCTTAAACACACCTAGCTCTAACTACAGATGAGTCAAAGTTAAATGAGGATCCTGGGTGTGGACGATCAGCTGCTGAATTGAGTGCCTACAATGTAAGTTTCAAAAGGTCCAATTTGGGAGTGAGATGGGAAATTACCTTACAGTAGAGATACACCATTCAGTGTTTCGCCTTTCCAGGCTGAAGGTGAGTTCCATGAAAGCATGAAGGAAAGGAAGCTAGAGTTTTATATGGATAAGTGTTTTATACTCTTACCTGCCAATGGTTATTACTAACCAATATTTTTGATCTACAAATACAGGTTGATTTTAAGTAGCTTATTAAATACAGGTGTCTATAGGTGACTCATCCAGTGCGAAGCTGGTGTTTCTTAAACTTGCAATGAAACACGCCAGGCAACACAGGTAGCTTTGCCTGCTGGCTAAACTATTGAGAACCATTTGTTTTTGTAAAGTACAGTGACTGAACCTGTAAGGTTAATGGCTTGAAGCACATCTGCCAGTGTGGTGGTTTTTGTTCAAACCTGTCAGCCTATTCATTTGAGAGTCTGTTTTTTATTAAGTTTTTGATACCGCATGCCTGTTTAAACAAATGAGTAAAAACCAATGCATGCTCACAGCTTGTTTCATTCACGGCTGAAACCTTGGGTTCAAGGAATAATTTACAGAGTACAGAAAGGATTGCTAATAGAAATGCAGGTCCCTAATGCTAGAGAACATTTTTGTTACGATCGTGTTGCATACCCAATCCTCTATCTCTTCTAGGAGTCAGGAAACACAAGTATGGCAAGAGTAACAATAAAGTAATAACCCCTCAAGGTCCTTTGACGTTTTCATTCTAAGCCATATTCTCATTTTTAATAACTTCTGAATTCTTCTTTTTCTATTTTTTTTCTGCCAGTGTTGTGTCTTTTCAGAAGGGCGGTCACGGGGGAAGGAAGGAGTGAATATTTGCTGTTGTAAATTTTGTTATGGTAGTAGCTTATGACTGATTGGGGTCATATTGTGTCAACTGTTGTGTGAGTACAAAGAATAGACAGTTTGTCCACCTTGTTGGCTGTAAAAGACTTACAGGCTAAACAGAAGGCAGTTGCAGGTAAAGAGAGTTGATAGATCTAACGCACACTAGAATAGTAACACAGGGAGGGCAACTGTTGTGTTATTTGAGCTATTTTCTTAGCGTGACTTTTGTGGATGAGGCTACTATATGGTTTAAATGACAGCCTCGAGCTGCTGCCTGTCAGCTCAGCCTCAGTTGCTGTTAGTGTGTGTATTGTAAGGTCAGCTGTGATTTATCTCAGTCCAGCTGGCAGGTGCTATCTTGCTCAGTTGTGATAAGACCAATCTCTTTACATTTTTGGATAAGGTGAGGTCATATGAAGCAGGGGAGAAGGAAGGGTTGATTGGGAAAGGCAGGAGAGGCTGTAGCTGCATAAAACAAAACTTCTAGTGAAGATACAGGTCTCAGGAGGAAACTTTGATGATTTGGTCATTTTTTTTTTTTTTTAGACTGGTATTTATTGTACAATGAAAGATCATCAATAGCTCTTTATAACAAATCCTCTAATAGCAAACCTCTGTTTTCTCACTTGTCATCAGTGTAATATGAAGGTAATGCTTGTGGTTTGTGTCAATTTTAAGTCAGTGGAAAATTCAGCACCTATAGCATATCAGCATTTATTCTCCGCATGACCTTAAGTCATCTGTAAGGAGAGGCTTTTTAAGGTAGTTGGTTTAATGCTGGTAGTAGAAAGAACAGAGGAGCTTTTGTGTACGTAGTCTCTTTAGTTTTGAAATGGGAGGAACAACCCTGAGGTTGCATTTTCAGTAATCTGCTAATTTAACTGATGTTAATGCTCATTGCAGGGAGGGCTGGACTAGGTAACCTTTAAAGGTCCCTTCCAACACAAATCATGCTATGGTTCCATGTGCTCAAGCCTGCTTGCTGTCCCCTATACCTGAAGGATTTAGGTGTCTGCCACCCTCCCCATCCTTACTACTTACTCTCAGTGGGTTAAAGTCTCTTCTTGCAGACCTCCTATCACGGAGTCTTCAATGGCTCCTGCTGCCCCATTACTGTTGTGATAGACAATGAAAGTACTGCTTTACTGACCACAAAAAGGCATAATATGGCTAAATACATAAAGCTCAGTAATACCAGTGGCACAACACCGAGTACTCTTAAAAAATCTCTTGTCCATGTGCCTCCCACACCCTGTGATTTTTACTAACCAAATGATTATCAGAGCAGTTTCTTTGAAGAGCACTTCCTTTCACAATTGCAAGTACTGCTGTCTCTATTTGCTTAATCTCTGTGAGTCTCTGAGTTTTTCTTCAGGCATGAAACGAAAACAAACACTTAAGGGAGGAATGAGGTTAACATTTACAAATCCCAGTGATATTCTCTATTGAAAAATACAGTAGTATATCTATGCAACATATTGTTCATTTTCATTTCAAACATACACTGAGTTGGGCATCCCATGCCTGGCTTTAGCTGCAAACATTGCTTTGTGTCTTTCTTTTTGCTGTCTGGGAAGATGTTTGATAAAATGAAAGCAGGGGTTTATCTTGCTTTAAAGTTTAATGTAGCATAAGCTTAGCATTATGAGGAAGCTGTCACATCATTCAGATACCTGTGTTCAAACTGGATTATCAACTCCTTGTCTAAACAAACATGGGTTTTTTTAGAAACATGGAGGTTGGATGGGAGGTGTTTGTTTATGTTTGTAAGATATGTGTCTAATTGCATGCTTTCAAACGTAGCAAAACATACACTAGCATGTTCTTGTCTGTTCCTGAAAAGCTAAATAATTCAGAAAGATGACATTTTTACATTGAAGTAATATATATTCGTGATCACTTGTGTAACAGAAACATATGAGATTGAAAGATCTGGCCACTGTCCACCCATTGCACAACAAGCATTTGCAGTCTCTGATCAAAAAGAATGAACATTAAACTTAATACTATTCTCCTCTCACCTTAAGGGTAGACATTTGCATCCACTTAGATGCAGGATATATTAGACATGGGAGACAACATGAGTTCATCAGTTGGTATCATAACTATACTAGACCAAATCAGAAGTTAATCTCAGGACAGGCTGTATTTTGATATAGATGACTACAATATTGTTGCTTGTTTGGCACTACTTTACATCTGTGGTTTTGGAAAGTGCTCTGAAAGAGAAAGTTTAGAGACAATTTTTCTCCGGATAAAACTTCATTCTGTTCTTTCAGAGCCTTACTATTGGGCCTTGAGTTTAGCAAAACTGAGATCAAATACACCTCATGTTTTGTTGTTTTTTGTTTTTGTTTTTTTTTTTTATTTCCAGCTAGATGCCACCTAAAACTAGGTCCTGCAGCATTTTATGCTCCTCAAAAAATTAGTATATACAAAAGATACTTGATTGCTAGAGCTCTCGCTTTATGGTTTGAGTGCAGGTATAGAGTAAGCAGGTTATTCTCCCTAATGCATCCAAATAATGCTTCCAGACAAATTCAGTACCAAGCAGTACAAAACTTGGATCCTTTCTGAAAGGAGCACCAGTTGTGTGTGGGTAGACAGGCCCAAACATTTCCAGCTGTCATTGCTGCCATGAAAGGCACAGGGCTGCAAGGAGCACTATAGGTGGAAACAGGCCTAGGTATGGAGCATCAACATACATCCATAAAGATGTACAGCTCTGCTCTCATGTCAGACTCATTGAGTGAAGAGGCTTGGAGAGGCATCCTAATCCTCAAATGTCAAAGCATGCTAGTCTTCAGAGCTGGCAGAAGTCACGGCTCCACAGATGGTGTGTGCTGGGCTCTGCCTGCCGAATGTTCCTCCATCTTCCACATCCCTCCTGCAGCACTGGCCGACCTTTGAGGCTGACCGCTGGGCTCTAAGGTTACAGTTTCTAAGGAATCACACAGAATCACAGAATATCAAGGATTGAAAGATCATCTGGTCCAACCCCCCTGCCAGAGCAGGAATCTTCCCCAATTACAACCTTGTAGCTTCTTAGTTTGCAGTGAACCCCACATCAGGTTTGCAGATCAGGTGGCAGGGAAGTTTTGTTTTGTTTTTTTATATTTTCTGTTAACCCCAGCTGTTTTTTTTCCTGATATGGCTATTATGTCAGTGGAAGTCATTCTGCTTTCCTCCACTTCATTCAAACAGCTTATGAAGGCTAGAAGGATCTGACTCAACAGGAAACATCAGCAAACTGCTGATGATGACAGGAAAAAATAACGTATTTGGAATTGTCTTTGTCATGGAGCTTTACAACAAGCAAATCTGGAATTCCCATGAATATGTCAAACATAACTTGATCCCACAGCTGTGGAATATATGACCTTCTCTTTGAGCTAAATCAAGCAACTCTAGGTAAGCCTGAGAATGAACAGAGGAAGCTACTGAATTAAAATTTGGAAAAGTGCCAGGCCACAAATTACTAAATACTTTCTTTCTCTGAAAACAAGGTAGATTTGATCATCCAGAATGAAGTTCACTCAGAGCCCTGATTGTGCTGCTTTTAAGTAAACAAAATTCTCATATTTTTTTGGGAGAGGTAGAACAGTTTTACATCATAACTTTTGGAGCTTCAGAGTTAAATTCTCTGGGTTGTCTTCAGAGGCTGCTACAACACCTTGGTTATGCTGATAAACGTAGCTCAGCCTTCAGTGCTGCGCAGCTTTGGTTTCACTTGCCTGCACTCTAGGGCAAAGCTCGTAGGCCTCTTACATTCAAGTTTGGTGTTTGTTGGTTTTAAGTTTAGAGATCGCATGGCCAGTCATGTTTATTTGAAGACCCTCAAGTGCTTCCTGGTTTGGTTTTTGGGGTTTTTTTTTGGGTTTTTATTTTGTTTGTTTGTTTAGTTGGTTTTTTTTTTTCACTTTTGCGAAGGTGCATTTTACCATAACAACTCTGTGTAAAGGAGTAAATCTCCAGCTATTCATTCTTCGCTGTCTTCCTTTCTCCCTAAATCTTTTTATGCCTCTCCCCATAAAAATCCCTCAAGCACAATTTGGTTTTAGTGCATGGAGATTACAGTGTTAATAGTATGTTAAGACAGACCTACGGGGATATGTTAGCTTTCTTTCATGAAACAAGCATATTGACCTATCTTCTAGCATCGTCTCCAGATCTGGAGTCCAATAGAGCATGCTGTGAAGCTGGTTAATGCTCACAAATGCTGCTAGGCCAACAGGAGCTGAACACAGCCCTTCAGCAATCCAGTTTCTCCTTTCCTTTCCTGCAGGGCTTGGAATGGACTTGATCTGGTCTGGGCTGGGTTGCACAGGCAGGAGAGATTAGGAAGGGGGGAAATCACTGTGGTTTCTCCATCAGGCAGCTTCTGCCTGGGAGTCTTCTCTGGAGCTTCATTTAACTCTTCTGGGCTAGCATTTTGGTTGTAACTTCTGTTCTGCTGTTTGCCTTGGGGCAGGTGTCTTTGTTTATCTTGAGGATATTCCGGCACCTCACAAACTAATTTCGGGAGCTCTTAATTAGCTTGTGGGAGCTCCTGCCTCCAGAGGAACTTAGCACACTGCTCTTGGTGGACTAAATGGCATTGAAATTAGATGATGAAAGAAGGCAATGTAAACAACCTCCTTACAGAGAAGTCTCTGCCTCAGTGAGCAGTGGGGCATTCCATCCCCTTGCGCAGGGGCTGTCTCTTGCTGTGTCTGTGCATTTAATTGCCGGGCTCAGAGGGGCCTCTCAGGACTGCTGCAATTCCTCCAAACAGTGCCATGAACTCTGCTCTCCCCTGAACCCCAGGGGAGCATATTGGCAGTTCCTGTGACCGGCCTGCACAGGGGTGAACTAGTTTTGCATCCTCTTGTGCTCCAAGGGGTGTTGACTTGTCACTCCACATCTTTCAGATACTGGACCAAGTGTCCTGCCAGCCTGGCCGTGTTCCTTTTTAAATGGAAAGTTAAACCAATGGGCAGTTTTGACAGATTAGACTTCCTCAGAGTGCTGAAAAGTAAATCTGTGTTCTCCCTCCTCCCATTTCCTTCAACAGTGCCCCCATCATTAGAATAAAGTTGCCTGTATTCTTCTTCACTCCCTTTTGTCTTTGTATCAGGCTTGGTCAATAACAGTGTTCCATGTGTTTTGTCATCATTGCTGGCTCACCAGTAATTAATGCCTTTGATTGCCATCCTTTGTTCTTCTGTAGAGAAGTTTTATACAGTACTTAATGGAGCTGTCTGAACATTATTTAAAAATAAAATATTGACAGATTATTGAGAGATTGATTTTTATCAGTTCCCCTTGACATACCACAAATCCTTAGATGGATTTTTCTCTCTGTTATCTCCCTAGGTTTTTTATTTTTATTTTTATTTTTTTTTTTTACTTCTTTCCTCATTGAAAACCAAGTTTACTGTTCCATGATCTCAGTGTGTGCTAACTGCTGAGGAACAGCCATCAGAAAGAGCTCAATGTATTTTCTGGTTTGGGTCTGGCAATGCATTTTTTTTTTCACTTTCATGGGAATAGTGGAGGAGCTTGAGAAAATGATGTTCAATATCTATCTCTTTATTCCCTTGCTTTATATGCCATTGCTTACACTGGCAACAATTTCTTTTTAAGTTCTGCTTGTTTATATCATGTATATTTTCTATGTCTGGAGAGACTGTGAAGGTCAATAGGTACAGAAGAGTTTTAATGCCAGGGTCATCTAGCATGTGGTAGATTCTTCGTATCCATTCCTTTGAGAGTTTCTTCCCTGGCCAGTTGCTTCTTCCACGGTTCTGCAGAACCAGTAGGCTTGTCAGGGGAGCAAGGGAACAAAAAACAATTAACAGGTTTTGCCCTTTCATGTTGGATTTTTTCTTCTTTTTGTGGACAGGAAAAGAGGCAGGATGCCCAACAATGGCTGGAGAAGGGCTGGGAAGAATTAGTGCAAAGAGGTGGTTATGATTCCATATGAGTTTGAAGTAGGTTGTTATACACTGAGGTTAAGTATGTTTGAGAAAGTTGAAACTGGAGGAAAGTGGCTGAATCAAGATGTATTTTGGGAGCAGGACGTTGGGGCAGTGGCTGCATGCTTGTGTTGACGAAGTAAAGTTTATTGCCTTGGAAAGAATAGTTCCTTTCAGCTAGTAGAAACCTTGTGATACTTGTTGGGAGTTGAGAGGTATGGGAAGGATGAAAAGTCAGTGAACTTTGGAGGAGGTAGATAGCTGGTTACTGTATGATGGTAAGCTCCTGCTTTATGAATGTTCTTGGATGAGAACTATTGGCAGAGTTTTGAACCTGTAACCCTAAGTATTCTTTTAACTTATTCAGTAGCAATAAATCTGATGTAATCGGTGCATGCGTGTTTGTGGTTTCTCATCCTAAAAGCTCCAAAGAGCTTTTATGTAAACACCCTCTCAATAGAGCTATAACAAGATGAAGAGGTCATAGAGGCACATGGTTTGAAATGTGGGAAAGACGTGAAATATAGCCACTCTGGGAGAGGCAGGAGTGACTAAAGGATCTTCAAGGTATTGCATGCTAGCATGAGGGACAGAAAGTGATGGTGGTCAAGCCTTCAAGGGCCTCCTTCCAACTCTTAAAATATTGATGTGATCTGCTTGGTCTCTGAAGACTTTAACAAACCTCAATTTTAAGATTTTCTGAAATGCCCATCATAGGTTGAGATTCAGCAATCTCTCCAAGAGAGATCTCAGTGTAGGCTTAATGGCAGGAAAATTGAGAAGCTGTATATTTGTTTCAGTGAGTAAAATATTAATGTTATGGATTTTTTTCATGTGTCTGAAGGTTTGAATGTATTCACCCAGCATGGAACTCTGGGTTGCTGAAATATTTCCTCAGTGGTCAGTCAGATCAGAATTCTGGCCCAGTGAGAAATAACACAGCTTTAAGAAGAGCAAGCACTCCTTAGTGGTTCCAGAAAGACTTCAGGTCCAAGATCCACTCTGTACCTACTGAAGTGGAGCTGTTCTGGAGTGGCATTCAGCAGCCTTCACTTCTAGATATGCATCTGGCCTGCTGTCCTTCATCTCCTCTTAAGAGATGAGAATAGGTGATGCAAAGATAAAGGATACTTGGTTTTGTGATAACTAGTCCTAGTTATAGCAATCAACCTTAAGCCTTTCAGATCTGAGAACAATAGTATCTTAAACTTTGTTTGTCTACTGGGAAGTTTTAGACTTCAGGCCACTTCTCATGGTTTGGGCACCATCCTCAGTAGGGATGTTTTTAAACTGTAATTATTAGCAGTAGTTATTTAGCAGTTTCACAATTATTTTTTTTTCTTGAAATACGACTTTTGCTCAATACAAACAGGAGTGCTATTAACTTAAGTGGAAAACCAGTCATCTGGTGTTCTGGTGTTCTTCTAGGTCACAGAGCCCTGTTGTGTAAGTGAAAGAGACCATCAGAATTTGGGTGTCAGGCACAGAGGAGTAAGGAACCTCCCCAGAACAAGGTTGCAGAGAACGTTCAGAGTATCAACTGTGGGCACAAGATGCTGGAACGGCTGTAAGAATTTGTGTCTTCACAGGCCATGAATCTTGTAGGACGAGTGTATTTATGGTGTAAAGATGTTCATCCTGCCAAGACTCAGGCTGGGATTTGAGACTTGGGATTTGAGTAGTTTGTCCCTACCTGCCTCCTCAGCTTTAGTAGAGGCAAGCTATTAACAAGCATGGTAAGGAGACCCTCATTTCCATGATAGATAGTAGCTCAGTTCCTCTTTCAGGCTTTGACTGTATCACTGATGGACATTTTTCTATTTAATTTTTGACACTGCTAGGGATTCTATGCACTAAAACCTTTTCTCTCTCCTTCCTTCCTTTTTATTTATGTTCCTGAGTGAGAGTATAGCCAAGCAGTGAGCTCAGTGCCATGGAAGCATTTTATATTTTGAGCAGAGATAAAAATCTCATTCCTTCTATAAACAAAACAAATCAACAGATGATGCCCAGGAGAACCATTTCTCTATAGCCATTTTCCTCCAGCTGCTTTCTATTCTGTGCAGCTTGCAATGCACCATATGAAATACGTGTGTGCCTTTCTGTGTGTGCAAAACGCAGGTTTCCTCCAGACAGTGGCAGCTCCATCAAAAAAAAATCCAAAAACAAACCAAACAAAACCACCTCACATTTTTTTCTTTTACAATGCTGTAATAATAATTTTAATAACAGAGTTGAGATGTTTGGTTATTTAATAGATTATAGCTTAGCAATATGCTGGAGGAGCTCTGCAGCCACAGCTGCTGTGTCTTCACTATGAATGAATTTGGGCTATTCTTGTGGGAGGATGAGGGGCAGAAGTAGTGAGTTTGAGTGTATCATAAACATGGAGGCATAAGGGTACAGCCAAAACGTGTTTGGAATGCATGTGTCCTCGCATTGGTGAGGAGTTTCTCTCTGGTGCTGTCGTGGCTTTGTGGCCCAACACAGGCCTGTTGCAGGAATGAACTTGATGGAAGGCAATGAGAAATGGTCCCTCTAGCCTCTTGAAAGCCCTTGGTTGATGGCACCTCTTCCTTACTTGCTTTTGTTTGGTTGTGGTGAACAGTTGAGAGGCAGATGTGAATGGCTGTGGAAGGAGGTCATGCGTGGGAAAGATTAGAAGGTGCTGGATGAGGAGCTGGTAGGCAACGTGGATGGTGAGGTCTCACATGCTTGGGAATAGTTGCAGGTCAGCCCCTGGCAGTTTCAGGTGTCTCTTATCTCAGCAGCATCTTTCTGCTCATCTCCCCACCCCAAGATATGCTTCTGTACAGGAGGAGGGTGGCTAAACCAGACATTCCTAAACTGGGGCCCAGGGGATTAGTGTTTATCCTTGCAGGGGCAGGGAAAGCTGATAAAATTTTGAGCATTGCTAGGGTAATGGAGTGTCTTTTCCATAAATAGTTGGTAGCCTCTGAGACATGAAGGAACTTGGAGCTAACAGAGGGGCAGGAGTGCAGTAAAATTTGGCAACCCTTCCTCTGGTTGTTTTGATAAAGTGTGGTTTAGTACTGAAGGAAAATACTATGGTTTCTCATCCAAAAATCTCCTGAGAGCTTTTGTGTAAATACCACGTATGTGTACATGTATGTATAAACAAACATTTATATTTGTATTTATAAATATGTAGCAAGTGACTTGGAACAAACAGCTTCTAAGAAAGTAGTAGAACATAATGGATCCGATCCTTGGACAGATTGCACTCAGTGCCCAAACGCACCCCCTTATCCCATCTCTAGCCAAATGACTTCTGGCAGCTAAGGAAATAACCTTGGGTAAAACCAATAGAACTTTTATAACAGGGACGTTAGCTATTGACCCTGAATGTATTTTATGACACTGCCTTGGTTTTGCCTTGTATATCTTCATTCTGTGGTTGATACGTTGTTCTGCGTTTTTGAAAAACTGCAGGCTCTCAGGACTCTAGTATCTGTCATTGTGATGCTCAGGCTGCGGGTTCACACTCGTCAGCCCTGGGTCATTCTCTAAGGCCCATCTGATCTGGACCAGGGTGGGCACATGAGACAATTTTGATGTAATTAATTGGAGTGCAGGACAAGTGATTTATACCATTTCTGCTATGATGCTACTGGGAGAAGATAGACTGTACTTGATCTGGTTCAAAATTCACTTTTCATATTAACAAATGTGCGTTAAGAGAACTTATTTCTATGGGATCAATACTTTGGGTGGTGTAGCTGGGATGGTTTTGAGCAGAAGCTTCTTGCCCTAAACCTGGATTTACTGTATCATTAAAACAGGGCCTCAAACTCTCTGGAGAACTCGGTTCCATTTACTTTGTGCAATTGCCCTGGTAAAGTTAGGGAGCAGCAACAAAAGGTCAGTAGAAATTTCACTGGCTGCCAAGTGCACATGAATCAATTTTTTAGAACTTGTATTTGGGAATGTGTTTCCCAAGGTGATTTGCTTATGCCTGAGCATTTAGGCTTGTAGCATCTATGGAATTCGAACTCAGAGCTTTTAGGAAATGAAAGGTAAGCATTGTAACATAGCTGACTTTTTTTTTTTTTTTTTTCCCAAAGAAGCAAAATATTTTAGGTGCTCAGTTCATTTGGAATTTTTTCTTTAAATGGGGGTGGTTAACAGTCAGAATTTTTGTCCCGGGTGTTTGGTGGTAATGGCTGGTTGTTTTTCTGGGTGACATTATTTTATGCCAAGTTATAGAGCTGACTGTAAAATTTAAATGTTTTGGTAAAGTTTATGTGGATAACTTGCCTCACTCATTATCCAAGAAATTCTAAACTCATAAATAACTGGTCTAAGCTTGTTTATTAGTACAAGCCCTTTAAATTCATAGGCGAAGTTTGGCTTGTATTGCTTAAACCAGTGATAAAATTGTTGAGTTTTTTTTCTTACCTGAGAACAGTTAAAAATAATTTTCTCACCTTTCAACTTTCACATGGACCTTTTTCTGACTGAAAAATGCTGTTAAGCATAATATTAATACAGTAAAAGAGCGACCCACACAGAAACCCAAGCTGCACCGTAAATCCTTCCCTGAATGTGCTTGCACTGGTTATGTAAATAAAAGAAAATTGATGCTGTTTGCAGAATTGTGATGATATAAAGGAAATTGCTCTTATGTGATACCATTTGTGTGTGTGCATGTGCACCCATCTATCCATCCACCTACCCACCTCTTTATTGTTCTGGTTATCTCTGTAGCTGGCAGACATGCCATGAAACCACTACCTGGGGCAGAGCATGTCTTTTCTCAAGGCTTCAGGGAGGATCGTTGCATTTTCCTTGCTTGGCAAAGACCTTTTGACTGAAAAATATATTGCTCAGTTCAGGAGGAATTACTGTACGTAGTCAGACACAACAGACTTTCAGTTGTATGTGGTGGTTTTGGTTCCTGTTCCAAATAGTTTGTAGAGATATAGTGCACTAAAGGGTGTTTCAACTCTGATGACTGTTGATCCCCAAGGATGCAGCTGATCTATCTATAGGTTTTTTTAAAATTTTATTTATTTGTAATTTGCATTGCATTTGTAAATAGCTGGTGGCCAAAATCATTATCAATGTGTTAATTTAAAGATCAGTCAGCATTTTCAAAGGCTGGACAGTTTCAAGAGCTTTCCCTGAGCAAGCTGGAGGCTTTGTCTTGTGGGCTGCGAGCAAATTGTTACAAAACACAAGAGAGTTGGTAGGAGTTTGTGGAATCATAATTAATTGACAATGGTTTTTCAAAACCCATATTTCCCAATTTAAAATAAACTGTTAAAATCATTTAGAACAGTGTTATGATAGTCCCTTGACACACGTGGGTAGCTTTGAGTTAAACATATAAATAAGGCTGAAAAGACTGTATTTAGTTCCAGTCTGATCCAAGGACAACTGAAAAGCTGAAGGTCAAATAACAAAATGAAGAAAAGAAAATTATAGCCCTCCTTGTTCTGTTCTGCAGCATGCTGCTTGGCAGCCGTGAAGGTTCAATACTGGGGAATTTGTCACATACAACTATTTATGATTTGTACTTTAAGTAAAGCAAGTAAGCATGAAGTGTGTGTACTTATTGACAATAGCACATCACCAAGTCTTGTCACACTGAATCTAAACAGCACCTCCTGAGTATTACAGAATTTCCAGGGCCTGAATATTAAAAGATCTATGAAAGACCAATTCATCAACAGCTTTCTCCATGCTCTGTCTTGACACCTGGGCTCTAGCACTTTCTGCCTGGAACAGAGCTAAAATGTAACCATGTGCTAAATAGCGGGTGAAGACCATTGCTTGATTTTTTTTCTTTTTATTTTTTATTTATTTTTTATCTTTGTATAAGCTATTAAAACTGAGTGAGAGGTACTTCAGAACTTCAAGTCACTACTGACTTGGGAGAACTAGCAGTCTGTGCTTGAGCAGAAGTTTTTTTTTAAGCAGCTCAAATGCAGATCTTGGTGCTTCCGTTTGCAGAAATAAGCCAATGAATGTCAACCCATGTAAGTCAACCCTCTGGTGGTGATGTTTTCTTCCTCCCTGCTGGAGGGACTGATCCAAAGTAGGTGCTAGGCTGTATTCTCTTCACCTAGGAAAAGCATTTCACTTGCGTGGCTGCAGGTAACATAGGCACTGTTGGAGCCATGGGACCGGGATATCAGTGGGTCATGCCTGTTTGTTCAGATGAGGATCTGTACAAGGATGGTGGAATTCTGAATGTTCAGGCTGATGATAAACTGATGGAGATTGTCAGTGATGTGATTTGTGCAATCAGGTGTATGTGATATTTCACTTGACCTAATCTTGCCAAGCCTGATCATGCCTGTCTGTCCTCTTGCACAGCTCCCCAGCATGCCCACAGCACTTGCCTGCTGGGCAATCAGGCCACAGATCCTGGGGCCAGGTTCCTTCCCTGGGATATCTGCTGGCCCCTTTGCTCCAGCCACTTAATACACTCTGATTGCCATGCTTTTATTAGGGCATTTTGGCAGTACATGGTGTAATTAATAGTTTTTTTCTGAGGCGTTATTCCCTTTAAACAAGTTTCACACTAACCTTCCTCTTTCTGAATTGCTTATGAAACATTATTCAGTTGAAACTGCAGGGTAGTAGTATCTCATAGAGTAGTGTCGTTTTCAAATTAATAATATACTCTTTATCAGATATGTGCATGCTATGGACAATGTCTATTCAGATGAAACATTGGCTACCAATGACTATCAAATGTATCCTTAGCAGTCCTCAAGAAAGAATGGGAATACATGTGGTGCAACTTGGCTAGCAACTTGTCCGAAGATGACTTCATCTTGTCCAAAGATGACTGTGTTCAACTCTGAAACCGCAACATTTGGAGAAGCTGCCTTCTTTTTCTTTGAAGGAAACCATGCCTGTGTTTTTGCAATTTCACTTTAAATCTAAGACTTGCATGTCAGAAAGAATGGAAAACTATGATTTTCTTACAGCTATCAACTGGCTATTATTTATATTTCCTATGTACAAATATCTCTCTCTCTGTGTCTTTTAAAAATATTTTTGAGGTGGCGTATGCTGTGTTTAAAAAGGAAAACAAAGCAAATTAGAGGCCATCCCTTCAGCAATCAGTTAAACTCTTTGAAGAAATGAAGAAAAAATTTGGATTCTCCTCAGCCAAAGTCCCAGCTGATGCATCATTTTTGGTCTGGTTGTTTCTTCAGCTCCTGAATTTATGATGGGTTTGATCTTGACTGTGTTTCCACATCGGGTGTAAACTCGGTTATGGTTTAGGAGATTGCTTGTTCCGAAATGTGAAATTTGGCTTTAGATGGCTGTGTAAAACACAAACTCTTGCAAATGTGTGTTTTAACACATACATTTCTAACAAATCATTGTTTATTCACTACTTTTTTTTTCTTTCAATATTACAAGGAACACTTAAATGAATGGTATATCTTTTAATTTGTTTTGCTGCACTGTTCATTTATAGCTTCATTTCCTTTACCTCAGACTTTCAAGATTACTTACAGACTGTGGCTGAATTCATAAACTTAGATACACAAACATAAGATTTTTTTTTTTTTTTTTTAACCATCAGATAGTCGTGATTTGGGTTAGGAATCCCTGGGCTTTCTGGGATTTCTGCAGTGCCAAGTTGAATGTTGGTATAGCTCTGGCTGTGCTTTGGTGTATGAAGCATGATGCTTGCATGTGCATGCATGAGAGGATGAAGAGGAGATAAAGTCCTGAAACCTCCATTTCCCTTACTCCTGACTACCAAAAGGAAATTAAAAAGGAACTCGCAGCCCTCACTACTTATCATATGCCACCACAGCATATTTTGGAGTTGTTTTTGAAGGGCCATTAACCTCACTATATAAAAGTAAGCAAGTAACCAGCATTCTTTGAACTGCCAAATGCATGTTAAATGGATGCTTTTAAATTAGTTTTCATCTATGAAGAACATTTTGTTGTTCATGTTTAGCCTGTAAGGGTGCTCAAATGCCCCAGTTAAAGTCAGAGCCAGCCACATCAGGAGGAATAATCTTTACACAATGTGCTATCTAACTATGCATGCCTTTGTGATGAAAGGAATATACCTTCCCTAACAAAACCAACCAAGAAATATCTTAAGAGCATAGAAGGCTTGATTATGATCTTTATTACCTTGCTGTAAAGCAATAGCAGCACTGCTGAACTCCGTTGCTCTGAGTTGTTCTAAATTGAAGTGTGAGCTCTGAAATACAGAGCAGAATAAATTCACTTTATATACTTTAACTTGGAGAAGGCAAGTCTCTGTGGCAGACCCAGCAGGATTACCAGCATTCAATCAATTCCAGGGTTTGTATATCCCAGCATTCTAGGTAGGCTTGCGAAGCTTACTTTGCAGTAGAAATGTCACTCCCTTTCCACAGAATGCTCCAGTAACAGCCAAACCTCCTAAATAATCGTCATCCCTACTGTTCAGTGTATGAATGCTGGGAACAGAATTGTTGGGGGAATCTTTCTTGGTTTTAGCAGAATATGTGTCTGTCAGAGAATAGGAGACTTTCCACTGGCGCAAGTCCTTACTTTTAGAGACCCGTCTTGGCTGAGACAACCATCTGGCCATCTCTGAGGGACGGGTTGCTACTGAGTTATCTTTCCAGGTGTCTGGGAAAGCCTCTTACACTTGCGTGCCATTGCCATGGGCAGAATCCACAAGTACAAGATTGTGAATGCTTAAATTCATTTTTTAAACGCCAAAATATTGTGCAATTTTTTAAAAAAATTTTTTTTGGGGGGGTCACCTTAACCCTGAGGACTTTCACTTTTGCTATTTAAGCCATAACCAAGTCTTTACTTGCTCATAAGTTTTGGGATTTTGAGATTGCTTCAGTTCTACCTAGCAACTACAAGCCTAGAAATAAGTTTTAGTTGGAGCTCTTTATCCATACCCAAACTCCACTTCCTTATGCAATCAGGCAGCTTTAATACTGATGCTTTCAGAAAAATCCGAATAATGAGGGATTCATGATAAAGCTGTGAGGTTTTGTTGCCAGGTTCATTCTTGCAGAGCAGAACTAATAAAACTTTAAGGAAGAAGCCTTAGCCAAGATTTTAAAAGTAGGTTATTTTTATTTTTTACTGTGAAAAGTAAAATTGAAAAAACAACAACCCAAAGCTTGGAGATTGAAACTCAAGTTAATTTAATTCATGTGGCCAGCGTAGGCTTTTTGGTAAGCTGGAACCAGACAAACAGGTGTCAGGTGCACAGAAAACAAAGTAGTATCCGTACGTTGGCTATGAACTGAGCCCTGCTTTCTCCTCCTCGCTTGCCTGATATTATGATGAAAGTTGGCAAAAGGAAATATGATTGCATGTGATTAAATGCTGACAGCCGAGGAACTTGGCTTTCTGTTTACAGAGGTAAATATGGCAAAAAACTTGGGGAGTAAAACTTCCTATCTGTCTTTTCACAGTCCTGGAAAACTTGAGCTTAAAAAAATGTACAAAAGGCTGTAATAGCAATCTGATTTTTTAAAACAATAAATGATTAAGATCTCCAAAATATTCTAATGGAAAAAATACTGTGATACAAATTGCAAAGGAATATCACTATTCCCCCCTAGGGTGTGTGCTGTATTCCAGAGCAATTGAGAAATGCATGCTAATGAGAAAGGGGCGATAAGTTTTCCCCTTTCCTGGACTTTTGATATAATTATTTAGCCAACACTGAGAGAATCCCTGCATACTCTAAAACTTCAGTCATTTCTGAAAAATTGATCTGGGAAGGTCACTAAATTCCAGAGCTGGTGAGGTCAGGGTAATGAGATCAAGTGACAGGCCCAGTGGTACCCACTGATTTGGTTGTTTAGACACTGTAACCAAACCGTGACCTTCTTGTTCTCCAGCCTCTTTGATCTAACTTTGTGAAAACACAGCTGCTTACTGGATATCGCATGTTAGCACGCATGTAGGCGTTAGGGTAACTTTTCATGACATTTACTTTAATTATTCTGGGGTCAGATTATAAAAATGAGTATCACCCACTCTGCCTAGCCTTATCTGTTACTTGGAGTTCTCCTTTGCTCTCTGTTGGTATAACTACAGAGAAGATGACCGTGCAGGGTCTGCAAGATATTCACCCATCTGACTTGGGGGTGATGGGAGAAGGTGGAAAACCGTCCTCCTAAATGAGGCAGGGAGCAAGACATAATCTCTACAGTCTTCTAGAAAGGTGTTGGCAGGAGGGTAGCGGAAATTACTGCTATTTTCAATACTGGCAGCTTTGACTAAGGACTAGACCTGGATCAAAGTCTCTTCTAATGGATGGGTGGCTTCGGGTCTCTTACTTGTGCAGTGAGTGCTGGCAGAAGACTCTCTGGCTCACAGGCTTTGTATGAAGAGACCCATGGATGCCCTGTTCTCATGCTCAGTGCCGATTCCTGGGTGTCTGCTTTTCCCTGTGCCTCTGTCTGGTGCAGCCCACGGTACTGGCGTTCAGCAGGCAGGGTGAAACCTCCAGCGCAGGACTCGGGTCTGCCCTGGGCTCTGCCTCTGCATAAAACTGCCCATGGTATGGATGTGTTCAGGGATGAACCTGTGTTTTACTGTTCTTTGTCAGTCTTTATATTTCGCTTGCTTTTGTATAGCTCTTTGTTTTTTGACATCTCTGCAACACAATGATTCCCTCTGGAGATACTCTGCCATCAACTTTCCACTGTCTGTGCCACAGTCCACATGGCATTTCCTTCCCCAGGCAGGAAAACACAGGTATGGAGCAGAAATTGTCTGCTAAAAGCTATACCATGCTCCCATGGAAATATCTACCCAGATCCATATGAGATCATACACCCAGCTGCTTCCTGCCCCAAGTTTAAACACTGTGAGCACAATAGTAAAGTTTCATGATGTATGGATGTGACCTGGAATCACTTAGAGCAGAGGAGCGGGATGGAGAATTTATGTCTAGCCCAGGGCAGAGCACGTGGGCTCCTGGCTATTGTGTACTGTTGCCTTTCCAATTGCACACAAGCTTATCAAAACGTTTTTGCAGGCTTGCTCCAACTTTCCCGCACAGCCTTTAACTCTTCATTGGAGGACCTTTGTGAACTAAGCAGTGACAGCCAGTGCTCAAAGAGGGTGCACGGTTAGAGCTCAGACAGAGCTGGGCTAAAGAGCCAGGCTGCTGTAGAGTTCTGCAGGAGCTGGGAGCCCACAGTGCTGCCTCTGCAGGCATGCTGACTGGTCTTCTTTCCCCACAGGCATAAGGGTAGATGGATTTAAAAATAAATAGGAAAGCAGCCTGGGGAGCCACTGTGTGTGTCCTTCTAAGCATGGTTCAAAAGTGTGCACTGGGGGAATTTTAGAGATGATTAGATGTATGGACTGGCATCAGAAATGCAAAGTGCATCCAGAGAGGCACCACAATGCACTACAGGATCAAGCAAAAATAATCCCATGAAGGTTTCTCTCCCCCCACCACACAGACACACTTCTATGGAGACTGGTGTGGAGGTATGGGGGGTCCCATAGTACTGGATGCTGAATAACAGACAAAAAGATCGTTGCTGGCGTAATAATCTTGAATACGTTCGAGTCCAGTTTAGTTCATCATCTCTTTCAAGTGCACAGTAAGCAACAAAGTTCAGATCCTTAAAGTGTGTTTTGTGTGTAGCAGGGAGATGGTTGCATTTTGAGGAGGACAGTCAACACTTCAACTTTCATCCACACTGAAATAAACAATTGAAGCACCCCCTTTGTATATGATTTTTCTCTTTGGTTTTTAAAAAAAGACTATCTCTTCCACTTTGCATGTAACATTTGCACAGTGCATGCTTAAAAGGTGAGCAGAACAGTCGCTCTAGGCACTGGCAGATTTTTGCAGTGTGCAGAAAGGTCTGGAAGAAGCAGCTTTGGGAATGTCTTCCCTCCTGCCATAAAAGGTCTATTAGCTGCAGAGAAATAAATTATTTTAAGGTGGGAGCTTTTTCTTTTTGCACAACAGCATAGATATTTTATGGTAAAATTAATTAATACAAATGCTCTGCTCTTTTTCTTTTCGTGTTTATGTTTATTCTTTGCTGTGGTTACCCACCAAGCACCAAACCAAACTGCTAAATATAGTACAACACCAAAGCAAAACTGCCAAACATGGTCCAAATTCATAGCAAGGCAACAAGTGTATCTACGTATATTTATTTTTTTTTATTGTGGATATCTGAGGAATCAGCTGAGCATTTGTCAAGTACCTGGCTGAGCTTTTATTGTGTTGATTTCTCATGTGGATTTATATCAGAATTTGTATCATGAATGAGTGTGGCAGGAATTATTTCTGCTGCTTAGCATTATCTGTATGAAATACTCACCTAGAACAGAAGACCTAGTTGAATATTTCAAAGAAAAATAGCTTTCAAAGCATGCACTTTCTCTCTGTTCTAGGTTAAAAGTGTTATGCAGAGTCTTAAGCAGATAATGCGATAGGGAATGATAATTTACTTTTGTGTTTAATATTGTACAGCTGTGAGTTGGCTGTAAAGACTGGAAGTGTGCTTACACCCATACGAGAGGAGGGCTCTAATTCCACTGTCTGTTAAGAGATGGAAGAAATATTGCTAGAAAACTCCACAGAGTGCTATAAAATTGTTTCAGGAGCGTTTTGCTGCAGGGATCAAATAACTAAACCTGCAAAGAGCTGTTGTCTGTTCTTCTGATATGATGCATGTAGATAATAGGGTACTTCTCAAAGAAAATTCTGAAAGAGCAACATTTGAAGGGGACCGGAAAGTCACCTTGCAAAGCGATGTGTGGTTTGTGTTTACTTGTTTTGTTACTTGTATGCAAATTGAAAACACACACACACACACACACGTGTAGCTGGGAAAGTATGGCCAGAGCATTTTCACATGTGGTTCTTGAGGTGTTAAATCAGCCAGCACCTTGAATTGCTGGAGCGCAGGAAATTGCAGCTGGGTCCTGATGCAGTTCAGGGTGAGGCGGCTCTGCCCAGGAGACCTCTCACTGGAGTCAATGGGAGCTTTCATGGAGCGAGGCACCTGTCTGTAATGCACTGTATCGTGTCCCAGTACAAGTCAAGGAAATGGATTTCAAAGATGGTGTAGTCGAGGGAAAACTAGGAGAATGGAGGAAGAAAGTCAATACTGAGTTGCATGAGCAAGTCACTGAAGAAACGCTGTTTCAGTAGCACATATTAGGAAACTGGGGAGTGCTGGTAGTATTTTCTGCTTTACTGAAGATGGAAACACCTTTTTAAATTTTAACCCTTCTCTAACTTTTAGCTATCTGGTTCTTATAGCTACCCCTGAAGCACATGTGCGATATTGAAATGGATGAGGTGGGTTGTGATGGAGACTGTGGGATTAGAGTTCACTTTCCCACAGTCGTCCTCTCACTCTGGGCTGTCTTTTTGCCCCCTGTGCAGCTCTACCTAGCTACGGGCATGCTCCTGCTCAAACTCTCCCTGGAGATCAAAATGCCGCAGTCTTGCTGATATTAATACTGCCAGCCATGGAGCCTGTGTCACCCCAGCAGGCTGTTAGTATGGTTTCTCTTCTCATGGGATCCTGGCATTAAGGCAAAGTGCAAAAACCACAATGGGAACCAGGCAGGAGAGGAGGGGGGTGCCCAGGAGGGAGAGGGTGCTGCCGTGAGAGGTCACATTTCTGAAGGCTTTTCTGTAAGCTTTGCTCTTCCCCAATTTACAGGCTGTGCTGGAAAGAAGGGCCTGATGTACAGAGATGTCAGACTGTGCCAGAGTAAGAGTTGTGTTCTTACATAGCTCAGTATTATGCCATATCTGGGAAGAAAGCCTGAATTATTCAGTCACTTGCATAACTGTGTCTAAGAGTGTTTACAATCAAGGACTTGGGCTTTGTCCATATTTATGAATGACCAGGCCTGAGTCTGGGCGTAATTCCAGCACTGATACTGTGTGTGAGTTGCACAACTATTGTGGATACATGACATTGCTGCTCTGTGCTAGGCCATGGGACAGACAGGACATCTGGCAGAGTTTGTGCTCCCTGCTTTGAACAGCTCATGCACAGTGGGGACAGCTACTGTACAAGCATGCAAGCCTGGCACGCTTAGAAGTCCTTCTGTTGATTCAGCCACTTTTTCTGGCTAAATCAGAGATCCTTCTCCTTCAGATCACTTAATTAGTTACGAGCCACCCCAGGCGCCTATCTCCAGCAAAAATAATAATAACCTACCCCACCCTGGCTATTAACTTCCTTGAGTACTAATTGTTGACTCTTTTTGCTTTTTATTAATGGCATATGGATACATGGACTTTACTGTGTTTGATGAAATATTGGGCAAAGTGTTGCAATTAGTTCCACAGCTGCTTTGGTCGTTGATGTTGAACACTTATACTTCTCTAGAGGCCACTTTAAGTGGGAACCTGATCCAGGCTATTATTGCCAAACTCTTTTGCTTCCCTTCAGCTGAAGCACTGGAAGCCTTGGTGTTACCTGGGGCAGAAAAGTACCAAAACTGGTGTGTCTCTTGTTCACTCACACCTCAAGGCACTGCTCCATAATGCGCTCTCCCTGCACAGCTCGCAGAATCACAGAATGATATGGGGTTAGAAAGGACCTCTGGGGATCATATAGTCCAACTGCTCTGCCAAAGCAGGTCCTCCTAGAGCAGGTTGCACAGGAACTTGCACAGGTTTTGAATGTCTCCAGAGACCTCTCCAGGTAGTCTGTTCCAGTGCTCTGACATGCTCGAAGCAAAGAAGTTCCTCCTCACGTTTATATGGAACTTCTTAAGTACAAGTTTGTGCCCATTTCCTCTTGTCCTCTCAATGGACACCACTGAAAAAAGACTGGCCCCTTCCTCTTGACACCTACCCTTTAAGTATTTATTGATCAGATCTCTGGGCTCCACCACATAGGGGATCAGTGCATTGCTTTCATCCCCTAGTTATTGCTTTGCAATTATCTAATCACAGGCTATCTCTTTGTTGTAGTTTCCTTCTCTTCAAGGTCCCGTGTGTCAGGTGGCGGGGGAGAGCCTCTGCTGACAGGACTAGCTCCTAGGGCTGGTCTTCAGGCACAAAGGAGAGAGACCATCCTACTCTGCAGATCCTATGCGCTAAAGGAGAGGACTGCTGGTACTGCTGTATTCATTATCAGCTAATAGCTGTTGGCCAGTGTCCTGGGTGAAGGCTTTTCCTGCTGTGCTGACATCCATCCAATTTGGGTAAATAGTGGATTAAGCAAGAGAGAGGCAGTAAGAAAATGTCACGCTGATCTCCCAGAAACAGCCTGTGATGTATGACTTCTTTGCCTTATCATAAATGAATTAACACTGCTGTAGAAGAAAATGGAAAAAACCAAGGCTCTCTGTGCTTTCTGCTTGTACATAATAAGAGAGGAAATTTTCTTTCCTGACCACACTGTGGCAGGTCAGTAGATCCCTTTTAACACGATACAGAATTAAGGTTATAGAATAATGTTCCTGTGGTAGCATAAGATACTCTAATTTCACTTCCTTACCCTAAGTAATCTCTTTTTTTTTTTTTTCAAGAAACACAGTTCTGAGTAAGTGGGAAGTTGCCTTTTGTATTTCTAGCAACTGTGAGTAACTACTGACAACATAAGAGGAGTTTGTTTCACAAGTCACATGTCGTGGGTCATTTGGTCATAGAAATATTCTGTTGTTTCTTTTGGAAATACGACAGCGTTCCCTCTGTTACTTCTAGAAATGTGCATGTACAAAGCACACAGCAATGGAGTCTGAAGGAGCTCATCTTTCAAAGCAGGTGCTTTTCATGTATAATTCTGTCCAAACCCAGGATGTAGCACATTGGCAGTGCACTCTACTTGAGGAGTTTTAATTCTTCTTAGTTCTCCAACGCCGGACCAGGGTGGCACAGCATCGTCACTGTTTAGTAGCAGTAACACAGTCCAGCCCTAAATGGTTAACTTCCTCGCAGTGGTCTGACACAAGTTATCAAGAATGGCACTTCTCTTTGAAGACTAACTCTCTTTGGGAGGAAAATGGTGGCTGCTGTTTTTAGAAAGCAAAAAAATGCAATTACCTTTGCCCAAGGAAGGGAGCAGCTCTAATAGGATTTTTTATCAGACTATTTTTTTTAGACTATTTGGGTAATTCAGTGATTATTACTGCACGTTTTTTTTTCCTTAGGGGATGCTAGACTGTTCCAAAAGCGTTTGTTAGTTTACTTAGACATTAAAGGGGTCCTTATGAATTTAGATTATGCTAAAGTACTTCAAAGTGTCCCTAGAGGTCTGAGCTGCTTTGAACTTAACCTTTTCTGCCCAGTCTTGTCATATGTGTGAGCCCAAAGATTGTAAGCAAGAGGTTGGTGATTCTTAGTCTTTTTAATACTTTGACCTATGTTACAACAGGAAAAAATAAACAAACCAGATTCTTTCTGATCTAGCCAGGAAGAAAGAGAGGGGATGGTTTCAGTGGGCCTCTTTGTAACACTCTTCTTAACCTGTTAGCTCTCCTGACCCATTAAATAGGACAAGCAGGAAAAAAACAAACAAAACCCAACTAAATACTCATTGCCTTACTTGTTCCTGCTTTTCTTTAAAATGTGTTTGTTCCTCAGGGCACCTTGAGATCTCCATGGGGTTTTTTTATCCAAAATTTGAATAATGAAGCATGTGAGACTTGCAACTGGAAAAATATGAACTTTTATAAAGCTGGTCACGCTGCTTGTGAGCTGTATATATCACACAAAAATGTGTGGCTGGATCCTCTGCTGGGGCTGTTCAAAATAAATGCAGTGACTCCAGCGGCGCTGTGCTGATTTACGTGAGGTGAGAAGCTGGCTCACATCCTGTATTATCTTGCAATGTGACTGTGCAGCTGTAATGCAATCTTATTCGGCTTGCTGGGTTCGGGGGCGAAATAAGTGCCCATGGTTATTTTTAGAAAAGCACGTCATCAGAGGGGTTCATATGATTTCTCTCTCTCATATTTTTATTTTTTATTGCTGTTGACCTACCTGAGCTCTTTTGGTGTTTGGAGACTTTAAAAAGAATAATTCAATATTTTTCTACACTGGGGTAGCTGGATGGTTTGTTTTTTTTCCATTTCTATTGCTTCATGGTGTTGAAGGCTGTACAGGCAAGGCATTATTTTGCACATGATGCAACACAGCTCTTGTTTTTCTTGAAAAGTTGGTCCGACTGCACCTCTTTCAGCTTTCAGGTGTCTCTTCACAGCCTGCATTGTCCTCCACTCTTTAAAATAGAAATTGGACTGCTTGAGGGTTTTGTGGGTCATGTACTTCTCATTTTCCCATCTGAAATCTGAGCCTTCAGACCTTACAGTCATCATGGCTAGAGATAATCGTGACAGTTGTTTTTCCCATTTTGACCCTTTGCTTCAGTCCTTGGGCTACAAAGGGAGCTTGAGGGCTATTGGTGTCCTTGGGATCAGGGTCTGTTACCGATCAAGAAGCCTCTCGGACATGTGCATCCTGTTTATATGCCAGTATCGCCCCTAATAGCATTAGGGAGGAGGAAATTTGAAGTGTCAGTTATTTTTGTAAGCAGAAAGTGATGCCTATTTCCCTGTGAGGCATGAGCAGCTCTTTAAGAACATTTGGAAGCATGAAGCTACAAGGTACTACTGGGTGTTATCACCAGCATTCTTCTTTAAACTATTTTTATTTGCACATACTTTATCTCCAGCATTTCTTCAGTCTGAGAAGATCAAGCAGACGCCACATGTACAGTGTAGCCCAGACAGCCAGATGACACAGTACTGTTTTGACTCGAAAGTCAGACTTCTGCTAAGCATCAAGGGGCAAACCTTTATCTCAGCACGTAGTGCTGAGGGGTGTAGTGAAGAATTCATTCCCTCAGTCAGGGGAGCTGATCTGGATTTTCCATTGCAGTCTTTAACTGTGAGCCTACTAGCTACAAGGTTCTTTTCTCCAAAGTATCTCTGGGACCCCCCCAGGAAACTTAGATCCACCAGCCCTGTACAAGTTCCTCTCCCTCATCAGTTTCTCCTCTGAAATTCAATTGCTGCAATGAAAGTGCAGAAGCCTCTGCTTGGTGCTCAGATAAAGGTAAATGAAAGGTCTTTGCATTCTCTTTCTATCCCACCTCCTAATGAAGTTAGGAATGGAGATTGCCAGTGCCCCAAAGGAAGTGACTGGCTATCCCCCAAGAAATATGTAAACTGTAAAGGTGGGTCTTGAAATGAAGAGCTTTGAAATAAGAATTTGTCAGTAAATTGTACTGTATTGAGTCACTTGGAGTGACATAGGTTCTGGATTGCAGCTTGCTGTTAAGGGCAAAATCCTGTCCCTTACAAAAAATCCTTAAAAAAAATATTTCTATTAAAAGCATGAGGTCATCTTGTTCTGTGGAAAGTTTGTCTTCCCGACTGCAAGGTAAGCATAAATCAGACTGTGTTATGATAGAGGTGCTCACTGAAACAAATTCCTAGTAAAAGAATAAACACGGAAGTAATCCATCTGTTCCCTCAGTGAAGCCTTCCTAGAAGCTCAACTTGGAAAGGAACTGGTGGGGTGGACAGGGGATACCACTTGCTAGTAAGCACTGACAAATGAGGAGAGGTGTGTTAAAGTGAAATCTGTTTCCCAAAAAGTAAATAAGATTGTCACTGTACTTTCATTTTGCCAGCCAAGCTAATCCAACCCCCACAAACCTTTTGCTTCCAAAAGCTAGGGCACTAATGCAACGTGGAAAGCTCCTTCCATTAGCTCAGATGTGTATCATCTGGACTTGATGCTTCCAGTATTGTCCTGAATTTAGCTACTGAAGCTGGCAAGCCTGTATATTTAGAAATACATTTATTAACTTCCTTCCCTGCCTGCCTTTTCCCCTCTTGCAAGAAAACCCCACCTTCAAAAAACAAACCACCTTGTAACAGGTCTAAGTTCAAGTATGCTATTCTATCTAGGTTAAATTTTGCATAGGCTTTGCCTATGATTCTGGCTTGCAGTTTGTCTTGTCCAACCAGAAGACTGCATTTAAATAACCCTTGATTAGTGAATACTTATGACAAACCTCAAGAGCTTAAGAGGACTATCCATGAAGGATGTGTAGAAGAAGCTTGACCATTTTCATCCACAGTTCCATGTTACTGATTCTAAAAACTAAATGGACTCCTGAACAGTGTTTAGATTTCAAAGTGTGGTCATTGAGAACGAAGAGAGAAGTGGCAGTCCTTTACAGAAGAGGAGTTACTCTAACACAACTTTAGCACAGAGTTATACTTCTTATACTGGTTTCTGCAGTACCTTTTGCTCTGGCAGGGGGATTAGACTAGATGATCTTTCAAGGTCCCTTCCAATCCCTGATATTCTGTGATTCTGTGAAGACTTCAGCTGTTCAATATACGAACCTGGAATTCTTGCAAGAACATTGTTTTTCCCACCTAAAGGTGGGACAGCGTGAACACAGAGAAATTATTTGCCACTGGTGCACAAGTCCATGTCAGAGCTAAGAGCAGACCTAAAATGTCAGGATTTCTTGGCAGTCTTCTAGCTCTTACACATTATTTTGTGTTTGTGTGAAAAATGAGTACCATGAAACTATCTCTCTTCCACAGTGTAGCTGCAGTGTTTCCTGCTTATTGATAACAAAGCAAAACATCTATAATAAATTCCAGGAACCCTATTTCAATTGTTCTGCAGATGGTGATTACAGAGCAAGGAGAAAGCTGTGGTTGCAATGAATGCCTTGTCACTCTCTGAAAGCTGACTCAGCTTGTCTGTACCTTTCCTGCCTTGCATCATATGGACTGAGCAGACTTCCTAGAGAGTTTGATGCACATGTGTTCTCCTACATAAATGGCTTAGACTGCAAGGAAGAATAGGCAGCATTCATCTCAACTTCATGCCCATCCTGAGCTGCTTCTGAAAACACAATCTGTAGTGTTAGGTGGCTGCTGCTATTCTGTATTGTTAGAGAAGACATAGCTTCTTCTCACATTTCATCACCTGCTCTGTGTAGTTTGTTCTGCTGTGAGGGCCCCCATGCTGAATGATTAACATAGTTATTTGCCCTTGCAGACTAAGCCAGGCACTCAGAAGAGGTGGTCTGGACCCAAGATGGGAAAAGGGGGAAGCAGTGGCCCAAGGTTTGATGATGTGCTTTGTGTTTCCTCACCCATGTGCGTGCCCAGAGGAGCCACCATAGACCCTCCAAGGTGTCCTTTGCACCATGCCCATGTCCTCACTGCCTCTCGCAGCTCTGACACAGCAATGTCAGTCCCTCAGTACCCTGGTGGGACTGACAGCTTGGCATGAATTCTGCTTCACCTCTCCCTTTGTATGATGTGGTGGTACCCTTCCAGTCATATCTCACAGCACTGAGAGACCTATCAGAAACAGCATAAGAAGGGGGGGAGGGGATGAATGGGATGGAGATGNGTCTGTGGTTAATATTGATTTAGCATATTTTTGCTACAACTCAATTTATGTTTTTACTCTCATCCAGCTGTGGGAGCTCTGGTTTGCAATTGCCTGTGCGATTAATCCTTTTGTGCATTTCTCTCATTGTATGCATAGTGTCAACTGTCACCTAGCATGCCATGTGCTGAAAAAATCCAGAAACCTACCTTGTTTTCGTTTTCTCTGTTGTACATGCACATCAGCATGTTTATTTTTTTTTAAACAAAAATATCAATGAAAACAATGCTGTAGTGTTAAACTTACTTATATTCTCTCTCTCCTTCCCCTTTTTCCACACCCTTTCATCCTTCCTAAACCTGTTAATGGCAAAATCATTTGGCCTTCCTGGCTTACTGCCATATTTATTACATGAACAGCAATGCACAACAGCACCTGTGAGCTTTATAAAGGACTTATTCATCGGATGGGTCTGTGCAGCACTCGGCACAGAGACCAGGAATACCTGCACATGGAGCGGGAGGAAATACTGAACTTACATGCTTATGGGAGAAACTCCAGGGATTGCAGGAGGTAGGGTGAGAGGGTTTTTTTTTCTTGAGTTGAGGCCTCTTTTGTGTACTTTCTACTGATTGATGAAGGTGAGTGCTCACTCCAGCCACTGCCCACAACTCACTCCCACGTAGGCACACGTTCTTGCCTATAGATTATGCTCCCCTCTGGATGTAGGTGTAAAGGGAAAAATGCAGCCATCAGCTCTTACCCCTGTCCCGTACCTTCTGGAAAGGCACTGTCTTTCTGCCACCGCTCGGGCTTAGGAGAGGTAGCAGTGATATCTTACTTTCTGTGCTCTGTCACACTTGTGCACCAGTAGTCAAACAGGACAGTAGTTATTGTTGTGTTTTGCTCTTTCTTTTTTTGGCACATAAGTAGGGAATCATATAAAAAAGGAAAATAGTTCATGGAGGCTTTCTGGTAATGCAAGTATGCACACGCACCTGCAGAGGTTTATCTGGAAGTCTGACATTCTTTATACTGAATTAATAGTTACAAGTTTTTGTGCGTAATTTTGAGAAATGTTTTTGCATTTTTTTTGTCAATTCCTTTAAAGAAAGCCAAAGTTTTAGAAATTAATTATGAACTGGTATAAAGATGTCTACACTATGTTGTTTACAGTGAATTTAATCAGTGGGAGTTTTATTTGAAGGACAAGATCTACTGAAACTAAATGCTCAATGTCCTCCTTCTGTATTCTGCTCTGTTCTCGTAGTTTACATGTGGATAACCCTTATTTTAAGGTCAGTGAGATTCTTTTGGTTGCAGACACCATGATTAATTAACTGAGGGACAGTAATTCTGTAATCGGTAACCAGTGCAGACTGTTAGCAGCACAGATAAAATAGCTTCCTTGTGTATCCTCTGGGATGCCCTCATGGGTATTTCTCCTTCTACAAAGAGAGCCTGAGATGGTGCTGTTGGGCAGCAAAGTCCATTTCTGGAATGGATGGTGGGGGATAGTGGTAATGAAATCTCCAAGACCCAACATGGAGGCAGATGTTGCCTTCACCAACTGGAAGCCAGGCACGAATCTGAAGCTCTGCAGTGGTGTGCCACCCCTCTAGTGCGAGTTCAAACTTTGATGGAGGAGTACTTTAATTTGAGGTGAAGTGATTAAAAGGGCTGTGGATTTTTTCTGTCTTCCGCCAGAAGAGAAATACCATCTGGCCAGAATAGGATGTCCCCCACCTTTCCATAGCAATAATCCTTCCTTGCTCTCAGAGAAATAAACTGGGCTTAATGCATGCTTCTATACTACAAGATGGTGACATGCAGGGAGTATGAAGAAGAGTGATCCTTGATGGAAACAGCTCTGCTGGCAGAGCCTTGAGTGCTCTGATTCCCCTGGCAGAGCTACACTTGGTCCTGGGCATGGTGGCTTTGCTACGCTGGAGTGGAGGACGGCAGGGTGTGTGGTCAGTGTGGTGCGCTGGTAGTCAATAGAGATCCTGTACTACAGCCATAGTTTTGCCATGGATGTGTGAAGGAAAACAGGAAAATAGTGCAGGTTCAGTCTTTTTGATGTGACGATTTTAAGAGCCCTGTAGTGCTTCCCCTCCTATTCCAGGCTCAGGCCAGCCACGGTTCTAGGTTAAACTCCCAGCAGAAGAGGAGAGACTGGTCAGGAGAGCGAGTTAGATAATATGAGGGTTGTTGAGTTTCTCGAAAAACAGTTATGGTTTTGTGTGCTCTTAAACACAAATTAGGTGGAGTTTGAGTTTGGGTTGGTTTTTTTTGTTGTTTTTTTTTTTTTAATAGAAGATAGTGAAATTATGTTGCTATAAAATCCTAATGACTGCTTCTGGTTTTAGTGGTTCTGTGTCTTCCCTAAGACTGTTTTCATGTTGGTATGTCAGTAACAAAGACATGCATTTGGAGTCTCAGTTTGAGAAGCTTTAAAGGTATTTTCCACTTGATAAGGTCTGGTTTTGAGAACATAATGTGTTTATTACAGGTTATCAGATCACATCACTTACAATTTTCTCAGAAAAGCGATCAATTTTTTAGAATAAAATGGCATAGAAAAAAAACATCCAAGTATTTCCTAATATAGTGCCCTTTAGCCTATCTGTTGAAGTTTCCTTTTTTTCCCTTCTAATATCTATTTGCACAGTGCCTAAGTGCTGAAGTGCATTTTCCTAGTGCTATGGTTTGCATGAAATGTAACTCAGAAAAAGTGCAGCACACCCTCTATGAAGGCTTAATATAAGACCTAAGCGCTACTTAGAGTTTAATGTAAGCCCTGTTTTGATGGGCTGAAGTAGGATACCTGCTGACTCTTAGCACAGTGATGAATTTCACCTCTACAGTTTGATTTGCAATTGATGTTAATAAGGGGATGGCTTACAGGGAAAGCAGTCAGCGTGAAGGCAAGTGTGGAAGCCCTACCTTTGACTAGAAACGATAATAGGTGTGGTGCTTTAAATTTGACATGGCTTTTTTATTGCTTGTGAAATACAGGAATGGCTAGGCCTGTCAAAAAATAAGTGAAGGCACGTTTTCTGCTTTCCACTACTTATAGTGCAGCCCAGGAGTAAACGGCAGTAAGCAAGGCAAAAGGTGGGTGACATGGTAAATCTGGAAAGGGGGCCCTTGAGAAGCTGAGCCCAGTCCCCTGTGATTGCAGGCACTTGTGTTATCCCCTAAGCCTTTTCATAAACTGATAAAGCTTTAAAACTCTATCTTATTAGGTGATTTTGGCTCCCCTATGTGAATAAGCTCAGCCACACATGTCCTTGCCTCCATGCCTCAGAACACATTAATTTGAGGAAATTTTTTTGGGAGACCAGTGAGAGATGTTGTTAGGGAACAGGTAAAGGAGACAAAATATTCAGCTTGGTGGCCAGATTTTGGGAAAAATTTTGCAGAGGGGCAGAGAGAAGTGGATGGCTTGCTCATACCTATGAAAACAGAAAAAAGATAGGAAGATTGATATCTTCAATAAGGCAGAAAGAAGGGGAGACACACAAAGAGACTAAGTGAAAGGTGTAGGAAAGGGTTGTGTGATTTCTCAATCCATAAACACAAAGATGTGAAGACTTGAATTTTTAATTCTTTTTGCAGAATATAAATAATATGTTAAGGGAAGGGTTTTTTTAATTCACTGACTGCAACTGAAACCTAAGCACTGAGCAGAAGGCAGCAGTGCTGACCAGTTGGGTGATACCGTGACAACCAGCAGATGCAGAAAGTAAACATCTGTTGTGCTGCCAAGCACTCACGGGCCAGATTCTTGCCTGAAGAACAGGCCAGGGTCTGTGTGTATGTGATTAAGACTTTGAATTGTCATTGGCAATGGGGAATGAAATGTATCTGAGTCCTCTACAGCACCTCCACAGAGTGGTCCTCTATGACACTAAAGTGAGGTGTGCGCACCCCAAAGGCTGTCTAAGAAAATCCACTAGAGTGCAGGGAAAAGATATCTTTTGTACCCTTAATTACCAACACCCCCCCACCCTCCAACACTACAACACTACTACATCTTTATCTTATCCTTTCATAATTTCTACTTCTGTGTATGGTTTTTAGTGTACATAATTTATTAATAGTGTAGTGCATGTATGTAATTTATGAATAAGTGCCCATATATATGTTAGTAGTGTGTTCAAAAGTTTTACAGTTAACAGTTGCACAATCAAAAAGGTTTGGAGATCATTGCTCTATGAAGCCCTTAGAAACAGCCAATGTAGCAAATTAATTGATAAAATGCTGTATGACAACTTGGACAATGCATTTTTTAATGCAAATCCAGAGTCTGCTGCAGCCATTACTGCTCTGAAAGGCTTGCGTAGCAACGTTCATCTGTCAGAGAAGGCCAGTGGTAAAAGGGCTTCTTCACATTGGTTTGGGATGTGGCTGATAACGGCAGTGAAGCTGGAGTGTTGGTGTTGCCCATTTCAACATCTGGCTAAGGCCTTTACGAAGGAGGGGGTGTTGGGAATGGAATCAGTGTTGTCACAGTAAATTTAGGAAGTGGATTAAATAATTTATTTGGTAGGTGAGAAGTAACCTTCATGTTGCACAAATTACTTACACACTTCACCCTCGATCACACTAGTGCCTGTAGAGCACTAAGGCTTATCGTGCTCAAGCCTTGCTGCTGCTTTCCATAAGTCAGATTTTGTCAGCCCTTCTCATGCTTTGCAATACTTTTTATGCCAGCAGTAGAGCCAATTAACACAACCATATCAAATGAGATTACTTGCAGAGTGGGTCTGATCCAAACCCCACTGAGGTCAGCTGAGGAGCTCCCGTGGTCTTCAGCACATTTGGGAGAAGGCCCAGGATAAAGAGCTTGTTGAAACAGAGTGGTTGAATGAGTCCCTAGCTCTTTTCAATAGATTTGATTGAGCTGTGCTAACATTTTTTTCCAACTGGAAAAAAATAGATAACAGCATGTTTGCATACGGGCTTGTGCTCTCCTCCTTTTCTCTCCCCCTCCTCCCCGCATGCACATGTATTTAGCACAGAGGCAGACGCGTGGTTGTGTCAACTAACTGACATGAAGCAGCATATCTCTGATAAAAGTGGGACTCTGTTTGATGTAGTTGCAGTCAAATGTGCTTGATTTGAATAAGAGATTTTTTGAAATCTATTTTTATGCACATTTTAAAACCTGTAAGGTAATGAGTCAATAAGACAGCTATTAACACTTCAATCTTTCTGATACCTAGAATAGGTGAAAGAGATGGGTGAGATCTAGCTGTTGTAGATTTATTCAGCCTTTTCATGCTTGGGTTAAGCTACCCATGTTTTGTATGCTGAATTTTGTGTTTGATTAGTTCCAGGTTTTTCCAAATGTGAGGTTCAGATACGTGCAAAACTGTTTAGGTGCGGAGAGATGTGTACAGTGACATTGTTTGGCTGCATCCTTCCTCCATTTCCACATATATATTTCTCCGATAATATCCTTTTTTCAAGGTAATCACACAATAACTTTCACTGACCTTAAAAATTGTGTGCTAGGACTGCCTGTCCATGACTGTCCTCCTGTTTTCTCTGTATTGATCACAGCAGGCCTGAATAATGAGCATCAATTTCTGTCATTACTGCGGGCCTTGGAAGCACTGTGCCCAATTATTTAAAAGATAAAACACAGAAACCACTTGATTATATATTTTAGAAAGGAATTTTCTGTTTTCCTGTAAAGTTCTGGGATAAATGACAAATACTCTAAATCTTTTGTATATTTTGCTTGCGTCTTTTGGGGTTATAATCTTAGTTATACTTACTGAGAGTTGCCTGTGTACAAACACAGGATGCTATTGAATGTATAAAGTATGCCCAACATTCGCATATTTACTGTTACATGTTCAGACTGAGTAATTATCCATGATAGTGCAGATAATTAGGGGTTCATGTAGGCACGTGCTTGGTAAAATTGTACAGACAGTTGTGTGTCTCAGCTGTGTGAAAATTGTGTCTCTACTCTTCAAATTACAGCTTTTGAGGGCTAAAGAAATTTTATACGCCGAACAGGTAGGGCAAACCCAACAGTTTGTTTGCTGCTTGTTGAGACACACAGCAACCATGCAGCCGTCTGCTTCTTGCTGACTCAGGGTTTCTTGGGGCTGACCTATGGGTCTGTGTGTCAGTGGGATAGTGCACCCTCAGTCCTCTCGAAGCTCTGCCCCCCTTTCTAACATGCACACTTAGACAAATCCATCATTGTTCGTCCCATCCTTGCATTACTACTCCAGCTGTAAATGGTTTCAGCTGGGCACTTTTGTCATCCTAACTCTTCCGATCTTTGTGGTCAAAACTTCTTTCCTCTGCCGTCCTCAGGTGTTTGTAGTTGGACACTTAGATGTACACAATGTGGTAAATTCCTTTTGCCTATAGACAAAGTTGGGTGTCTGCAACTTCCCTTTGTTTCTGGAGATTTAGTGTGCAGTGGCTAGCTAAGATAGACCCTCTTTATTTGAGTAGCCAAATGTAAATTTAGGAGCTTTGTCTTTTGACACCCAAGTATGAAAAACATGGCTGCAGGCAGCGTTGCAAATGACATAATCTCTCTCCTTTATAATGAGGGAAACACTGAAATACATTTCTAATAAGTTAGGATAACATGATGTGGAATATGCAGCCTCTGGGTTACTTCTTGTTGTTTTTTAATTAAATCCAGGAAAGTTTGTTTTGTTTAAGGGCTTTGTAAGCTGAGAGTTGTGGAGTACCAGTTGTGCCCAGAACTGCTGTTTTGCTGCTTGAACAGAAGCACCACCGCGGCCAGTTCACTGGCAAGGTTGAGAAGCCTGAGCAGCTAACGTGGATGCTGTAATTACTGCGTAGTCAGGGTGCCTCGGTTGCCTGAGCTCACATACCATATTTCATAGGCAATAAAATATCTTTTAAAAAAACCCCAAGACTACCACACCGTTTGAGAGACGTGCAACCTATTTTATCACCAGCCACAACTTGCTAATGGAACAATAGGAACCACCGTAGCCTTGGATGACTGGTCTGAGGATGTTTCATAAGGGCCTCTGAGTCATCTCCTGTCTATTCATTTCAGTGTTTCACCAAGCAGGTGCTGGTAGGATACTCATCTGCCCTTTTGCCAACATGCCAGCAGCTATAACTGTAAAAATCTTGTCGTCTAAGCTTAGTCACAAGCTCTTCGGATAACCCAGTGCCCAAACATTGTCCCATCACTATATACCGCCATCAGACTCTTCTCCTTTTTTCTTTTCCTCCTTCCTTCTCAAATGCTGGTTTCTAACACCACAGGTCAGTCTTTCACTGCTTTGCTCCGTGGGAAGAAGAGCTACGATAAGGCACGTATTAAAGCCTGTACCAGCAGTCAAACAACAGGAGGCAAATTGTGCACACATGAAAAAGGGCTGCAAAATACAACTCTGTTAAAACAGAGTTTCAGAATTGAAATAGAGTTCAAATTCATTTCAGATTTGAAAAGGCAACCATTCTTCTGGCTTTGATTTGTCAGGAGAGAAAAGTAATAGTCCCAACTTTAATTTTCATGAGGCTGAAGCTCACAGGTTGCATGCCCATTGTAGTAAGTCTCAGGTGCTTTGTATGTTGCTAATAGAATAATTAATCCCACCTGCCTGCATCTCATAGAATAGTATAGTAGTGTGGGCATGGCTGTGGTCTTCTCTGGATGCTTGTGTTTTGAAGGTGAGATTTTGCCTTATGAGGTCTAGGATCAGATTAGAAGAATAAGTTGTTTCTCAGTTTCTGTTGATAAAGAGACTTGTTAGAGGTTTACTATATTGATATGTTTTTTAGAAAGTACTCTGTTTATTGGAAGTTGTGTTTGGGTGTACTGACTTTGACATGGTAGGTTTTGTGTCTTTTTTTCTTCCTTAAAAGATCCTTTAGGTTACTGGCACTTACTGTGAGTTGGAAACCATTCTTTATAGCTGTTCGTGCATCCATATACGCTCATCCTTCTGTACATTCAGAGGGTTGCACAAAATATTCCAGTAATGGTGCCCTGTAGTTGTAAGGTTCAAAATACTGACTGTGTTCTGGTTTTGCGTCTCTGTGGTCATGCCCTTTAATACTTGTTGACTTTTTTTTTCACTCTTTGCTTAAAAAAAAACCAAAACAAAACCCTACCTGTTTGCAATAGCTCAGTGGATTATTTTTTAAAAAATATTACAATTATTAAAAAAAAAAGTGGAAGACTCATGAGATGATTGGTTTCCTAAAATAGGCTTTATTTGGTATAAGGAAGGGAGACTTGTCTTTCCTCACAGAGGTCTTTGTGGTTTTATTAGATAGAGAGCTCTATGCTCTAAAACATATTTAAGGAAACTGCATGGTAGGATAAGGTGCTAAAATAAAAGCCAAGTGCTAGGTTCTAATAAATCTTTCAATACAGAAAAGCCTAAACATGCCTGAGACTATTTGGCTAATTGTTTGCTGGGTTGGTGTCTTTGCTTAGGCTTCCATTGAAGGAGGCAAAGTATTTATCTTTGCAGATAAGGTGTGGGCAATTTCTAACCAAAACCTTTTAGTTGCTGATTTGAGCTGTGTGACTGTACTGGTGTGGAAGGTGCCAGTTCCGTGAATTTGTCACTGGTTTGTAGTAGTAGCATATATCTCTCCCTGATGGAAGAGGAGGAAAATAGTCCCTCTTCCATCAATAGCAAACAACAATTAGAGCAATAGTTAATCACTTGTTTATTTATAGACCAGAATGGGCTATGCTTCCATCTAGTTTGACTTCCTGTGTATTCAGGCTGTGCATTTTTCATTTTCCTTTAGACTTTGTAGGGGGAAGTGCTTTGTGGTATGGTTTTTTGTTTGTTTGTCTTTTTCTCTTCTTTTTCCTTAGGAAAAAAATACCTTTTTTCCTTTCTACCAGCCCCAACCCTTTCCACTCCGTCCCTCCCCACCCCCCACTTAAAAAGCTGAATGCTATGGTGAGTCCACTAGCTTCCCTGATAAATTGCTTCGACTTTGTGTGTCCTCCATAACCGATAAATGGCATCTGAATTCAGGGTTACATTTCTATAATGTCTATACCCAGCTCCATGAGTGTTTTGGCTTTGCCAGGGAGGATGGAAAGCTGCTTGCTGCCAGAGCCTGTTCCCATGTAAGTATTTGCAGGCAGCAGACAAGGTACCTCTCAACTTTCTGTTCAATGCGCTGCGTGCTACCTGTGCTCCTTAAGCTTCCCACTTAAAAGCTCTTTTCAGTTTTTCTTCCCCGTTCTTTGCTCCCGTTCTGCAGGTGTCCTTTGAGCTGCACCCAGTATTCCCATGCCTTTCCTGAACAGGACTGTATCTAGCAGTTGCAGGGATGTCTTATCTGTGCTCTAAATGTTGTTTCCTTGCTTTTGCCTGGTGGCCCATTTTATACCCCTGAGGATTATGTTCGTGCATCTAGCCCCACCAACAGTGCTTCCAGCTCTAAAAAAAGCAGTGATCAAGGATATATCTGTGACTTTTCCAAGCAGAGCCTTCCATCCTGGAGGTGTGATCTGTGTTTCTGCTTCCTAGATGTATAATCAGGCTGCCAAATGACTCCTTTTCCCTGCTGCCTGTCCTTTTTACTCTGTCCTGTCCTACCCATCTTTGTGTCAGTAGGCAACTTTGCCAGAAAAGAGCTTTGGAGCCACTGTGTCTAAGGGAAACAGCTCATGTAGTGACTGAGCTGACCTAATAGCTCGCAGCTGCCAAAAGGGATATTCCCCTTCCCATCACCCACTTGCTGGTGCTGACTCGGGCACTTGTTTGGCTCCTCAGTGGATCTATCCAGCTAACTATGCAGGCACCCTTCCTTCTCCTTCTGGATATAAAATGACCAGCAGAATAAATTTATTTCTGCTGGGCTACTTTGCTGGTTTAGTGGTTGCATCAGCTAAGGCAGGGATCAGATGAACACTGGGAAGGTAGCAAGAGGGAATGTGTGGAGGATGGTGGTAGGGGAAGGGAACAACTTTTTTCAGCATCAGTGAGCTCTCAGACTGTCTCAGCTGCCTCCAGCAGGCCTACTCTAGCAGGTGACCTGCTGGCTGGATTGTACCCATATAAATGCCATGGCCAGGATGGGTTTGTCACAGTTCAGGTGAGGAGGACCGTTGGTGGTGGTGTGATGCCCAACAACTATCAAACAGCTGCTGGGACAAATTTTGAGCTGTCATGTTCCATAGCCACTCTAATGGTTCTATGGGAGCAGGATGCTAGAGAGAGACTTGTGGACATATTCCTTAGCACAGAAAATCTGGGGTCAGGTTCAAGTGGTTGTTACTTATGATTGTTCTTATTAGTGAATAAGAAACTATCCCTGTAAATCCTCCTTGTAAAAGTCACACTGATTATTACCTCATGGTTATTGGCCATGTTTTGTGACCAAGCATTAAGTCAACTTTTAGCTTGTCTACTTTGCTGCCACATTAGTTCTCTGTGTCATATGAGGTCTTTCAGGTAAGATGTTATGTGGTCTAGTGGTTCTAGTGCATTGGGCTAGCCCAAGTACATGCTATTGGAAGAGCTGTATTTAGCAACCATATCTATACCCTGCCAAAAAACCCACCCCGGGCCAAAATGAAAGGCTTGCTTGACAGTACTGAAAGGCATTAATTACATTTTTTTATCCTCTCCTCCAATTCCTTGTTGATGGCATCCCAAACTGATAGTTCTGTTATTTCATGTAAGGATGATGTCAGGCTAATTTTCTTATTACCTCTGCTTTCCTCTTGTCCCTTTACATTTCAGAATTATGCTGGCAGTCCTTCAAATGCTCCAAGTTGTACTGGTGTTCCAGGATTTGTTAGAAATCAGTATTGTTAATACAGAGCATCTTAGCCACTTTGTTATGCGTATGTTATGTGTTGCTACTTAATTTCGACAACCTTTACCTTCAGCAGGTTGCTACCTTGTCTCTTCCTCAGTTACAAATTGTACCTTTTCTGTTGCATACATTTAAGAAATGTGTTTTGAAAGTATTGTTTGTCTAAATACTGCTACCTGTGGATGCAAAAGTGAAATCAATCAATTTTCCAAACCACTTCAAGTTGGCAGCCACCCAATTGCTTTCTCATATAACATCCATTTTTCTCTTCCCTCTTCCAAGAATTCATAAGGTTCGTTATCTTTTTCTATTTTATCTTGAGGACAGGAAAATTGCCACAGCGTAGAGCCTTTACACCAACTTGCGCTTCCCAAGGCTAATGTGGTGGTCATGGATGGGTTCTGGCCTGTTGCACAGATTTGAAGTAAGAGGTGTTGAAGAGATCTAGGTTCTCCAGAAGGCAGCCCAAACAATACAGGAGAACACAACTAACTGCAACTGGTGGGACCATAGCATAGAAAATCCTCAGCCTTGCAAGTTAGGCTTTTCTTGACGATTGTGCAGTTGGACAACTTCCTGAGGAGGAGGAAAGGAGGCCTTTCTGAAAGGGGCTAGTGTGACCGTTCTATAGCAGAGTGTCATCTTAACACACCTCTGCTGCAGATGCATCTTCAAGGGATAGATGCATGTTAAAGGTGGATGCTTAGTGTGACTAAAAGCATAAATAAGGTACAGAACCCCTTGTGGACAATTAACATAATCTGAAACATATACAATCGTTAAGTATTAATTTTGTTCTGTGGGAAAATGACCAGATTTAGTGTGTGTATGCATGCACAGGTTGCATGCATATGGTTGCATATATAAATATAAAAGTATGGTTTCCTAAAGGATTCCAAAGTACCTTAGCTTGAGCTAGCTATTCCTAGTGTATTGACAGATTAAGTAAATAAAGTAGCCACTAAACAGTGCGATATGCCGCTACAGGAGTGCATTGTCTTACCTGGCCTTTACAGTGCAACCACTGTTTCACTTACCACTTGGCAGATGTCAAAATTAAAGCTTATTTTCAGAGCTCTGGTAGTGGTCAGTGAGGGTCACCTTTTTCTATATTACTGTGTTTGGCACATGGTAGGTTAGATTTGTGCACTATTCTGCTTTAATTGGTTCGAGTGGATTGTCTTAATGATTTGAGTGTCTTTTTCATATTCTTCCAATTCAATGATTTCTATCCATTGTTTTTTTTGCCATGACTGGATCTTCCAGTCTATCTTCTCTTTGGACAGGCACTAAACTCAAATTCCCCAGCAACAAGTAAAAGTATTTGTCTTCAGACCTCCAGCTTCATGTCTCATGGTTAGTTCCTTGGAGACAAACTAAAGCTGGAAATAATGATGCAGATCTGTAATGAGCCTTAGAATAATTTATCATAGTTTTAGTTAGCATCAGAAATACACAAATCCAGCTATAATAATTAACCTATTTCATTGCATCAGAGACTTTTCTTTATATGTGGCTTAAGGTAGTGCTGAGATCCTCCACCTTCTCTCCAATACATGACTTCTCTGAGACTTTGACTGGCTAAACAGCCCTTTCCCTTCTCTTGGCAAGACTCTTCTTGCCAGGATTTCTGTAATTTGTATCATGCTCTGCTCTTACTCTCTTTTGCTCTTGATTCCAATTCTGTTGTCAATCCTTTTGTTTTTATCAGCTTCTTAATCTCTTTTAAAGCCTCTGTGTATCAGCATCTAGTTTCTTTGTTCTGCCTCTGGAAAATATCACTGATCTGCACCCAGGTGCTTGCAGAGAGGGTGAAGAAAACTGGCTTCTTTGGGCTTCAGCTCTCCCCTTGCCTCTCTCTGAAGGTGAATCGCTCATGGTAGTGACTCTCTATCCTAACCTCTCTGTGGAATTTTAGTTCACTGTGGTAGTTAAAAAGTAATTGAACAACACTGCGCAGACTTTCCCCCACTTTAGTTTTTATTTCAGCAGGAGCTGTGAACCCCTGTCAAAGATCAGGGCTCCACTGTGCACACGAAGGCTGAGCGATGCAATGGAAAGATGGTCGCTGTCTCAGTGCATTTGCAGTTAAGGGGTTGAAGCCTTTTGCTTTCATGTGCCAGGAGCATTTGAGACTGTTTAATTGAAGGAGAGAGGGTGAGCTGAGACAGGGGTGCAGTGGCAGGTCCTTTGAGACACCCTGCAAAGGGGTTCTTTCACAGATGCACATGGTACATTACCCGTGCAACAGTATGTCAGATATTAAAAAAGCCCTAGAGTCAAAGGAACGGACAACAGTAAGGGGCTTTGCTTTGTGAGCAGAGAGCAAAGATTACAAACTGCATCCAGGAGCCTGCCAGATAAACAGTTTGAGGGAGAACACAAGCGATCTGAGAGCAAAGATGCTTCATTAAGATGAGCTCTTCCTATCATGTGCACAACTGCTTCGTGGAGAAGAGGACTGTGGCTGTGTGGATTATGGATGATCCAGACAAGCAGGCTGCGGAGTAAGCTGTCATGTGCTACGACGCCGGGTAATGCAAATCAACTCTGTTCTAGGAAAGCCATTTCCATGTCAGCCTCTACATGAAAATTATCTGACTTGAACAAGGGTTTCTTTATGAAGTTGAGAGAATTATTCTTAAGGGTTGGAATTTGTCTCTGTTATGGAGGAATGGTCAGAATGGACTTCAAAGTGCAGTCTGAAGATGAGATAATGTGCAACAAGCACTTTTTTTATATATATAACCAGCAGCCCAGAGAGGAACATGTCAGCTTAAAAAGTATATTTCTGTCTGAACGGTCCAACCTGCTATTTTACAAGTAATGTGTGGTGTTACTGCATTTTCCAGTGATTAAAGAAGGAAAATACCTTTCAGTCCATTCGCTCTGGATTTGACACTTTGTGCATACACAGTGTTGCTATTCCTGTGTGTAGTTAGTTGCTCAGTCTCCTTATAGCTTGAATGGGTGCTTCAGAGCTCCAGGAAACCCCAATTGCTTTTGTTTTGCTTTTAATCTGGATAGCACTTGGGAGCAACACTTGAGCCCACTTTTTTTTTTTTGAGGCAGTATTTTGAGTTCAGAGAATCTCCTTCATGTTTGCTTCCTGCGATCCTTTCATCCAGTCTGTTTGAAATTCTGCTTTTCCTTTGGCTTTGTTTGGCATCTATTCAACTGCCTTCTGTTTTGTAGTAGGTATCAGCCTTTGTTAGTGGCCCATGATGGCTTACTCAGGCTGGTGATGATGACTGACTGCTCCAGCACACTGAAAGGTGATTGAAATAATTAATTTCGCTGCTCTTACTCTCTCATGCCTGTGGTTGCTAACGGGTATTCTGCTAGTGCTGGGGGAGGGAATAAAAGTTATGCATGTTCCTTGCACTGTCTACTTAATCTCTTACAAGATGAATTCACATTATGAAAAGAACTGAGTTACTCCTCTTTCATGTGGGCTCAACTCCTGTCAGTCCATAGGTACTCAAGAAGTCCTGAATAAGCTGCAAAGGGAAAGAAGAAGCTGAGTTTATTTTATGTATTTCCAGAAGCCTTTGAACCCCACTTCTGTACTTGCACTCAATCTTTGTGCGCTGGAGCCTTGAGGTTGGAAGGATTGTCTCTTCTTCCCTTCAGGAATTAATGATACTCTTCCTTGGTGACCACAGTACTTTGCTGCTTTTCAGGAAGGGAGCTCCAGACACCCTTCACTTTAATTCTAGTGGTACTAAATCATTCAGAAAAACACAGAGCTTTGTACTCGCGCTATTTAGATGCATGTGTGGTAGCTTTTCTTGTTTAATTCTGGGGCTTTGCAGCCAGAACCGGTGCTATTTTGTGAGGTAGCAGACTGTCATTTGTTCCCAAAAGCATTTTCACTACCAGTGGGTCCTTGAATGCTGTTTTATGTGGCTGGTTCAGCCACCTGCTAGGACGTGGGATCACTTCTTCAGAGGTGCTTGTGCCTCCTTTGTACCTGAATGCTGTGAAATGAAATGTGTGAGAAGTGTAATTTAATCATTTGTGGTGGTTTTCATTTGCTGTTTTGGAAGCAATGGAGATGGAGAATGACAGAAACAGAGAAATGAAAATCTGAGCAAGAAAAGAAAAAGAAAGAGGCATTCTTTCTCCTTATGGCATCAAAGTACTCCCAGTTTTCAAGTCACGGGGAGCAGGCAGAGTCTTCAGTATTAATTTCAAGTTTATCATAGGCTGTCTGCTATGTACAGTATTAGAGCATCTTTCCTGTAATTAAGGGTCAGACAACGTTGTCATTGTCACCCCTTTGCTATAATGGATTAGGACTTGCATGAAATAACTAGCTATGAGCTGAAATTTTGTGTGTGCTCTCAGACTGAGAGCCAGCACTTCGTTTATTTTTAATCTGGCATACTTAATTATAGGCGGTTCTGAGAGCACCACAAATTAAGGTTGTGTGGTGCTCCCATTATACAACTCTGTTTTCAATTGCTTATTGCTTTATCAAACTCTAAGCAGCTGGGCTTGAAGTTTTCTGGGGCTGGTGTCTGCCTTAGCTGGAATTATTGAAAAATGTCAGTTAAAATGAGCCCCATGATTTCTGAGACAAGCTAAAGGAATATGTTGGTTTGCTGTTTTTTGTTTTGGTTTGGTTTTTTCTGATCTTTCTGTTTTGGGTTTGGTTTACTATTATTAGTATTCTTTAAAGGTGGTGTTTGATTTTCATATTAGCTTTGAAGCAGAGATTCAATATTTGTTGAGAGGAGGTGGTTTTTTGTCAATGAATGTACTTTTTGCCTTTCTCATGCAAATCTGGGCAAATTGTAAGGCTTTGAAAAATTGCAGTTAGCATACATTCACTAGAATCTCTTATGTTTATATATAATTTTAAGCTAATATTTCTGATTCTGTCTTTCATAAGCAGATTCCCACCCTTTAACTGTGCCGAGGGCTGACCAGACAACATGTCCCTTAGAGCATGTTGGAGCCTGCTCCAATTATAGGGACTGAGAAAAGCATTTCTGTCATGGATCCCTCATGTGATAGCATCAATGAGGCTTGGGACCAAAGCAAGGAGCCTGTCTCACCCCTCCACCGGCCCTTTTCCCCTCGGCTTATGTACCACCTGTGTGCGGTGCCACTGGGGAGGAGAGAAAGTTTGCGTGCTGTGGGTGTCGTGATAAGAAAGGAGGGGACTTGTGCAAGTGGTCCTGGGATGAATTGCTGCATGGAGGATGGTGAATGGTTGATAGAAAACAGTGTGGGACTGTGTTGGGAAGGGATCAGTTGGGGAGCTCATAATGGGAGGTGAGGCAGAAGGGCAGCAGTGCAGGTCTGCTCGAGTGAGAAGTGGAGATTGGGGCTGGGGTGGCAGCAGGTCCATGGGTTAGGAACAGTGGGGATGTGGCAGTGCTGCTGGAGCAGTAGATGAGGAGTTGGTCACTGGTGAGGTGTCAATACCCAGCAAGTACCTTGGCATTTTGGTTTAGTAACTCTTTGATTCTGCTGCTTTTTCACTCTGAGGAAGTATTAACAAGACCCTCTGGCAGGCTGTGCCTCACAACTCCCTTGTGTGAAAGGCAACCTGCTTCTTCTGTCAGCTCTGCCATTAGCTCACTTGGCAAAGGTCTCTGCCACAATCCTAGGGTCTTTTGATGACCCCTGGGGATGCAAAATGATGCAATGTGATGGATTTTTAATGAGCTTTTAAAAAACCTGAGAACTTGCACAGAAAATTGCATTAAAGGCACATTAATGAGGTTGTAAAGTCAAGCACACATGAGGTAGGAAATGCCAGAACAAAGTTGGGCTGTGGACCATTAATTCAGGCTCTCTGTACGGTATGAAATGATCTCCCATGCTCTGATCACATCTGCTTCTGGTCAGCAGGACATCTCCCACATTCAGTGCACTGGGATGGATGGTGGCCCCTTGATGTTAACTTAAAAATAAATACATAAAATAATTTTTTTCATGTGTTGTATAATTATGACGTCTGTCTGCATTTATCCAGAACAGTTTAAAGGGAGGTGAATTGTCCCTGAAGTCTGTCAGAGCTGCTCGTTTGAGACTACAAGCCGGGAAGATGCCTGGAGGTGTGTTTCAGTAACTCTTTTTGTCTAGTCTATACTTTAGTGTCTGCCATATGTATGCCGACAGGTTGACCTCAAAAAGACAGGAAGGACCTTGCCTTCAGTCAAGGAAGACATCTTGGGCCCAAAAGCACTCTGAGATGTTGAGCCTCTTGAAGCAATTGTCTTTCTCAGGGCTTTCCCTGGCCCAGTGTGACTTCATGCAGCCCTTGTGCCAGGTGGTTCATAAAAGCACTGAGTGACTCTGAACTTACTGTTGCTGTTGAGGAATGTGGTAAGCTCAGCGGAGCTCTAGAACCAGTTCCCTGACTGCAACAGACATCAAGAAAGTTGTCTTATTAGACCAGAACTGCATGGATTAAAAAACGAAAGGCAGCTGAGGTGTGTATGTGCTGATGGGAATACAACTTGCCTTTACCTGCACAGCACATCCCTACTTCATTGCGTATGTGAGACAGCATTTCAGAAATGCAGCCACCATAGCCTTGCAACCCCTTTTTGACCCTATGAAATAATGGGCCAGCGGCCTCATCAGTACCTTCTTTATGGCAATGAAAAGCCGGAATGATCAGGCTCCCAAGCAGGCTTTCCTCCCTCGATTTAAACATGAACCTGCATCCCCCATCCATTCCATTATTCCTGGTATGTAGGACTGGTTGAGATGCATACAGAAACAGTTGCCATGTTTTCTGCAAATGGAGGTGTATCACTAGGATATGAACCTGCATAACAATTAGGAAGACTGATTAAGCTGAAACTTCATGTCCTTTTAATTATGCAATTAAGATGTTCAATTACAAGATTAAGATATGTAATTAAGTGGAGAGGAAGAAAAAACTTTATGAAATTTTACTATGGTTTCTGAAAACTGTTTCTAACAATGCACCTGTTTATGCAAATGTCAGTCTTCTTGACTGGAGCAAGAACATTTATGGCCTTGAGGTGGTACCATTTTCTTCTGTGTGCCTCGCAATATCTGTGTGAATAAAACAAGGGAAGAGGAAATTGCTCCTTAAGAAAGGTATGGTACTGGTGGTTCTAGGGAGTGGAAGAGAGGCTAGGCCTATGGTTAGGGCAGCAGGACTGTGACATCAGAGCAGAGGGTTTATCTATTAGCTTTGACCCAGGCTTCCTGTGGACGTCATGTATGGCCTCAGATCTGCACCGCACTTCAGATCTGCTGTGGACACTCTTCCTGGTGAGGAGACCACCCTTTGCATCCATGGAGGTTGGAGGTCTTTCCTCCTTTTCTAAGGATATATGCTTCTATAAGGAGGCAACAGACTCTTCTGCGGTTGACCTCCATCACTTTGTTTAAGGGTGTTGAGCCAATGACGAAGGGCTGAAGCTGTGGACTTAGGACTCTTGTTCATTTGCTCTTTATTTAGAAAAGTCACTGCCCAGTGTGAAGGGGCTGCACTCTGAGAGAGGTGATGAAATATTGTCATTGGCCTGCTGTACAGACCATCTGTCTCTCCCAGGACTACTCAGGAGCATGGTGAAGTGTATTGCTTCTCTATATGGGCTTTTTCATTTAATTGGCCTTGATTCACTGCTATTCTTTTTTTTTTTTTTCTTTTTAAAATCAAAGCAATGCCCAAAAGTTTAAACACAGTGACAACCTGCAGCCTTATTACAACCAGTTCCTTAAGTTTATCAGTTCTCTTCAAGTAAGAGATGCTAAAAAAAAAATTGTTCAGCAGACCACATCAGTATAGATTAAAAAATTATGGTTAGCAGATAGATGACAAATTTAATATTGGACATAAAATTTGGCCCCTTCCTGCACACTATTTCTGGTGCATTAGCAAGTCTTTCAATGAAACAATAATCCTAGGGTCATTTAGGTTTTGCACCTGGAAAACATCTGCCCCTGCAGAGGCAGATGGTGCAAGTGTGTAATGTCTGTCGTCTTCTTGTGCAATTATGACAAAATTAAAACACTGGGAGTGTATGCAAGTAATTAAGGCGAGCAAGCATTACATGAAAGTTCTCATTATCTCTGAAACTAGTATTACAGCCCTGCAAATTCGTAGTCAAAAAGTAAAGATTCTATGAGCTTGAAAATGAAATTGCAGTACTCAAATAGTAATAATTCTTTACTCCAAGCCTGTTACACTAAACAACCAAGTGAATTGTTTTTCAATAAAACCCTCTATTTTCATCAGGGGTACTGCTGGGTAACAGTAAAGGGCGATTTGATAGCTTTTGTTGCCCAAGGTTAGTAGAACAGGTTATGGGAGAGATTTACTTTCTCCATTTTTCTGTCTTCTGCTTTGTGAGGGAGACCTACTTGTCCTTCAGGACCTACTTGTCTTTTGAACATGGACAGCTAATTTAATTTTGTGTTTTGTTTTGGTTTTCTTTTGGTGAGTATGCTTTCTGGAGGTAATAACCAGAGGTGCTTGTATTCATCTGGGATGCTATCCTCTTTGGCTGCAACACTCACCCACTTGCAAGACCTGGGTTGCTGCATGTTATCAGAACGGGACCAGATAATGGTTTTCTATCTTAAATATTTTGAGCATCAGACAAGAGGGAAGACTTGTGTGATGGCAGCTGTCCAGTGACCCTGCTGCAGTATTTGTAAGGCAAAATTTCCCAGAGACGAATGAGCAGGAAGTCCAACTCTGAAGGTAACCCAGGGATTATAACAATGTTTTGGTGAAACCGTGCTTTCTAGGCAGTGCTCCCAGGAGTGCTTCTATATTTTATATAAGCCATCATTGTACTGTTAGGGGAGACTACAATTATTTTGTATATTATCTCTACTTTGTGTGCAAAATACATTCCAGTGTTGACTGGGATCTGGTGTGGGTATATGTAAATAGAGGCAAATAGGTGAAAATGCATGACGATTATCTCTTGTTTGGCAGGAATGATTTCCATTATCTCAGTAAAATACTTTGTTTTCCCACTCAGTCTTCCAAAGTAACGAACTTCCCAGTTCCCAACAATGAGATTAAATAACATCACTTTTTTTTATCTCTGAGTGTCCTAGTTTATAGCTTTCAGATATTATTAGGTTGTATGTTACTTAGATGTAGACGGAATGACGCACGTTCTCTATTGAGAGGTATTTGGAGTAATTTCAATAGTATGTTGAACTCTGATGCAGAATTGGCAACTCTGGAATGTTATCTGCTACACAAATTGATTGCACTTAATGGTAGACTCCATAGTACTTTTTCTTGCAGTACTGATCAGTACTGACCTGGCTGGGCAGATGTCTAGTTGTGTTGATTATATATCCATCACAACTTATGTTAATTATCTGTTGATTTTAACTATTTCTCCTTATTTTTTTTCATGGTGCTTTGTGGAGAGAAGCTCATATTTCACAGAGTTTAACCTGCTTTGCTGGCCTACAGGAATGTATTTGGCATATTAACTTTCTTTTAACAGTCATGTTTAATATATACAGAGAGCATCTAGCTCTGAGAGACCATTTGAATGTCTTCAAAGAGTTATCGAATTGTTTATTGATCTACTTCATTACTGCTGTTTCTCTTGTTGCTTTTGATGTCTTGTCACTTTGTTCAAAATATAATGCCAAGGTTTTAAATAATAGTTGTGCAGGAAGCCCTACATGTGTAAATATTAGGGTATGTTTCTCCTTTGAGTGAGAATGTGCTAGATTGTCCAGTAAATATTGCTACCATCAGAGTTTTATCCCTTTTCATGCCCCTCCCTTTGTGCAGACTCCTTCCTCTCTCCCTCTTAAGAAAACTGAAGTGACTGAGGTTTTATCTTTTAGGTTTTATAACAGTCTAATCTCTTATTCTGCCATTGGATGCTTACAGACTAGTTCCCTGCTTAGAAAAATAAATTTGATTAATTTTCCCTCCTTCCCTTTAATCTTTTCCATGTGTCTCTCTTATATTTGTTAAATTCCTGAATTAAAAGTGCCTGCTGACTTTTTTTTTTTTCCTTTTATTTAATCACTTCTTGAAGCTTTTTAAGTTTCCAGAATAGACAACGTTCCCATGGCAAGGAGTTCTACAGTTAGCATATTGGTTACTTGGAAAAGCACTTAATTTTTAATCCTGCCACCTTAATATTCATTTGTGGGTTTTAATTATTTTTATTTAATAGGGAGTAATAATTCTTTACTTATTCTCTCAAAGCCATGCAGGATCTTAGAGCTATTTGCCTTATCCTGCATCAGTTGCTTCTTTTTCTAGCATTAAGATTACAGCCTGTCCGCTTACTCCTTGTGTAGAAGTTGTTCCTTATCTTTTTGGTCACCTTGGTCACCTCTCCGTATTGCTGCTATTTCCAGATTTTGCATTTGACTTGGGTCTTCCAGTCCATTGGTTGGTTGTCTACCCTTAGTTGTACACCCAGAGCAGCAGCAGGAGGTTGCCTGATACCAGATTAATTTTTATGATAAGACAACACAGAAGTGTGTTAAATGGCAGAATGAGAACTTAGACTTCCTGCTGGTTATAAGGCAGGCTCAGAACCGTTTTATCTATACATGCAGCTTCTGCAGATGAACATGTTGTGACTGTCTACGAGACAACACTGCTTGTTTGCACTCCTCCAGCTTTTAGCCCACCTCCCCTTTCCAGCAACAAAACCCAGCCACTGTTTCCCCCCTGCCCTTAGCACGCAGCTCGGCATGTGTGTGTCACTGGCCAAGCGTGCGTCACGGGTGTGCTGAGAGGCTGAATCACATAAATTAGCCTGTTCGAGTTAGCAGTTGCTTCTGGCTGAAAAGATAAAGGTTTGTGCCACGAAGCTGTCAGATTCATGTATTGCTGATGTTCATCGTGTGTTACACCGGTCAATTTTTATTTTCCTCCTCTAAAAGAGAAGCCCCAAGTCACTCCTTCCTCTCTCTCCCCCACCCAAAATGGTGGCAGTGAGCTGATATATTGCAGAGGCACGGGGAGAAGGCTCTTAAAATACTATTTAAGGTTGCTGAACATAAGCTGTTACTTTAGAAATGGCCAAAGCCAAGGTTATTGTACAATGTTAGATTTTTTCCCTCTTTTGTGCATGCAGCACCCTCGACCTTTACAGGCTTGCATACTGTCTTTTCTGCAAAACTGCAGATATTTCAACAATACTAGAAATATTGTGAAATCATAGAGTAGAGCTAGGTGTATTTATTGATGAGATTTCTTTTTTTTTCTACCAGCCCTACCCTTTCATTGCTGTATTTCGGTGTGTAGCTTGACTACAGCACTTCTGTTTCCTGTCTCATTGTAAACCATGTTTCCTTACCTTTTGAAAGGCTACTTCAAATGTAACTGAATAAAAAGCATCCAAGCAAATCATGGTAGGAGGGGAAAAAGGTAAGCAAATTCTCAGCTGTATGGAGTTGCCAGTGATGTTCAGAAGCTGACAAAGATGAACTGCTCATCTAAGCATAAATCATCTTCTGAATCTGGGTGTTTTGTCTTGTGAAACAGAGTGCACTGTACTCATTAGTTTTGTTCCTTTTAAAATACTTGGTGATCACATAATTTGCTTTGTGTAGTGTAAGGCTCTGTTACAGCCGCGTTTCACTTAGCAGCTCATGAAGATGAGGAGTCTGTAGAGTGTCCAGTCTATGATGAAATTAGGAGTTAAGCATAGCCCAGCCTGGTGTTTTGTCATCTGCCATGTATTTTACAGTGAAAACATCCAGGATCAAATGCTGAAAAATTGATAGATTTCCACTGAGAGAGATTTTAATCTTTTCCACTGTTTACATACAGAAGATGAGAACTTTGCTGTGACACTTTAGTAAGATTTCAAACAGCAGCAAAAAAATCCTCCCTTGGAAAGAAAATGTATTGTGTAGGCTGTTTGTCATTTTGAAGTTAAAACATTTTTTCCCTCGAGTATTTATTGTTTCAATGAGGAAAAGCTCTTGCATTTTTTTTTAAATGGTTAAGTAGCCAAAAAGTCAATAATATGTATGAAATATGTAATAAATGTCCACTTCTGTGCATTTATTCCATGATACCATGCCGTACAGAAGTAGTGTCCTTGTGTAGACTGAAAACACATTTATATTGAGAGGGTTTGGTTTTGTGGTGGTTTGCACTGCCCCATAAAAAGAACATTGTTGCTATTTAAAAATCGCCAAATCTGTATTTCTGATTATATTTTTTGTAAAATAGCTTCACAAAAGAAAACCTCTTGAGAGAATAGGTACTGCACTGCAGGAAATCTCAGGAAACTGAAATACAAAAAACTTGACCCTTAAGTCCCATTCTGCTTTGCTGGTCATGTGAGATTTAATTCTCTTAATTTTATATATTTCATTTCAGAGCACCATCCTCTCCACCTGGAGGAAAGGACCATTTTCTGACACCAACTCTTCTTTTCTCTCCCTCATCCTCCCTGACCCCCAGGAATTGTGTACTGTTTGCCCATTAGGATAAACAGGAATATTCTTGCCTGTATCACATAGGGCATTTCAGATGAGGGATGTGTCCTGAAGGAGGAGGGACCCAAGTCATAGCAATAGGTTAGCATAGTATTCAGAGTCAACAAACCTGTACAGTGGGACTAAGAGGGAATCAGCCCATTGGGATCTGAAGGCCCAGCTTCTGCTGTCTCTCTATTATGCCATTCAGATGACCTGCAGACTTGACAGACTAAAGAAGTTGATATCGTGACCCCTGCACTATATGCAGCCCACAGTTTTCATTTTGGGCTACATTTAATTTGCTCCTCAAGACTAAACAGTCTCACTGCACCTGGGATTCAAAGCCGAAGGACTGCTGATTAGTTCAGACCTGCCCTGCTGAGAGATAGATTGGAGCAGAGCTTCAAGTTCAGTTTCCTCTCAAAAAAGTGTGGTTGCATGTGCCAAAACTGCCCCAGATACAGAACCATCACGCAAGGGGAAGAACTTTAAAACTATGCTATTGCTCTGAGATGAAGTGCTAACACAGACATTAGCCTTTATTAATCTTAAAGATCTTTTGCCCTGATCCTCCTGGTTATAGTGTTCAGCCTGAGAGTATTCGGTATTACTCTGTGTTTTTCACTAATTGAAGCTGCTGCTGTTAGCTCTTGCTCTTTCAGGTTTCATTAATTGAAGTCCACTGACTTAAATCCATTGTTTATATTGAGAAAGGGGGAGGGGAGAACAAGAAAAAAGACTTTGCAGTTGGGTTTTTCTTTTTTCTCTTTTTCCAGTATTGTCTCTGTCAACATGCCACAGTTTCATCTGAAACAAGAGGTGCGTGAAGCTGTTCAGTCTGGGTTTTGTTTCCCTGTATTTTTTATCTTTGTTTAATTTGCTGACTGGCAGCTGGAAAATCACTTAATCAGCATATCTGGCCCAAATACTAGGTTTAACTTGAACATACTGACAGTGTCTTGGCTCACACACAACTGAGACTACTTTGAATTCTTGTTCTGTGGTCTGTATAGGTAGCAGTGATGGAAGAAGACAATAACAGCCTGAAGATCTGTCTTGTTCCTTTCCCGGCTGTGCCACAGTAGTAAAACCCCACATGCCTGGTTTGATCTTGTTTGTAACCTCATGCAGCTTTGGAAATTCACTTCTGACTTACAAGACCTTCTGTGGGAAGAGGAGCAATTCTCTGCTTCCACTGCTCAATTTTCAGTGTTTGAGTCTCTTCATTCTATTGCTCCCTCTGAAGCACCAGTGTATTGCATTTATTTGTGTGACCCAAGGAACTGCTGAGGAATGTGACCAGGTTGGTGGTTCTGTTTGGCCAACACAGAAAGCATTTCCTGCTCCTCGGAACCCAGGGCAGTTGTCTGGGCTAATGACTGTAGCAAGTATTATAATGACAAAATGCAAAATTAACTGACTACCTTATTTTTTCAGGTATTCCACATCTGCATTCTCCAAACTAAGCAAAGTAGGGATCCGACATCCTCCACCTCTTCCTTTCATTGGAAACCTTCTCTTTTTCCGTGAGGTAAGATATGGTCTTCTTTGTGACGGGAAGAGTGGACAGGAGGTAGGAGGAATTGAAAGGAATCCTACACTTCAACGGTACCATCTTTTCAAGCATCTCCTTCTGGAAAGAACAAGCAAAACTCAGCTTTTTGAGTTAATTATTGGAAGAAGTTTTGTGTTATCAGCTCTAATTTCAGGCTAAAATAAACTTGAGGGAAACAAAATGTGTAAACTCCTGCAGTTAATTACTTGAGCTTTTCCAAGAAAGTTCATGCCCTCAGTGAAACAAACTTAGTTATGTGAATAGAGCAGATTATGTTAACTAGCCCCAACTGGTTTGTTCCGAGTAGTTTTGGCTCCTGTGACCTTTCTGTTTGTGCTTTTGCTGATTGTACACATTTACTTTAAAGTTTGTAATGTTGCTTGCTCCTAAGCAGTAACTGGAATTGGCTACCACTGATCCTAATTGAACCTTTGCCTTTGCTCTGTCCCCACAGTGTTGCTGTCCTGGCCTAAGAGGGGGGAAAGTAGGGAAGTATCAGGATTCTGCCTCAAGACTTTGTTCCCTTATTTTTCTCACCCATCTCCTTGCATTAGTCTGCTAATGCTGAGTTTCTGTTCCTTGCACAATTTCAGTCATGCTTCTGAGGGTTCAAGATCTCTTAATAACAAAGGAGCTGCCATTTCTCTGGTTGAATCTTAGAGTAAGACCTTTCTTGTGCATTGCTCCTGCATTCCAACAACTTTTCAGGAAATCTAAACTAACTCCAGCAGCTGCCCAACTTCCTCTTTTAAGTGCCTGATCATCAATATCCATGCTAAGATTTGAATTATTAATGAGAATATAGTGCCTCTTACCTTAGTCTTCATGGCAATTGTTCTGTCAATATCAGACTCATTGTTAGATAAAACCCATTTAAATACCAGTTTTACATGTACATCTGATTTCATTTAGAAAATAGCATAAAAGGTAGATTTGATCTGCTCTTCATTAATCTGAACTGGAATTGACAGGGTGACTCTAACATACAGGCGATGCTGGTGGTATGGAACAAACCAGCTCACCCTTGCTGTTCTAATTTAAATTCAACTAGATGGCATGAAGTTCTGTAACTCTCTAGTGACAAAATGCAGTTATCATTAGTCACCTGCTAACACTTGCTGTAGGAAAAAGTGTCTGGAGACCTAAGTTACTTTGATATGTTGCAGATAGGCTTGCCCTGTACCAGCATACAACTGGAAAGTTTTTGAGAACTGTTATCTATGATGTCTTAGGCAACTTTCATTACCAGAGTTGCCTTTGTGTAAAGGCAGCTAATGAAGAAAAACTTTTACTTGATTTTACTAATTGTAGGGAAAAAAATAAAAATTGAAGGTAGCTGTGAAATTGTACCTTGGATTAAGAAGCAATAATTCCAGATAGGGTTTTTAAACAGGGTTGAGTGATGCAAAACTAGAAGTGTCACCAGGCTGTATGTCCAGCACTACAGTAATTCACCATCTGTCTTCTTTATAGTCCTATCGCTGCCAGTAGAAACAGGCAGGGATGAGTCCAGGCACTTTAATTTTCTTTTCTTCCCTCATACAATTTTGCCATGTTTTCTGGATCTCCTCCTATGGCTGCTTTCTTAGAAATAGTGCCCATAGCAACGCACTGGTAATAGGAGGGCTGCTTTTATACTGCTGGCTGTGCTCTGAGAGCATTTGCAGGGACACAAGTGCTCTCACTGCAGTAAGTAAAGGACAGCTTCCACTTTCCCTTCCCCAGCAGGGGAGAACCAGAGCTTGCCCATCATCTTCTTGGGGAAGGGGATGGTTTTAGAGGCTTAGCTGCAAGGGGAACAGCTGTGCACAAGCAGTGGTTTGTTGGTGGCTGGGGTTACCCTTTTCATAGGAAGTAGCAAAACACTGATTTTTTTTTTTTTCTGTCACTACATCTATAATGTTAAGAAGTTCTTGCAGTTGTGTGTTCGTGCAACCATGTCTCTTCACTGAACTGGCTTTTTAGAGAGCCTTTTTTTTAAATAAGTTCCTTCTTGGTACCACTAATACCGTGCAGGGAGAACGCACAAGCCACATTCTAAAATCACATACATTAAATCATCAGACTAGCAATTTTCAACCTGTGAACCATTTCTTTCAGAGGATTTTCTTGAATGGTGACTAAGAGGAATGAATTGATATGCAGATGCTCAAACAGCACATATGTGTAATTTATACATTTCTAGTGTTGAATTTGGTCTCCAAATCAAAGCAGGTTGAAAATCCCTGCACACCAATGCGATCTACAAGAGAAAGGGAAATCAAAATGCTTCAACACATGCAGCCTTCCTGTCCAGTGTCTTCATGGTTTCAGGCTTTTCTCTTGGAATATAATTGCTAGAAACTTAAAAGATAAAGGAGGAGAGGGAGTTCCTTCGATAAAATTAAGTATATCTAGGACCTGGGGATTGAAGAAAAAAACTTTAAATGTCAAAAGCTCTCAACAAAATTGTGGGAGTAAGCAGTATTTTTCAATTTCCAATGGAATAAGTTCAAGAATTTGCTTGTCTTCTCCCTTACTTGGGCGTAACTCAGCTCTGCTGAGTGAAGAGAGGTTTGTGTTTTGCGCCTTTCTATATGTGAACAGAGCATCAGGCTGTATCATCTCTTTTTTTTGCTATTATTTTGTAAGTGTGCCTGAAAACACATGAACAAGGCAAGCAGGATTTTACCAATAGTCTGCTGGGCTCTGAGGTTTTTAATAAACTCTATTAAAATAAAAATCTCGTGGAGAAAACATTTTCTTGTTTAAAATACATTTGAAAGTTACTTCAGCGATTTATCTAATGGTGTATTTTCTTTGAGTAAAATAAGAGTTGCTGTTAATATAGTGTTTTTGAGAGAGGAAGAGGAAGTGCTGAAAGTTAAGGGGCTAAGGGAAATGCAACAGGAAAGACCTATCTCCATCAGAGAGAAGTGAGTGTTAAGAGCTGACTTGGGAGAAAACAGTTATTTTACTGTAAGTCACCCCTTCTCTCTCAAGTACAATAAAGGGAGATAATCACACCCTGAAACTAAAACATATCCAAGTTAATCGACTTATCTCAAAAATGAGAAGATAGGAAATTATTGCAGTTCTGCAGCTGGGAAATTATCTGAGTCCAACATATTAGATTAAAAATTCTTCCATTGCATGAGAACAATATGTAGAGGGTAAGTCTGATGTAATAGTAAATATGATTAGGCTGTTTGGAGAAGAAAAAAAAAAAAAAGGCAGCATGTTCAATTTTCCCCAATAACTGAGCGGACTTGGAGCAGACAGATCTTTGTTTTGCAGAAACTCCTGGAGTGTTCCCTCACCTCCTCACATACTGCATTTTTTCCTACCAATCTATGGAAAAACATGAGGTTTGTTTGCAGAAGCTGCGTAAGAGGATACAGAAGGGTATACCATAGACTCTCGTTCATGGATCTGCATGGGCTTCAGAGCAGTAGGTTGCAGGGGAAAAAAAAAAAAAAAAAAAGAAAACTCTCCTATTACATCCCAGGCTAATGATTTTACTACGTGACAAATGCACGGAAAGGCACACGCACTGCATTACCCTTCCTCCCAAAGAACCAAAGAACACTTGACCTGTTGCTATGGCTGTGCTGTGCTTTTTCTTGCCCTTTCCCATCCCATTTCTAAAACGGCAGCAATGCTGCTTTTAAATGTCATTGGCTCTGACATTTGCATGTCTCTGGTTGCGTGGTACTGTACCTGTGTGCACTGTTCCCTACTCAGCCTTCCAGAGCACAGTGGTCTGCTGCTGCAGCCTTGAGGCTAACATCTCTGGTGTTTTGGGGTGGTGGTAGGTGTGTGGTTGGCTGCTTTATTTTGGTCCTTGGTAGATGGGATGCGCAGTTGTGCCCTGTGTACAGTTGGATGATGTGCTTGGGGTCCTTATAATGTTATGATCATGTGTTGCTTTCCTCCTGTTACTCCTAGGAAGCTCCAGTGATGCTTTTGACTGTGTGCTTGTATCCCTGCCTTGCATTTTAATGAAAGACGTCCTCTCTTTAGCCCCTCTCTGCTTGGACAGGATACTCTTTGTTTACTCTGTTTGTTTCTGTCTGGCCTACTTGTAGATCCTGTGCTACCCCAGAGTGGCCCATTTCTGCTGAATGGAAGTGGGGGCTGTGTAGGTGCTTTGTCTTGTTTTCAGTTTGGGATCTGGCTGGGCTGTGTTGTTTTATGGCTGATGGGTGGGAGTAGAGAAGCTGAGGGGAGGGAGTGGTGGTGTGAGAGCTGGGGGGGGTGGGGGAGGAGTGCAGGGAGGAAGCAGAGAGCAAACATGTTCTTTTTTTCAACTATGCAGCTGCCAAAAGCATCCTTTGAGTTAGACGTAAAGAAAAAGAAGAGGCAGAGTCCTTACAGGAGAGAAATTAACCCCATGTCTAATTTTCAGCCTAGCAGTGTGTCAGTGCTTAGAGAGAGAAGCTGCAGCATTTACTGTTCCGGAATTTAATGACACAGCATGTAAACCCAAACAAGGTTGGAGAGAGGCAAATGGTGAGGGGAGCAAAGGGTGGGGGGGAAGAGAAGAAGAGAAGCTCTTAGGCTGTGGGCTGGATTTAATGTTAAGAATAACATGGCTTATATGGACAGTGAAAGCCTGCGTGTGTTTTTGTGTTGCCCTGCACAGAGAAACAAGAGAGGAATGAGATAGGGAGCATGTGTTTTGCCACTTGGTATCTGTCTGCATGGAACCAGAAAGGGTGACTGTGGCATCACCAACCACCCTGGGTTTATTTCCCCCAGTCCGCTGCGCGCGTCTGCTGTGGGCTGCTGACTTCTCGGACAGACTTCATGGGATGTCTCAGGTCTTCTCTTACGTCCCAGGAAACTCCTCATGACTGGGAGGCCTGTGTACGCACGCATTTCTCGTGACATGAATACGCATGGTGCAGATCTAAACCCAGCCATGTCACAGCCTGCAACATGACAGAAAACCTGGGGTTAGACATGTTTTTGTGCGTATATTCATATGTCTGTAAAGTCAGTCTCTCTCCCTTTCAAATATGCGTATTCTCCTAGTTTCAGCTGATACTCTGTGCTACCTCCTTTGATCAGATGTTAGCATTGTCAGATACCCTGACAAAGTCGGTGCTGTATCCGTTTGTGGGAACCTAACGCAGGAAATCAAGACATCAAAATTAGCCGTCTCCCATGTGACTAAATGCTATTTGCACCATTCAGTGGGAGCTGGACGTCTGGTTTCTCAGCGGAGTGTTGGGCAGAGCTGTGCTGTGGCTCACCCCAGCTTTGCCCTGGGCTTGTGGGATCTCAGCAGAGTGAGCCTGCCTCTGGGGGAGCAGTGTACAAGCCTCAGGAACCCTTCTGTAGAGGCACAACGTTCACAGCTTTTTTTTTGCGCTCAGTGTTTCCAATAGCTGTGTTTGTGAGGTACCCCTGGATGTGATGTCAACTTGAAATAATGTTTATGGAATTAGGATACACAAAGCAACTGGCAGGTTTTACGTGACAGAAAAAGGAGGGTGAATCATTGCTGCTTTGCTGGTGAATAACAGTGACCCAAGCGATGAGGGTGGTAGTGGTTATGACAGATATTTTTGACCTTTCGGGTGATACTGTTTTTCCTTTGAGGGAAGAAATGAGTCCCTTTCATATTTGAAGGAATGGCATGTTGACTGTGTGGCTTCTGCCTAGAGCTACTGCCATATCTATTTGCTTTGCAGGACTGAGCAAGTGTTTCCTATGGACCTTAGCAGTTGTCCCTAGAAAGAGATACAAGCTTTGTTGATGAGCAAGATCATTGTTCTGCTTTTCTATAAGAATGTTTTGGTCGTTCCTTTTAGCATACTTTATGCTTGCTGTATTAAACACTGCATGAGGTGAAGAAGCAATGGCTGAGGCAATGGCTAGCTGTATGTGAAGGGATTTACCTGTTAAGTAGAAAGGGGATAATGTTCTTCGTGTCAACACAGCAAGTGAGAAGAGAGAATGGCTTTCCAGGAGAATGGGGTTGGACTAAATAAAATCTTTTAGTCCTTCAAATTAAAAAAGCAGGCAATAGACTGAAATGAATAAGAGCAATCTCTATTGTTTTAAACGAAGCTGTAACTTGCTCAATTTACCTGTAAATCTGGCATTGTATGAGGCTCACCTTACTGTGATGTGGAGAAATCCTTAAGCAGAAAACCAGCTCTTCTATGTCAGTAGGACCAGTATGTATAATAATGGCCAGGTATCAGTTGTAATGCTAAAATTATAGCAGGCTCGCACTGGTTGTTGAGAACAGTTGTTATCCATGAGCCAACAAATTTAGCTGAGTCTTAACTTCATTAGCAGTGTCTAAATGCATTAGCCATATGCTCCTCAGCATATGGGTAAATACATAACAATTTATTTTCATTAGGGCTTTCTTACAAGTGCTGCTAACCCAAGCTCTGCTAGAAATGTTTACAACATGACATGTCTTTTCAGATAAGAAGCTGGCCTTCTGTACAAGAAGTCAGCCTGAAAGGGTGGCAAACAAGATACTTCCCCCGCCCTTTCCGAGAGTAGGAAGATACAGCTGCTTGTGGGTCTGATCCGCTGCAACTAGCTGGGCTCGGTTTCTGCAAGACTTTATATTTGAATGAGGAATGGAGAACTGCCTGTTCAAATGTGTGACATGAAATTCCTGTTATTACAGAATCACAGAATGGTAGGAGTCAGAAAGGACCCTTGGAGATCATCTGGTCTGACCCCTCTGCCAAAGCCAGTTCACCTAGAGCAGGTTGCACAGGAAGGCACCCACGATTCACGTATTTGTTGTGTGCTGCCTTTTGGGATGCCTACTGTGCACCTTAGGATGGCATCACCTCCTGGTAGCTTTGTCTGGATGTGAGACTCATGACCCTCTGGGTTCTCTCAGCTTTGTCCCCTCCCTAGGCAGGACATAAACAAAAAATATAACTTTCCTTAAGAGGGAATGAGTGTGAAATTGGGTCTTGGACATGGCCCATAGTCAAGAGGGTGCAAGGGTGGGGTGGGTTTGAAGGAGGGACACTGGGGCAGGGCTTTGAGTGCTTTAGTAGCTGCAGATATGGGACAGGTACAAAGTAGCCATTGCATGCTCAGCCTTCTCATAATTTGTCAGAAATAAATGAAACATTATTCATTATTTTCTGGAGTCCTTTTTTTTCTGGTTAAATGTTTCTACCATTTGATCCAGAAACGCAAGTTGCTGAGAAAGATGTGGAAGTGTAAGAAAGGACTGATTTTGTCGAAGAGGTATAAAGATCTAAAGTTAATCTAATTCTGCATGCCCTCAGAGGCATCAACAACACCTAAGTGTAAATGGTAATGTGAAAACAGAATCAACCAGATTTGGATTCAATCAGGTTTATCTGAGAACTCACTGGGGTTTTTTTGTGGTTGGTGTTTGGTTGGTTTTGTTTAAAAAAAAAAAATAAAGGAAAGGAAGTTTTTCAGCAGGAAGTCTAAACAAATCTGTGTGCTTTTAAAACAGGTATTTCAAATTGCTGCTTTTTCTTTCAGTTTTTACCATGCAACGCAGTGAAATGGATGATACAATCTTGGGTTGTCCTTGTACTTTTTAACATTTCATTTTGTTTCTTTGTTATTAACTTTTTTTTCCTGTTTCCATTTTGTAATTTTTAGATATTCCATGAATTTTAGATGACCTCTATTAAGGCAGAGGGAAAAGTGAAATGTTCATTGGACAGTTGCACTGTTGCAACTTTAAACAATCAGGTAGAAAAAACAACCCATTCACTGAACATTAATGATTTTTATCTTGTCCCGTAACAAGAAAAAAATTAAATTACAAGCAAGAGAAAAAGAAATTGAAACCTACATGTATATTTAAAAATACTCCCAACTACATCTTTTCATAATAAATTGTGCAGAAGCCCTATTAAAATAATCACAAATTAGTCTTTGCTATTTTAGGAGCTTTCATAGTTTCCATGCATTATATTTGATGGCTTTTTTTTAATCCTGGGCATCTGCAAAGCTGTTAACTTTTCATAGGTAGCATGACGCCAGAGGTGATTTAGGTAGGATTAGTGAAAGTTAGGCTATAGGAGTCATAAGGATTCACATGTGATGATGAGTTAAGGAGTTTAAATACTCTCTGGGAAGATGAGTGGAACTTTAAACATGGGAATGAAGTTCTACACAAGGAAGGAGAAAAAGAAACATGGCAAGAGCAGGGTTTGGAGGGAAGTGTCCCTTTGGATACACGGGAAGAGGGGATAGGGAAATACAAAATCTTCATTGATTTGCTTCTATTTGCTTTTATGTCTATATACTGAGAGGAAAGAGCAAGCCCTGGATAGGATAAGGCACATTGTGGCTCTAGATGGTAGCCTAGGAAAGAAGTACAAAGAAGTATTAACAAGAAATGTGTGATTGATATATGATTTTTGCAAAGGTTACATCTTGCAAAGGGATGGACAAATCTACCTTGATGAGTTCATACCTGGCAACACATAAAGTGTTGTGAAAAGAGTGCAATAAAGCAGCTGGAGGAAGGGTGGTGTTTGAGTTACCCTCTTGGTGTTCCACATCTTTGGAGAGTCTTGGACAGGAGCACCTCACAGACAAGGTTGATTGGAAAAGGTTCTTGATTGCATACAAGGGGAAAATGTGAGAGCTTTAAGGGGAAAAAAAAAATCTTCGGTTGACCTTATACCAGGGGTCTCTGTTTTAATAACTAGTCTCCTATAGTGCATGATAGATAGAATTAGGGACCATGCAAGTATCCTGTATTTATATTTGTGTTTATATTTCTC
>VXBJ01000765.1:636-21427 GCA_013400055.1 Nycticryphes semicollaris | reverse complement strand
CCTTTTTTTTTTTTTTTTCTTTTTCCCAATGCCCCTGGGAGCCATCTTGAAGACCTCATAAACACAAGATTTCATTTTCTAATGCTATTTCATTTCCTGGATGGAGGACCTGCCACAAGAAGACCAGACCTCAAATTATAATAGCCCTATAAATAACTCCCTAAGGCAAAAGGAAAAAAGAAAGCCTTTGAAAGACAACCACAAATGCAAAAATGGAGGTGTTTGGGTTCTTGCAGAACCAGACTAAGCAGCTCTAGTTAGGACATCATTAATTTAGTGTAAAGTTTTGGGGGGTTTCCCTGCTTCTCTCTGCGCTGCTTACTTACAAACCTATATCTAAAAAGTCCTGTGAGACTTCTTGCTCGAGTTTCATTTTCTACAGTGTTTTGGTGCCTTTTGGCCTGTCTTCAGAGCCTGCTAGAAAATGGAGTTTCCAGGTAAATTTGAAAACAATCCAGCAAACTGACTAAAACAAATGCAATCACAAATCAAGCAAAAATGGTCTGAAAACACAATCTTTTCTTCTTTCTGGGTGAAGTCGTTTTATTTCAAGCAGACCCAGACTGTCTGCCTGCTTTCCAGTGGAAATCTGTGCAGAATTGGCACATCGACTAGAATAAAAACATTCCCGAGGAATCGGCATATTCTGTCAAAACATTTGAACAGCTCCCGTCTCCCGGCGCACAGCGCTGCTGCAGAGCAGGCAAAGGGAGCTCTGCAGCGCTCGGTGCCGGCTTCCTCTCCAACCTCACATCTTGAATCCACCTTTTTCACATAACTTAAACTGAAGCACTTTGCCTGTAATTATACTTAGATGTGGTGGGAGTAGAGAAGGAGGTTTGTGAGAGCCTTCTGCCTCGTGGCGTGACCTGTGTAAGGGTCTGTGTTCCTACTAAGGCCATGTTGTATACTTGAGGAAAAGTCAGCAAGCTCAGGTTATAGGGGCCCAGTATCTTCCTGTAGAAATGTGGTTCAATGTACTGGCCAGGGACAGCCAGGCTGGTGAAGCTGAGATCCAGGAAGTCCTACTGGGTAGGGACAGGATTCCCCCCTGACATATGCCTCTGTGCCAGGCCTCCCACTGATCCATGACTCTGCTACACGTGAGTTCAACTTCCAGCATCAAAGTTCAATCCCTGTGTTGCAGAGTAATGATTTTTTTGTTGTTGTTATGACTTGATTAATTAAAAAAAAAAGAAAATTGTAGTCTTTGGCTAGAAGAAGATGCACAGCAACCAGAGTGTAACTAAGCAAAGTGTGGTTAGCCTGAACCTTCGCAGCAGCACACTGATGACTTTATTTTTGCTAAGGAGTATCTTAGTCCTCTAGCCCTGAAATGGAGCGGGTCTCACCAGTAGGCCCTACTCAGTAGGAATGAGAGTGGTAAAATCAGGCATGTGGCCAATTTACTAGAGGTGCTGTCTCCCTGTTACTGAGACCAATTGCTTATGAATATAATTGTATCATTCTTGTTACCAAAATTCATATCCCCTGACTGACAGCAGCTAAATGAGATTTTATTTTTGCAGAATTTCTGGGCTGTTGCATGATAAGGTGTTGTGGTGGATGGCCTGCAGTCAGCGGTTTGAAACAAAGGAAGTTTTTCTTCATATTTGAAAATATGATGTGTATTAAGCAATGTTTTACTGTGCTGATGAACTAACAGATGGTGTCCTTTAAGGCTGCACATGTGAGAGTAGCCTGTTCGAATGAGCGTTGTACCTACTCGTCTAAGCCCCATCCAGCAGAAAAAAAATCTTTTGTAAGATAACATAAAAGTAAACAAAGTGGGAAGGCAAGCAACGCTACGTATGTGGTTGTCTTATACACTGTGGCACATGGCCACGTAGCAATTCAGAGCCATTTTGATGAAAGTGGCATCACTGAGAAATGTGATGGAGGAGAATGATCTGAGCACTGCAGAGTGTGGAGAAATGGGGTGGCTCAGAAACCAGCCCTAGCTCTGCTTGGGTTAGTGGCAGAGCAGCAGTCTCATAGGGAGTGGGTTGTGAATGTGCATTCCTAACTCTATTACTTATCCCCTGGGCCAGAAGGGCCAGATGTGTTGCATAGGCAACATATTTAATCTGTGAGTGATCAATCCTGATGGATCCCCTCCAGCCAGTCCAAAAGTTACGTTACTGGGCCCCAGCCCATTTCAAGTAGAAAGACAAGACCACCCAATCTTGTGCCTTTAGGGAAGGAAGAAGGTGGAATTACTATGATTACTATGATTAATAATTTCAAATTTTACGCAAGCTGTTCTACAGTCTATAGCCAAAATGGTTTTATACTGGTGCCTAACCCAAGGCAGCTAAAGCCATCCTGTGGCACCTAAAAGCTTAATTAAGGGTATGATTCTCACAGAAATTAACAGGCTTTGTTACTTTTGAATATTTCTGTAACTCCTTTTATTTAGTTGTGTAAAGTCTAGGGTACTGCACGTGTAAATTTTGGCCAGAGAAAAAGCCATGCTGACAAAAATAAGGTCACCTCTGGGACTGAGGTGAAGGCAGCTTACCACAGTATGGCCTCATGGGAGAGGAAAACGTGTTAAAATCCTTCTATGGACAATTATGGCAAATATGTTAAAAGGCTTTGAGATCTTGCATGATGATGAGCCCATCTCTTCCTGGGAGAGGTAACAGGCTGAAATGATGTTGCCAGAATGGAAAGGTGTTTGGTTTATTACAAGACTGCCTCACGGAGGTCTAACTGAGGCTCAGGTATGTGCAGACTTTCTACCGCCCTAATACCAGAGCAGTCACTTGATTTGCTAAAAGCTTATCCTCTGCAGAGGCAGATGTGGAAGAAATGTTCTCGCGGTGTTATAGTCAAGGAAAATAAGAGCTGTGGCTACAACAGTTTCACTTCACCACTGAGACTACTGACGAAGGGCCCACTGTTTTTGCTGGTCACAGGAGCAGGTAGCCAGTGACTCCTCCAAGCCTATGCAGAAAGAGGTGTTGGCAAGGCTGCAAAATGCATTTGCATCTAGTAGGCTCTGGCCCAGCAGTGCAATCACTGCTGCCTTCTCAGAGCCTCCTGTCACTGCAGGAAAAGTTTATATTACATGGAGGAGGGCAATGCCCTAAAAAATCCCCACTGGAATAAACAGGCACCTTAAGTCGAGAGTTCAAGCACAACCTGTTTCTCTACTACTTCTGTAGTCAGTCTGGTAATTTTTGTTTGGCTTAGGAAAAATAGGAGTAAGTGTTAAATTAATGCTTAAAAGATTGCCTCTCTTCAGAGAAATTTGTTATCCTTTTTCTCATTTTCAACAAGGAAAACCTGCTTTTGCAGCAGAGATTTTGACATTAAGTGCCTTGATAGAATAATAGGTGTGAGATGGATTGCAATCTATTGCCTTCAGACTTTGCCAATCATAAACTAAAATCAGTTAATGCATTGAGTTAAATCTTGCTATATTGTACAATGTGCTAGTAGTATTAAAAAAATCAATCCAGAAAATATATTGATTATATTATCTCCATAGCAACAAACAATAATGGGATAATGTTAGCTTAATAATTGTGCTTTGTGAAAACCTTTCAGAATAATTACTGCATTGTGGTCTTTTCACAATGTGGAATGCAATAACGCTTCTTCCTTGACTGCAGTCACCATCAGCACTGCGTCAAGAGATGCTGTTTTTGTGTGCATGCATATGTATTCATGGGTAATTTTGCTCCGGGTGAAACAATTTAGCAGACTATTTTGGGATACATTTTTAAATGGTCAAGACCACAAATTGGCAATTGTTTTCTATGTGGTTTATTTCTCCCACCTCCTTTGACAACTGGCTACTGTAAAAAGAGGCCATTAACGTTCTTTATCCTATGTCTTTCTTTACAAGGCACAAAGATTTTGGCACGTCACAAAAGTGAATGTCCGGCTTCAAAGCTGTTCCTTTAATTGAATTTCATCCATCATCCTCTAGAAATGTCCTGTTCTACAGGAGCTGAGACATTTTCTTGTGTATTGGAGGACCTGATTCTCTTGTGCGCCCTGTGTTGTCCTATAACTTGAGGTTTTATGAATAAATATAAATATATTCTTACGTATAAGTAGGAGTGTGCGTGTATAATATTTTTAGCTTGAAATTTTAGCAGGAGTATCAGGAATAGACTCATACACTTTTCATCTGGTTCTTTATTTTTACTTCCAGATACACCCCATAATTTTGATCTTGAATGAAAAAGAGGTGTTGACCCACATCTATGATAGAGAGGCCAAATTTTTACAGTGATCAAAAAACTCCCAGTTTAATCCTTGAAGTTTAACCAGCCTCTAAATTATCCCATCTCTATGAAAGCTCTCAGGGACCTGGCAGTGGATCAGGAGTTGTTTTACCTTCTGGTTGTGCCCCTATTTCCTGATGTGCCTGTTGCACAAGGGCTGGTTTAGAGATCAGCCAGAAGAAAGGCTGGTGCCAGGTCTTGCACCAGCAGGAGATTCTCCATGGCTTTTGTAGCGGGTGCCCTGCTATCCCCAGTGATATGTTGGGATGACCCTTTTGCTCCCCAGGTCACGAATGGATGGCCTGTTCTCCAGTGATCCCTTTTCTGGCCCTTTTCCTAGGGGACAAACCAGGGACAAACTGATGTCAGATACATTTTCAGCATCATTTTTTATCAGTGCATCATATTATTTTGATTCTTCCTCTTGAACAGAATTTGCCCTTTAAATGGCCCATAATTTGATTTCTTACCATTTACCATACAGGGGTCCCTTTTTCTCTGAGGACACTCGAGAGAAAGCCTCTACCTTGGAACTACTAACTACAATATGGGACCATCTTGGAGCCAGGAACATACAAACCCTGAACTCTGTAGGTGGTGACACTTTGACACCAAATACATAAGAAATGCAGTACAGCACAAGCACTGACACTTTTCTGACATCTTCATGAGGAGCTTGATTGTGCTGTTGTTCCCTACTGTTGTTTTCCTCTAGACTCCCTCCATGTTGTTGCTTTATGGGGAGGGTGTAATGGAGAGTTGCTTTCTGTCCCAGGCAGCGGTTACTTTCTGTCAGTGCTCCAGTCCCCTAGGAATGCGTTTAATTCACAGGGAGAGAGAGGAGCAGTGAGTTGCTCTCGACATCGTGCCTTGTGCCAAAGCATCTAGTTCTGTGTAGCTGTTGTACTGAATGAGGGTGCCAAGCCTCTGCCTCCTTTCCTGGGTGCAGACGAATGTCATTATGAAAGGGCAGCTAAATGCATCAATTCCTCTGGAAAATATCTGGTATTTGCAGGTGTGTAGCATCATTCATTTGGGGAAAAAAAAAAAAAGGCCCAGATGGATTGTTAAGGTGCTCTTTCTGATGCTGCTGCAGAATCCAGCCCTGACTGATGATCTAGAAACAGAATTGAATGTCTTACATGAGCCAATTCAACCCCCACTTCCAAAACCAAGTTCTTCACTCTATGAAATTGCCACAGTTGAAACTGTGTCTGTGCTTTCGCTTGGCAGTCCCTGTGCTCACTCTGGATGCTGGCCACTGGCCTTGCTGATCACTAGAGCTGTCCCAAATGCTTGTTCCACTGCAGCCTCTCATTTAGTTTCCTTGTGCTGTCTCAGCTCCTAGGACCCTCTGAGATCCTCTCTCTAGCTGATATGGGGTTTGGCACTTTGTATTTCTGCCAATGTCTTCTTCCTAATCCCTTGTTCCAGGGAGGCCTGCTATGGCTTTCTAGTGTGTCTGTTTTCCATGCTTGGATCCTACCAGCTGCCACATGGATAACTTGTGTCTTAAATTGTGTTTGGCTTCAGGACAGAATATGGAGAATAACAACTTACCTATGAAAACCAGGAAAATTTGTTGGAGTAATTATTTTAAGATAGGCAAAGAGTTAACTGTCTGGTGTGATGTGGCTTTTGGGGGCTACAGCTGGTCTTATTCTCAAAGGGATGAAGCTGTTCTATTCTGCGTAGGATCTCACAACGCGTTTCTGTCCATAATGGTTTAGGGTCGGTCTGTGCTACCTGGCGGACTGTGGGTTTGGGGTTAGGATGAAGCATACTGAGTGTTTATTCACATGGCCAGGGTGAAGATGCTTGTAGCTTAACAGCCATGTGCGCCCTTGTGCCCTGCAACATGTATGGGCTCAACTCAAGGCTTGTGTGTGTGTCAAGCTGACTTGTCTGCCCTTAACCTTGTGGCTTTCACAGAGGTGCCACATGATAGATGGTAGTAAAAAGGGACCTGTCGTGCCTATGCCTGGCCTGCCCATGGTACAGATAGCAGCATGCTCTGTTCTGCATCAGAAGCCAGTACAATCTATAGGGACATTTTTCTCCTTTCACGCTTGAGAGCCTGCATCCATACAAGGTGGGAATTAGACAAGAGGAAGCTGGGCTTGTCCAGCTATGTTAAGGTACAGAAATAGTCCTAGTATCTTTCAGTAATGCATTAAGTGGCATGATTAATGTCTGTCACATGTAATGCTCTTTCCAAGTCTCTTCCCTTGATGGAGTACTCTGCGTGCAGTGTACTACTTCGATTCCAGCACTGTTTTGTGTCTTAGTGTCATCACGATTAAAGACGAAATCTGGGAGCTGAACACAGATAGAATTTATGATAATCTTTAGTTCTTTTGGATCTATGTTTCATAGTTTCCAGCTTGGTGGTCACAGATAACTAAGAGGCATTGATTCTACAATCTGTTCATAAACAGTGGTAGAGACTCCTAGCACTATACAAGGGCAACGTCTCTGAGGAGGCCAAGATATTATCACCCACTGGGTGAGTAATGTTGCTTCTTAACGCTGAAGTTTTCTTGAAACTCACCTCTCTAAATAGTACGCACTTAGCCACTAATGAGTTAAAGCAATATGAGATAGCCCAGAGTCAACATCAGAAGAAAAAAGCTTAAACACTGCCGTCCTAATTCTGTAGGTGAGGATGTAAGATTTGCATGTGGATGTGTAATTTTCCCAGTACTTACTTCAAAGTCTTTTTGCATTCTATGACTACTGCACAATAGGGTTAATTATATTATTTTTTTTATCCTTACAAATGACATTTTCATAATCTGAAGGAAGTTGCTGTTGATGCATCTGAGAAGGAGGGGGACACTGTTTGGAAGTGGATAAACTCCTTGGAGAAAAAGATGGTCCCTGTCTTCCTTTATTGGTCAAGAAGTCAACTTTAATTTCTCAAAATGCCAGTTTGTTTTCCACTGAACAGTACTGTGTTAATGTACTCACAAAATGTTTGCTATCATTAGATTTATCTAGCATGTCTGTCTGTCCTATAAGAAGTTGTTTCCATTTCTTTAAATTATGCAATTAGTGCTTTGCTTCCCTTAAGGGAGGCCAGCAAAGAAAACTAATAAATTTCATTCACCGTTAGTAAAATGTGCTGAATGCTTATGCTAATCCATCTGAGAGACATTGAGTACAGTGAAAATACACATTGCAGTGGTCTTCTATTGCACAATGAATTCCCTCCTATCGAGAGCACTGTAATTCTCTGTTTTCCTGTTGTAATTTGAGGATGTAGTAATATTAAGAAAGGCAACGAAGATGCTTAGCGATCCAGTGGAATTATATACAAGGAGAGATTGTGTAGGAGAGAATTACACTCATTTTGGAAAGGAAAGCAGACAACTTAACAGAATCATGGAATAATTTGGGTTGGAAGGGACCTTTAAAGGTTATCCACTCCAACCAAATGAGCAGGAACATCTTCAACTAGATCAGTCTGCTCAGAGCCCCATCCAACCTGGCCTTAAAAGTTTCCAGGCATGGGGCGGGGCATCTACTACCACTTCTCTGGACAAATTGTTCCAGTGTTTCACCACCTTCACTGTGAAAAATTTCTTCCTTATATCTACTCTAATTCTACCCTCTTTCAGTCTAAAACCGTTACCCCTTGTACCATCACAATAGGCCCTGCTAAAAAGTTTGTCCTCACCTTTCTTACAGGCTCCATTTAGGTATTGAAAAGCTGTTATAAGGTCTCCCCAAAGCCTACTCTTCTCCAGGCTGAATGACTCTCAGCCTTTCCGATCATCTCCATGATTCTCCTCTGGACTTGCTCCAAAAGGTCCATGTCTTTCCTGTGCTGAGGCCTCTATCACTGGACACGGTACTCCAGGTGGGGTCTCACAAGAGTGGAGTAGTGAACAGACTCATCTCCCTCACCCTGCTGGCCATGCTTCTTTTAATGCAGCCCAGGATACTTAGAAGAGATTTAGTAGAAATTACGTACTCTAGTAAAAATAAAAATAAAAAATAAAAAAATTCCATCGTTCTTTTCTGTTTTTTTCTATTTCTTTGACTTATAAATATATGTTTATCACGGGGTCAGAAATTGCAGTGAGTCTGTGAGACCTCATATGGAGCCTTTCATGAACACACATTGCACAAATTGTATTTCTCTTTGTACATGTCTTCATAATGACATGTTTTCTGTTTTTGATAAAGGTTCCTATAAGCCTGAATAGGTGTCTTCTGTGACATTTACTATTAAGTAAAATGAGAGCCTAGCAGGTTTAAGTGTTATCTAGACAATAGTCCTAATAAAAATAGTAAGGTTGCAATTATAGCTCTGCAGCAGATATAAACAAGGTCTAAGCTAATGTCAGGCAACTTCCAAATAGATAAAAAGAAATATTATTTTAGCTAGTGTAATCAGTCTGGAGAATTCATCATGGCAAGAATCAGGGATTCAAATAAAGCAGCTGGAATAATTTGAGGGTCTGGATAATTTTATGACTAATTATATTTGTAGCTATGCATATTATGATAAGAGTAATTGAATCTTAGGTTAACAGTTGGGTGAGGAAGAAACCTCCCTCTATTTAAAGCATTCCAGAGTTAACCATGTATGTAGGGCTGTTTTTCTCTTGCCTTTCTCCAAAGCCTTAGGCACGTGATATATCTGAAAGCTTAGAAATAGATTGCATTTGTTGATGTTCCTATCTCATGTGCTGTCTGTGTTTCTGTGGCAGAGAAGGAATGGGTTTGTAAGATACCAAGAAGGAGGACTGGGAAACCTGCAACTTGTCTCTGGCTCTGCCATTGACTTCTTGTGTGGCATTTAGCAAATTGCTTAATTTTGTGTAGTTCCAATTCCCCACCTGTGACAGATGGGTACTTACCATCCCGGAGATGTTGTGGAAATGAAGTTTGTAAAGTGAAACGAAATTGAAAAGAGAAAGACAAAAAGAAAGTGAGAATCATTGCAGTGTGCCAAGTTAATGTCTGAAGCCATATCTACGTGGGAATGCTTTGGAAAGTTAAGGTGAATCAACTAGAAGTGTGAATGTAGCATGCACACATGAAAGTGCAGTAAATCTTTTCCACAAGAAGAGTTTCTTTTATTCTGAAAGTGGCTATGTATGTCTGTATCACCCTGAGAGACTGGTGTAGATGGGCTGGGTTGTTCACCCTACACACCACTTTTTCTAAGTACCCACATCTCTCCAGTGCCTCAAAAGCCTTCTTGAGGTTCTTGCCCCTACTATTCTGACTGGGAGGCTGTTCTAAAATCTCGTTGCTTTGATAGTCAATAACTTTCATCTAATTTCTAACAACATCTATCTATGGCCAGTTTATACTCATTTGATCTTTTAGTAATGCACATCTTTATATTAAATAGATATTTTTTCAATCCCTGATGATTACTCCCAGTCATTTATAGACAGCAAGCATGTCTCCTCCCTTTGGTCTGCTAAAATGAACCTTTGGTTTGCTAAAATGAACTCTTCTAATTACTACTTGTAAGACGGGCCTTCTGTTCCCTGAGGATCCTTGTAACCCTTTTCTCCACTCACTCCATTTTTAATTCATTCCTTTTGAACGTTGCTCATCAGATTTGCATGCAGCATTCCAGAGAAAGCATATCCCAGATATTCTGCATTTGTGGTTTCCATCATACTCGTTCATCGTTATCCTGTGGTTGATGCTTCCATCCAGGATCTTCCCTTCTTTGTCATTTTCAAACAATAATCTACTACTGCAGAAATTCTTGGCGTTAACATAGTCCCTCTACGGGCTTTGCTTTCAACTGAAGACTCTACTGTGTTGCAGTGGTTCAGGTTGTTTAGGTCATCCAATTCTTCTGATATGACAATCTCAATCTCTCTGCCTGCTGAGAAAAAAAATTTGTCTTTCAACCCAGACCCATGAATGTACTTCACTAAAGTCTGTCTGCTTTTTGTGCCCAAGTCAGCCCTTAATAAGGTTTGTCCCAAGGCTGACCCTTGAGAAATAGATGAGTTTCCTTCTTTCCGGCCTCTACTTTTTCTTTCAACTCAGTTCATGCTCATTTCCCTACAGCTTGCATATTTACTTGCTCTCAGTTTTTATCTTGAGCTTCGTTGTTTTGGGTGTGATAACTGTTCACGTGCCACCAAACCAAATGCATTACTGAAGTCTGTGTACATCTTCCACTGTTCTTCCACCTAGAAAACGTGTTATCTTCCCAAAGAAATATAACATGCGGTGTATCCCGTTTCCCACTCCTCTGACCCTCTTTCCTTTAGGTATTTGCTGTGAAGCAGGGTGCCAAGTTGTTACTGGTGGGCCAGAAGTGGCGCCTGAGGGTCTGTTAACTGGCTGCAGCTGCTCCATCCAGCCATGTCACTTACGCAGTGCTGGTGCTTACGACTCTAATGCTAAAAACATATGGCAGGGCTTGTAAGAAAAATCTAAGGCCTGTGTGTGTTCCATGCACTGGGAAATCTTACATGCTATCGAGGTCAGTCTCGCAATTGTTTATTTACTTGCTTGGCTTCCCCTGCCTCCTGCAGACTCTTCGGTTACCAGCCTATTAGAATCAGCCATTAACCTGGTTAATGGGGAGAGACAGCAAATACCAGAAAGGATGATGTGCTTTTCTTAATTCCCTCTTGGAAACCTGACTGTTTTAAACTGTAAATGTCTCAAGCAAAGGCTGAAAAGTGTCCAAAACATGTCTTGTGTCTGTAATGTGGGCACACCCAGGCAGAGGAAAATGAGATGAGGCTGTGCTCTCCTTAGGACTTCACTGGGAAGAGATCTTTGAGGGTGAGAGGGTAGTGCCCTGCCTAGACTGCCCAGGTGTCTTCGAGCTGCATGGATGCAGGCTTTGAGGTGGTGAATCAGTGTGACAGAATCATATCGTGCCTTCTGATCCTTTTGAGTGATACGATCCTTTAAGGTGATACCCCAATATCGTTTGATTCTTTGGGTAATATGACTCGATCCCAAGAGCCCCTGCCCTCTCTGACCAGGGCAGGTGATGGGCAGCAGAAAAGAGAATGATGGAAGGCAAGGGGTAAGAGCAGAGTGAAAGGGGGAACTCATGGAAGAGAGAAAACAACCAGTTCCCGTTCAGGGAAGGACCAGTTCCTCCGAATGCTGATACGACAACTCCTCTTTCCAGACAGCAAGGGCTAATACAGCACACAGCATTAAACCTGCCTGGTTATTTTTTATTAAAGACCTGAAAAGGTAGAAGGAAAAAAATTTACAATTTGTCTGGTATTTAGTTCAGGTAATTTTTTTTAATTGTGTAATGAGAACACATTGTCCAAATTTTCATATGCAGATTCAATTAGTGTTCAGTTAATTAGCCTTTACAGATGAGGATTAACTTAATTACATAACACTAACCTCTCTTAATAACTATTAAGGGTAGGAAGGCTGCTTTTAATAAATTTGGAAGGGCTATATGTGTTTTTTAAAATATGAAATGGCATACACATAAATTAAACCTAATTACACACAGAGGACAGCCATTAAGGGTAACGATCAAAGGAAACAAACTATGTACATGGCTTGAAATCGGGCTGGTTAGAACTTCATGCTGTTTTCCTCCTCTTGTCTGCTGGCATCCCAGTGTTTTCACTAGGATTATTACTGAAGATGATGTACAGTCTGGGGTCATTCCTTCAAAGTGGGCTGCAGTCTGATGCAAGGTTGCTTTAATTAAATGTTAGCTTGTATTAAAAAAAATAATCAATTTGGGCACTAGGTTATTAGCAGTTGGTTTGTTGTTTTGCTTTTTTTTTTTTTCCAGGTGGCCTAAGGAAAAAAAGACATGAAGCCCATTGAATACTAAAAGTCAAATCCATACATGTAACTTGTTGTCATTATATAATGACAAATAACTGTATAGATTTCTGTCTCCTGATATGAGGTGTGCACTCAAAGAATGATGCTTTCGCTACTAATATCATAGTGAAAAAGCGCATCATGTCTGACTACAGGGTGCTGAGGGTGGAGTGTATATGGGACTAGTGATGGGATGTGGTTTCTTTGGCTTCTGAGACACAGGTTTGAAGCTGGACTGTTTTGGTAAGTGTCTGACATCAGGTAATGTGTGATCCTTTTCAGAAAGGGGCAACAAAAAAAGCCTTTCTTTTTCTCTTGGTTGTTCTTGCATGGGGGACGTTTCACACTTGCAATGGATTTTGATGGGCACACCACATTGCTCTCCATGCAGCTCAACAGCTTTTGTAGCATGCAATACACTACAAAATTCAAGGGCTACCCTCGTGCATTCTGGAAGTCACTTTTTTAGAGTCCAAGTTTTTTGAGCTACTGTCAGGAACATGCATCAGCTGAATCCCTACTATGTGGCCCCCTTCAAACTGTTTTATCTAGTATTGTTCAGAAACCATGTGATTTATTTTACAGCTGCATGTAACAGCTGAAATGTTACAAAGCATCCTCCACTCAATCTGGGTCACTTTAAGCTTGACTTTAAGCTTAAAGTCACTTAAGTCCCCATTTACAGCCATGAGATCTGCAGGTAGTGAGCAACTAATAAGAACAGGTTGGTTGTGCCCCATGTTAGACATCCAAAAAACTGAAATGCATGGTACTGCTGCCTCTTTCTGGAAACTTTGGCTTGGTGCCTACACCGATTTTTGGCAAGGAGGAAAGATGGCGGTGCTTCGGATTTTTCCTTGCTGTGAAGAACTAGCAAGGTGAAAATTGCTGAAGGATCTGTCTTGCAGTGGCACAATCAACTGAAAAAAAGGAAAGGGGATACTTGAGCCAACAGAGTCCTTTCCAACGCCCTTTCATGTATGTGCTGCTCAGTGTTCGGTTTCTCAATATAGGTGGTTGGCAATGGCCAGGCTTGGCTCTGACTGATACGGACTCAAATCTTGCTCCCTTCCATAGAGGTTGCACCTGTATCCCTGAGAGCAGGATTTGGCATCGCGAGTGGTTCTACCCACGGATGCCGCCGATGATACACGCTCAGAGGAAGGGGAGAATGCAAATTCCCTGTAGGGAGGCAACCGCCAGCCATGTAAACAAAGAAGCCTTCTGGGTGTGCAGCAGTCAGCCCACTTGAACTGCTGTTTCCATGGTGTACCAGATGCTGTAAAATATGCTTTCTTCAGGGAAAGAAGCTTTTCATACTCCTGCATTATCTTCTTTGATAATGGGCTGTCATCAGGCTGGTACTCAACTGTAGGGGCCACACACAGCAAGTTCCCTCTGCCCCAACCCTTTTCTGAGTTGTTGACAATTCATATTCTGCAGCTTTCAAACAAAGAAAAAGCTAAGTGATTTTTCTGACTTGGAACAGCATTACTGACTATGTTTTTACATTTCATTGTTACGAGTGACTATTTAATGCCCTACAGCTTCTCCTGATGCACGTGGTGTCATCTCATAATACCATGCGTTATTTTGCTTTTCAGTTTCCTTCTGTTTTCCTAAAAAATTAGAATCATATTTCCATTTTTCCCCGTTGCTTCATTATAGTTTCTCTCTTATGACTGTTTAAGCCACCGGGTACATGTCAGCAGGCACCATTTCTGAGTTCGCTTCCTCTCCTTGCATTCACTCTTTGGGTGGTCTTGAGTCAGCCTGGTCTGTAGTTCCATTTTCCTGTCAAACAGTTGCTGTTGGTGGGCAGGTGCTTAGCTATCCTGTAAGTATTAAGTACAATTGCAATTATAAACCTGGACAAACCTGTAGTAATGAGCCTTGGAACAGATTGACCTCATCTAATGTAAATAAGTTACCAAAAGCACTTAGGAGGCTTGCTGTGCTTCAAACATGACTCATAGGAGGAGGAGGATGTTTTCAAGGTACCTGTCTACTGGAAACTGTGTTCAGGGATGATGCTGCAAAACTGGCATAGCTGTGTGGCATATCCACTAACTGTGCAATGAGTCCATCACAGGCTCATTAGTCTTCCTGATGGCTATTGAGGAGAAATGTAAATGCCTTCATACAACCTCCAGCTGAAAGGCATGCCTTGGCTTGTAAGTGATGCACATGTGTTTCGTCTGCCTTGCCTGTGCTCTGACCCATCACAGCTTTGCAGGGCTCTGCATGGGATGTTTGCTTATCTTCCCCAGGTAGCCTGATGAGACCTGCTGCTGGGTGCTCACCATGCTTCTGGAGGGGGCCAGCACAGCAGTAGGTCCTGGGGGTGGGCGGTAGAGTCAGACAGTGTTGTGTATGTGTGTGCGGTGGTATAGGACAGGAGTAAGCATCCCAAAGTGTAGAGAATAAGTGTTTTTTTTTTTTTACTCTCGAGGATGCTTTCTCATAGTCTTTCTCAGATACTTTTCAGCTCCTTCCCTCCCCCATTCCTGTAGGCTTGTACCTCTCACTTTGGAGAAGCAAAACTAAGTATGGTTAATTTTAAGCCAGTGCAGTCATTTAGGAGACCTGGAGGTGGAAAACCAGTTATTGGTTAACAGGCCTGATTTGAAATGTGTTCTACCTGACCCCTCTGCTGTAGTGAGCCAGGAGTAGTGTTTCCAAGAAGCCGGCTTTCTGGAAGGCTTTTTCACTGAATCATTTAAAGCCTAGGCTTCTTGTAAATGTTAATATCCTGCTGGCTCGCTGGAATGCAGCTGGTAGATAGAGCAAGTGCAATACCTATGTGCGTGCTCTCCGTCCAAAGATGAGCTGTAGTTTGGGATGTCCTCGCTGAAGGCTCAGGCTAGGAGGAAGGCAGACCTGGTTTGGCATCATCTCACAAGACTGGAGGTCCTTCTGCCCTGGTGGTGCTGTGGTGCAGGTGTGCTTTGCACCCTGACTTCGACTCTGTCCGGGTCATGCTGTTGCCTCAGGGTGGCTGTAAATCTGTCAGCGGGGTTTAGGCAGGTTGGAGTCCCTTGCCCGGGCAAGGCAGTCAGAGCGCAGCAACGAGCTGAGCCTGCTTCATGCAGTCTTAGATGACCACTTGGAGAATAGAGTTGGGACAGGGGGATTTGGCCCCAGGATTTCCCCTTACACTAGAGGGGGAAGGCAGCAGGCAACCTTTGTAATGCTGAAATCATAACAATTGTAGGCGAAATCCTGCTACTGCTGAAGTATCGCTCTAGCAAAATTCAGGCTGGTGTGAATGTGTATATACCTTTTCCCCTCCCTCAGTGGCTGCAGATAACAATCTTTCTGAGTTAGCTGTATGTATTTGTGGTATCACAAAGGCTTTGTCCACCTTAGTTTTTGTGTGCTAATGGATGAGATCTTTCTGCTTACCTTAGTAGTAAAGCATTTTTGGGTGAGAATATATATTATATTTCTTTTTTTGAGCAATCATCTAAATCACCTCTTTCATAATTTTACCTTTAGTGTGTTTTCTTACATGCCATCCAGTGCTTTAGCTTTTTGTAACTTAAGGAAAACATAAAGTTCTTGCCTTAACCTGGAGACATATTGTCCTGTAGAATAACCATATTGAAAGTCCAGCATTAAAAGAATAAAAAAGCACAACTGTATTAAGAAAGAAAAATAACTGAAAGGCTCTATAAGAGGAGAACAGTAGGTCATGGCAAGTACTTTCTTAATTTGGGTGATAAGTAGGATAACTACTTTTGATTGCCAGATTTCCTTTTGCTTAGTGTGGTAAAATGCTCCCAAAGCATACACACATTGCACTGTCTTGTTTATTTATGTCTATGTTTAATGCATTTACAATAGTTCATATTGTTCTAATACTCTGCAGTATGTCATAAAAATAAGAAAGATTCAATATGAGGCATAAGTATTCTACTTTGTTAGTGAATTTGGTCTGAAAAATGAAGATAGATCACAATAGTCTTTCTTGAATTAATATAAATGCAGATTAATGCAGTCAGATGTGTTATTTTTCCATCGACAGGCTACAAACACAATGCAGTATGATTCTCAAATACGCATTTTTGTTAAAAGAGATTTTTTTATATTCATTTTGAGGGATACAATTTGCACACCTTCTTTCAGATTAATCAATTTGAATTCATGTAGGACACCAACAATTTAGTATAGTGGCAGGTTTATTTGTATAAATGGATACCCATTTTCATCAATTATGAAAATGAAACGCAGTAGAAATTCTAAAAGTTTGTTAAAATAAATCTGCTTACTGTTGTGCAGAGTGTCCCAGGTGACTGCCTCACGCTAAACTCCAACTTCGCATGTTTGGCTGGTTTTTTAAAATAATATAACTAAAACAAGACAAACTCTCCACATTCCTTGTATTTCTCTTGAGTGCAGTTAGGTCATATACTTACTCTGTTATTAATTTCTTTGTCAGTTTTTCCATCCACACACATATCAGGAAAAAATTATGAGTCAGTACCTCAATCATGAAATTAGTTTTATAAAAATAATCATTAAATGTTAACATATTTTGGAGTGTAAAACTCTGATGAAAACATGGATTTTTCAGGAGTTTTTGGGGGTTGTGATTTTTTTTGAGCCATCATTTCTAGACCCTACTGTCACAGATGGACAACGAGAGAAAGTTGAGGTTATGAGTTAATACCATGATTCTCCTAATTGAGGTTCAAAGCTTTGATATGAGTGTTAGCAACACTGTGTAATAGAGTTTCTGTTAAGTACTGTTCTAAAACACTTTGTTATTTTTCTTTTATCCAGGGCTTTTGGGAAAACCACACAAAACTCATAGCAGAGTATGGACCTGTTTGTGGGTAAGCTAAGAAGTGCCATCAGCTTTCTTCTATTCTGGCTCTTGATGTTTGGGTTTGTTGGGCGAGATAGGAGAAAATGCCAAGATAAGATGTTCATCAAAATTATGAGCGAGGTTTTTCAGTCCAGGGGACAGAGGTGGAAGTTGTTTTATTACAAGCAGAAAGTAACCTTGGCTTATTTTAGTTCAGCGTTTGGTGTTGGACTTCGTTCTTCTCTTTCTAATTTTAATTATGCACATAAAATTTAGTCTTTTTCAGAACTATACAAAGCTGACAGCCTTCAATATGCTCTTTTCATCTGTATATTCTTTATACTTATGGTGAACAGTAGAAATAATAATTTAATATCTTAAAAACCCCTCACCTAGTTTATGAAATAGTATGAATATTGTTCAGCTGTAGCTCTCTGTATTTATGAAAAATTCCTAGACTTAAAATACGATGAAGTACAGATCAGAAATAAGGCATTCCTCTCTGTGTAGCTCAGCTGTGCTATCTTAGCAGTTTATTAGGAGTAAAGAAGGTTTCAGCAGTATATCCCTTCATACAAGCCTGTCCACATTTCTGTGAATGTCATTTCTGTTCCAAGAACTACTTTCCAGTTTTCATCATTTTAAGTGGAAATGCAGTTATTTCATGGTAGCTTCTATTGTTGTGGTCAGATGGTGTTTCTAGCATAACTATTATTTCATTTTATAAGTATCAAGCAATATCCACAAATATCACAAAATACAGACAATGTGAACATTTTTTCTTGTGTTATGCAAGGAGTTTAAGACACTTATAAGGGAGCATATATGAATGTGTGTGTGTGCATATTTGACCATAAATTAAATAAATATGCATTGTATGCTCTTCCAGAAAAAAGGCTCTATCAGAAAGAAGTCAGACTCGGGCATATGAAGCGTTTGATGCTTCAGTCACAGGCACCTTGTGGCATTTATGCTCAGCCCTCAGGACAAAGTGCTGCAAGAAGTGATGGAAATAATGAATTCCAAGGGTTAGGTACTTGTCTAAGAGGAAATAATACAGTTTCTTGGCTGGCCAGGATTGGAGGAAAGATATTCATTAACACTGTGGCAATTTGTATGTTGTGTAACAAATGGAAAATGACTGAGGCTTATTATCTCCGTGACCTTTGGTGTGATGCCCTTAAATGACAATAATGTAAGAACACTGGCATTCATTCCTCAGTATATTTCCCTCCTTATTAATATCATGCCTATTTTTTCCTAAGCTCAATTTGAGACAAGCTGCTATTTAGTCGTCTGTCTGCTCGCACAGCCAGGCAGAGGCTATGAGAAAGAGATGTATTATTGCAGTGTGTGAGCAGATAGAAAGTTTAATTCATTTCAACCTACCCACAACTGTTAGGGGATGAAACCTCTGTGAGACTTACACAGGTTGCAAAACTGGATGATGGTGGTAGCGGTGGTCAGCCAGGACAGTTCTGCCTCTTTGGGATCCTGTAGTGTGAGATAGTAGTGTGTAGAGTGTGCAAACTGAGAATAACTGTTCCATTTATTGTGCACGTGAAAAAATTAATTTGTGAGGGATCTAGGAAGCTGGCAGAGAATAAAAGCTTCTTTTTGCTATCTCCCAGGAAAACAAAGCTGGGCCCAAACATTACTGTACTCGTGGTAAGCTTTATTTATAGTTAAAGGAAGATGGCTTGTGAGCTGCTTTTCAATAGATATGGTATGTATCAGGGGGTGTTTATTATGGTCTTGTCAATTAAAGAAATTCCTCTTCTTCCCTGTACATCATCTGTGTCCTTTGAAATAGGCAATAAATGGTAGGTGTGTTTATGTGTACAGTCCCAGCAAAGTATTGGATCTGGCAGTTGGAAGTAGATGTGGCATTTTGCTTTTTCCAGATTGAAAACTGCTTTCCAATAAGCATAAAGAGCAATGATCTTTATTTCTACTGTGGTGAAGTGAGTTGAATACAAATCTTTGGAACTGAAGCCTTTTTTTCTTTCTGAGGTCACTTGAATAGTCTGAATGATACCATCACAACTGTTTTCTTTTGTGTGTGAATTGGTTTCCTTGACAACAGGATGTCAAATCAACTTTTCAGCTTTAATCAAGTCAAAACAATATATCCCTTCCATTCCAAAAGGCCTCAAGTCGCAGAGAATTATTTCACGTAAGGCTTTTGTAGGTCATAAAAGCATTTTTTTTTTCTTCGCTCCCGTGTGTGGATCCAAAGGAGAGGTGATGGAATTACTCTTTTATAGAGAGAGACAATGCAAATAATCTTCAGTTGTGAGTGTGTGCTGTGAAAACTGTTTTCATACAGATAGGGCCCAAGATGGAGGGCAAGGCAGAAACAAACATTTCTGCTTTGATGCAAAAGCAGAGTTGGAGTATTTCTGTTCAACAGGGGATGTCCAAGCCACTGATGTGACTTTTGAAGAGATCCTGTAACAGAGTGGTAGGTTTAGGTTCAGCTATAGTTTGATGTACCTTCTATAAAATTACCTCCTCTAAAATATGGTTCTCCATACCAAAGATGAAAAGTGAAAAATAACCTGTTTGGAAAGCAATGTATTGGTACATGTTAAGATTTGTGTTGAATATTCTTTTTATGGTAAGAGTTTTGCAGGAAAGTAATCTTGGTTTCTGTGACAATTAGTGACTTACATCACTTCTTTTTTGGATGAACTTTGTTTTTACACTTTTATTTTCATCTGAACTATATTCTGTTGTTTCAATTTTAATTTATGATTACTGATTGGAAATAGGTGATGAGAACAGACAGAGAAACAAAGAGCTTCTAGGTTGAAGAGGAGAAATAAAGGGGGAAAGCATACTTTATGGAGTCAGAAAAGCAGCTGCTACAAGATGAGCAGAGAACTCACTGTAGAGACAGTGAATTGATTTTACTTTATAAACACACTTCAGATGCATTTGACCACTCTACTGCAATTGCATCGTTATGACGCGTAAAGCATGTATGGCTGATTTGGAGCTGGAGAATAGTACCAAAATAAGTAATATATTCTTGATTCAACAACACACCACCAGAGAAGAAATAAAAAAATACGATATAGCCCCAAGCGGGCAAGTGATTGCTTCTGGGATGAAAGAAGCTGTTCTGCCTTTGACTGCAGCAATGCATTTGAATGCGGGGAGGAGTGTAAGAGCTTATAACATAGACCTCAGTCTGTATAATCAAAGAGTACCAACAGTAGATTAAAATTCAGTGCAATTTGTAGGGTGACACTCTTTCTTCATGCCCTTTTGCATCTGAAACAGCTGGCAGCAGGTCAAACCCTATCTCTTCCTTCACCTGAACTCTCAACTTCAACCTGCTGTGAGAAGCCTGCCCAACTATGTAGTAGAACAAGTGGTAAGGAGGACAAGAAAAATTTAAAGTAGAGATGAAGAGATGGATCTGGGAGTAGCAAGACAGTGGATTTTGACAAATGACAGAGTGTTTGAGTCCAGGGTTGTCAGGCTGTGAACTGTCAAAGAGAGTCAATGAGCTCAAATTTGGCATTTTTTAATAGGGTGGGGAACTAATGAGACTGTTTCTGATGAGAGTCAGTTGTAAGCCCTTTTAGTTCATAATAAAACCACCAGCTGCAAACTGCATCTACTCAAACTGAGTCTCTGCTGGACTCCAGCATAAGCATCCCAGAATCGGCAAAGTACCATGGAAGGCACATCAAGGTGCAGGCACAGAAATGTGTGTATTTCTTGTGGAAGGCACCTTGTGAAAACACAGCTGTAAATAGAACTTCATTTCCATATAAAGAGTATCTTGTTTTGCAGTGGATACTTCAGCAGGTTTTTAAGTAATACACAGAAAGCAACTTAAAATAAGACAGGTGATTTTTGGTAAGGTGTCTATGGAATTACTCAATGTCTGATCTGTGAGTGGTGGCCTTTTTTTTTTTTT
>VXBJ01000764.1:165000-239974 GCA_013400055.1 Nycticryphes semicollaris | reverse complement strand
GCGCCTTTGGTCCCGTGGGGGGGGGGGGGTGCGCTGTGTGGGGAGGTCTCAGACAGCAAGGGAGCCTGGGCTAAAGGTGTCATTTAGTGTGGTATTCCCATTCTCCAGCTCCTGGGGAGTCTCCTGGCTGTGCAGACATGTGTGCTGGAGCACAGGAGTGCTCAGCATCCAGCTGGGTCTTTCTGGAGGCAGAGGGATGCTCAGCCTATGGATCTGCTCCTGCCCTTGTTCTAGTCTTTATGTCCTCCTTGCTCTGGTTGGAACCATGGGAGCGTTAAACTACTGGGAGCTGTGGTGTCGGGCTCTTTCTGGCTCAGAGGGGTTGGTTGCATCAGGCTTTCAGCCCCGTTTCCAAGGCCTTACAAAGTTTGCACGGCTTTGGAAAAACAACTGATCTTTTCAGGTGTAAAAAAAAACTGAGCAAAATCTCCTGCTGCAGACGCTGCAGACGAAGCCTTGGAGCGAGATGCAAAGTAGAGATAAGGGCTGCTGCAGGCAGGTCAGGAATTTGGGTCAGACTTTGAACATCAGCTTGTAAAAGCACAGACCAGAGGTGTTCTTGCCTGTCCGAGTTGCTTGAACAATCTGCCTGGAGCCTGGGCCACCTTGGACAGGCTTGTTGGGGGAATGGTGCCATGGCTGAGGGCTGCAGCTGGAACCTCTTGCCTTGGAGGGCACCTCTCCATGTGCAGCCTCATCCCAGGAAGGAGCAGAGTGCTCCATCCACTGGTGCGTGTGTCATCTGTGCAGGTGGATGGAGCAGTCCATGGGACCATGGGCCAAACTCATGCTGGGGACCCTCCCCTGCAAGAAGCAGCTCTGCACTGGTGGGTACAGTGCCTTTGCTGAGGAAAAATGAGTCAAAGCTGCCACAGCAGCACAAAGTAAGTGGCTGTGAAGCAGAATTAGCAAACAGTCCCCTCCTGCAGCTGGCTGGAAACCTCTGTCTGGTATCCTGGAGTCTTCTCTTCCCACTGTGAATCGGGAGTGTTAATATTTGAGTGCTTGGAATATTTATTTTTCATGTTGCTTACTGACACCAGGAAGGGGAAATGAGTAAATCCTTATGCACTTTTAATCACCTGTTAGTGGAGGACCTGCAGGGCACTGCTGCTTTATGTCAGGAGATAAAAAATAGTGGATGGGTTTGCCAGAGAGAGGTGGCTGGCACTGGTGCTGTGAGGATGCCCGTGGACAAGGTGTGGAGCAGCATCCTGAGCGAGAGGAAGCCATCAGCCAGGAGCCCTTTGGTGGGATTATGACAAGGAGAGGATGATAAAGCAGCTTTCTCCCAGGTCTGGAAGGGGTGATGATGCCTCCAGCCTACCTGGCAGCAAGGATGGAGGCTGCTTTGACCTGGCTCTGCTGGAAGGGCTCCCTGGACATCTGTGGATGGTGCTGCTGCTTTGCTTGGGCATCCCAAGGGCTGGCTCTGCTCTTTGGGATAGAAGCAAGAAGCTCCTGTCAGGACGGGAGCGAAGAGGAACTCTCTTGGGTAAGGACCTTGTCCATGTGGTGGGGTGGGGATGTGCCACCCCATCCTGCAGGCTGGGGAATGTGTGGCCAGTGCTGTAAAGCCCTGGGTGGCCCCACACTGCCTTTGAGCCCCCTTGCAGCACAGGGGCAATGGCCTGGTGTCAGTCACATCCCTGCTGGTTCTCTCCCTGTGGCTGTCCTGCTGTAACCAACACCGAAAACTTCTTTCCCACCCTTGCCCAGGGTGATGTGCATGGGGAGCTGGGCCAGAGTGGCCATTGGGTGTCACTGGTGTTGGGGAAGCAGTGGTCCATCAGGAAGAGACCTGAGGGTTCTGGGGCTGCTGTGCTCCCTCCCGGCTCTGGCAGTGACCTTGAACAGCACAGACAGCACCTTTCTGCCTCCATTGCCTTCTCTTTAAAATGGGTGAACTTAAGGCAAAGGAAGGGTCTTCCAGGGGAAGCTGCATTTAATCAGCGTCCTTGAAGGCCTTAGCTGAGGGTCTTAAAGTGTTATGGTGTTATCATTAATAAGGACAGCATTTAAAGTGAAACAGCTGACAGGCACAATAGAATAGCAGCCACTTTAATATTCTCCATTTCATTCTGTACTTAAAATCCCTGTCAGCCTCCAGTGAGGAACAAGGAGAATTTATGATGAAAAATCAAAGATGTCCATGAAAATCAAGGATGAGATCAGTGGGCTGATGGATGACTGGCACACGAGTGCCCATTGCTGCCAAGATGCTTTTGGCAGGGGATGGGAACTATGGTTTCCTGTGTAGAGCTGCGAAACTGCCCCCTTCCCTCCCTGCTTCTGTTTAAATATGGGTCTATACTGGGTGACTTTGCTCCTTGGGCAGCTTTAGCCCCCCCCCACAGATGTCCCCCTGCATTTTGGGGAGGGTGCAGCCTTCTCCACTGTCCTGTCCCTCAGGAGCTGGCCCATGACTGGGGCTGGGATGTGCTGGAGCATCCCTTTACCCTTGTGCTGGCCTGTGCCTGGCTGCCTCTAGGAACTGGGTACCACTTGCCCCAGGAGGGGGAGCAGAGCTGTGCTGCTGGGCTCCTCAACATCTCCCTCCTCCAGCTGCTGGTCCCATGGGTGCTCCAGATGGTCCGGTGGTCACTGGAGGTGTCTCAGCCTCATCCACCAGCCCTAAGTGGATGTGGATCCAAGTGACCTGTGAGTAGCCATCAGCCCTTGTCCCCAACGTGCTCTGGGGGCTGGTGTGGTCCCTGAGCGTGGACCAGCCCCAGTGACCCTCTCCCCCCGCCCCGCAGTGTGCCCCTGGCCCTGGGAGCAACTGGAACCAGCAGTAATTAAGGCGTCTGTGGTGAGGCTAATGCTGTTCCGCTTAATGGTATAGGAGATAAATGCCCAATGCACAAAGGGAGTTTCTTGCTTCATAGCCCCATTCAAAAGAAGATTTCTTTTAAGTAATCTAATAATGGCAGTGATAAATACTGTTTACCAAGCAGCGCTTGCTGCCTGCGGGAGCCTGGCCTGGGGAGGATGAGCTTGTGCCGCAGCCCCTTGCTGGGGACATCGGGGTGGCACCGGGGTAGGGGGTGGCCACCCCCTGTGCCATGAGGGTCCCCTATTCTGGGCAGTGGGGACCGACACCGTGGCACCCGCCGACGTGGCGATGCCGGGGACGTGCGCTCGCAGCTAATTAGCAGCCCCGCAAAGTTCATCAATAATAGATCTCGTGGCGCAGCTGATTGCCGGCTCGCAGCGGGTGGGCACGGGGTGGTAAATCAGCCTGATTGATTGTTGACCACTCCAGTTTTTTCCAGCAGTAATTTAAAGCAATTAAAACGCCTCCCTCAGAAATTAACAAGGTAAATAATGCCCCCGCAGAGCCGCAAGCGGCGGAGATCCCCTCGAGAGCTGGGGCTTGGTGGGAGAGGGCCAGGGCTGCTGGGGGAGGGATGCTGGCCACCCCCGTGGTCCTGCTGGCCACTGGGCAGGAGACCAGGGATGTGGGTGCAGGTCCTGACTGGACATCGGAGTGTGGTACCCGGAGCTTGCTGTGCTCACACGCTTCATGTGCTGCAAATGTGTATCCTGGTCTGCTAAAAAAACTGGCCCTGTGTGGGAAATGAGGCAGAAAGCCCCAGGTTTTCTTGGTGCTGGGAGCAGCCATGGGGAACCTGGGGTGTTTGCTGGAACCCCCTGAATGCTGGTGGAACTGTGTGGGCACAGGGCTCTGCAGGATGTCATTTTTAGACAATCAGCAGCACTGGGACAAAGCCCCAGCAGGGAATGTGGGACCAGTGCTAACCTCCTGCCGTGGCCAAACTTTGGGATTAAATCTTTGACACTTCAGCTCTTACCCAAAGGATAAAATTGCCAAATTACCGGATTTTCCCCTTAAAAGGAGTTGTGCCCAGCCCTTCTGCTGCAGCTCCTGTTTTAATTGCACAGTCTATCAATCCTTCTGCTGCTGTGGTATAAATAGAGGCTACTTCACCCATGAAGGGTGATTATCTTTTATGAGTGTGAAAGATCCATAACTCATGAGGTGCAATGGGAAGAAAGTGAGGAGAGAAGGGGAGTCACTGCACGGATCGGTCTGTTTCGTGTATGGGAAGGACTCTCCTTAATGAAAACCCAGACTCTTTGGAAGTGAAGAGGAGATAAAGGTGCATTTTTTTCCCCTATTGCCAAAGCTTCCCCTGGGACTGGTGCACCCCACAGATGTTCATGGGCTGTTCCTCTTGGCTGGTGCTGTGTGGAGGGATGAGTCACAGCCACAAGTCAAGATGTTCAGGCACGGTGGGTGGTTCTGGATGCCCAAATGTAAGGTCTGAGCTCCTTCAGGCACCATGCACCTTTCTGCCAGCACTACTGGGCTGGTTTAAATCCCTCCAGCTCACTACTACATGCTGGTTTAGGTGCCACGTGTGCCTGACAGTGGCACCTCTCACTGCTCTCCTGGAGATTACCCTGGCTGTTTTGCTGTGCCACGTGCCCAGCCCTCGGAGCTCTGCGTGTTCTAGCACCCCTGGAACAGGGCATGTAAAGTCAAGTGGGGCCTTGCAGCCTTGTTTGTGCCAGCCATGTGTCCCTGGCATCCATCAGTGATTAAATGAGCTCGTGCCCTAACAGGGCAGTGGTGTGCAGGGAGTGCTCTGGGAGGAGGCTGTGCAGGGCAGGGGTGGTAGGACCGGGCAGAATTTGCTATCTGAGCCCTTTCCTGTGCCAGGGGTTTGCTCTGCAGCCCTAAGTCACTCCACCAGCAGTCAGGAGCTTTTTTTGCCCCTTCCCCCAGTAAAATTTTACAGCTTTGAAGAGCCAAGCAGGATGGCTGCCAGCAAATCCTTTAGGAAAATTTTCCCCAAACACCTAGCTGATTTTTCTCCTGATGTCCTTGCTGGTGGGAGGCTCACCCAGTGCTGAGGCTGGGTTTGCTGGTGGGTCCCACCACTGCTTGCTGCCTGTCAGGTCTTTAGCACTCCGACCGGGGTGAGAAATGTCTGGTCTATTTTGTGTCAAAAGCTGTGTTTGTTTATCTCTGGCTCTTTGGCTGAATATTTATGTGGATGTAAAAGATTAGCTTGTGTGCTGGCAACCACCTCCTCAGCCAAAGGCATCCCTGTTTTGAGGGCTGCTGGGAGCTGTACATGCCAGTGGGGGCCTCCAACTGGTTTGTAAATGTGCCCGTTCCTTGACAGCAGCACGGTTCTTCTTTCCTCTGGACACGGGGACATCACTGATCCTTGGTGCTGTGCTAGATGAAAGATAGGTTTGGGTTTTTTTCAAGAATTTCTTTTTTTTTTTGGAAGGCCGCTAAAGCTGTGTGAGGGTTGATCTCTCCAGTATCTCCACTTATGTCTTGTAAAGTGTCCTGATCCCATGCAAAGAGTGCCAGAAAACCACAGGACACAGTCCCCCACCACGGGTGGAAGTACTGGCTCCCTGCCCTGAGACACGGCGGTCGCGGGACTCAGGAGCTGCTCCATCCCTGGAAAATGGCTAAAAATTTAATTTTTATTGAAAGCAGCTCATGCTGTGGGTAGACTGTGCTGTACTGGTATTTAACTGGAAAGAGGTGGGACAGCTAAACCAGCAAATGGTAGTGGAATGTTTAGGATGTTTGAAATGTGGGTGTATTGGTGATACCTCTGCAGCCACACTTAAAATCTGGGAAGTGATTACAAATTCCTCGTGCTGTGATGGGTGGCTTGTCCCTTCCCCTTGCCTGCCCTGCCCCATGGGTGCTGGGGGGCTGAGGGGGGGATGCCAGCCTGCTGCTTATGGCACAGCAAAGCTTTTTGCCCGCTGCTGGCCCAGACTTGGTTGGGGAAGATGGGCTTCCAACCTCATCTCAGCTGTAGCCTTTATATAACACAGGGGAACGTGCTCAGAATGGGCTTCTTGTGTTGTAAACCTACGAAGGGTTTGTGCAGTGGGAGCTCGGGGTGGTTAGAGACTACACCACGGTGCTTTGCTGCAGGCAGTTGGGACCAGTGGGTGCTGTTCTTGGACCTGTGTGACTGTAGGTGCTGTGGGGACAACCTGCCACGTCACTGCCCTAGTGCTGCTGAGGCTTGATGGTGTCACCTCTGCTGCTCTGGCCACCCCTGCCCTCCCACTGTCACCAGATGGAGGGATGGGTGCTCACTGCACCAAGCTGCTGGCAGTGCAGGGAACACAAGGTGACAGGGCATCCTGGCTGTTCTGGTATATGCAGTTTTGGTCTAGAAAAATGCTTCTAAATAGAGGAGACTATTAACAGCCCCAATAGAGAGCCACATCATGGGGTGCACCTTCAGCCCTGCCAGCTCCTGTGCCATCTGTATTGGGTGACCAGTAGGGTCATTTGGATGTTTTTAAGGAACTAGCTCTTTCTCACTGTCTCCTAGTGCTGTGTTTTGGGATGATTTATCACTCTGCCATGGTGACACCGTGTCTGGAAGTATCCTGAACTCCTTGCAAGCAGACACGCTTCAGGTGACGGTGTTTGGTGAAGCCGGGTCATCTCTTAAAGCCTTCCTTTTGATTTAGCTCACCAACAGCATGCTCCTGTTCCCCTGGACTTTGGAGGAGCTTGGTGACAGGAGGTGACAGGGACACGTACACACTATCCCTGGGCTAATCAAGGCATGCTCTGACCATGAGTCTACACACGCATCACAAGTCCAGTCCCATGGGAGTACCCCAATGCCTGTTAGTAAACGTGTGCTTATCTTGCTTTTCTTTTATTCAGTGTGGGTTTCTCCTTAGAGAGAATCTTGGAAATGAAGCCAATCCTCTGCCCAGTGGAAGAGGAGGTTCATGAGATGCCATTTACTTTGAATAATCTACAGAAAGTTAAAGGGAGTTGTATGCTAAGAGTAATTTCATGAATTTAAGATGTGGTGTCCCATCTGCTCTAGTTTGGATGCTGAATAGAAAGGAATGAAGCATAATTTGTCAGGCTCTTGTGTAACTGCTGTGTTGCCATTAAAAGAATATGATCTTACAAAAGAGGTAGGATGCTAAATCCAGCAGAGTAATTAAGCTACTCATCTAATTGAAAGTTCTATGATTTATTGAGCCATAAACCCCAATTCTTTCCACTTACTGACCAGGACCTACGATATATGCTGTTGCTTGATGGATTCTCATTTCCAGCTGGGCAATATGCACCTTAAAAACAGTGTTAAAAATGTCAGCAAGGAAGGCATCCTTCATAAGAGGCAAGTGATTTAGCCCCATCCAAAGCCTGCAGCACATTGGAGTTATTCCTGCAAAGGGCCACAGGATCCTGTGATGGATGGGTGTGCTGGGACCTGTGGGAGCAGAGCCCCTCGGGGTAGGAGGTGGAGGCCAGAGGTGGTGATGGAGGTGCTCAGCAGATGGTTTATAGAGACCATAGAGGAGGTTAAGGTACAACCACCTGCTCACACACCAGTTGTTAAGCTACAGACGCTTCTGCTGGCCACCAAAGCCTATCATCATGGCAGTGGGTCATGGGCAGCTTGCTCAAGGATGGGAAGGCTGCCCAGTCCTGGGGTGTTGGTGACAGAGGTTCTCGTGGTAAACTAAGGACAGCATTGCCACACTTTAGGACACTTCTGCTGGCCACCAAAACCTAGCATCACACTGGTGGGGCACGGGTAGCTTGTTCCTGAAGGGGTGGATGGGACAGCTGTCCAGCCCTGGGGTGTTGCTGACAGAAGTGCTCCTGGTCACTCATGGACAGCATTACCACCCTCTCCCCCAGCACTGAGGCTAAGTTGCACCAGGAGCTCATCCAGCACCATGGAATGACATTGACATGTTGCCCTGCTAGCATGTGGGATTGTTTTGCTCTCCTCCCTGGAGCTGTGACTACTGTCCATGGCTCCAGAGAGGTCCTGGAGACCTAGGGTGCTCCTGGGAGCATTTGTGGGACCCTGGTCCCACCCTCACTGGGATCATCCAGCTCTTCAGCCTTTCCTCATATCTTGGCTGGGAATGGTGAGGATGTCTCTCAGCACTACCTCCACCTCTTTGTCCTTGTTTTTTTGATTCTTTGGCCCTCACTGCTTTGTTCTCTGGTGCCTCTGCAGCTTCTGGCTCCTCCAATGGGCTCTTGGTCTGCATGGCATGGGCTGATGCTCGTCCCCACAGGAGGACCAGTGAGAGCAGTGGCCAGAAGAAGCCTGTGCCAGGCAGAGCAGGACCTGGGTGAGCAGACGTGTTTGTCTGAGGGTATTTCCAGCCTCCAAATATTTTTATTTTGGGGGTTTCCTGAGCTGGGTGTGTCTGGAATTGCAAGGATGGATGTTGTTTGGGTGGGTGGATGTGAGAGGTGGCGTGCTCTTGTATGTTGCTTGTTCGTGAAAATTCACTACAGGTGTCAGAGTGAGTCCAGATAAAGCTGACGCAAAGAACGAGGGGAAAATAGAAATAGAGGAAAATTAAAGCAGTTGAGAGGCAAGTGATGATATGCAATATCCTTCTTGAGCCCGTTCATCTGGACAGCAAAAGCCTCTGGAGGTCTGCGTTCCTCCTGGTCATAAACGCAATGACCTCATGAAATCTCACAGCAGCCTCACTCTCTTTGGCTAATGCAGTGCTTCTGGAAGACTCTGCTCTATGTTCCTCCTTCCCTACAATCCCTCTGCCTTTCCCCCCCGCCCCCCCGTCAATTAGGAATTTTAGGCCATCTTTTCTTTAACCTGTACCAATTGCCTTAATTGACTTCCGCCTTAATTGGTAACAAATCATTTCCACAGAGCCCTTGTAATTCTTTTAAATCAATCAGTTCAGCCTTCCTGTGGGACTGTGCGTGAGCTGCCGAGCGGGGCTGCAGGAGCAGGGCAAAAGTGCTGCCCCAGTTGGGTCTGTCCCAGCTCCTGTGACGTCCCCACAGCTGTGCAGGGTCGATGGTGTGACCGTCACACAAACCTGTGGCTGTGAGCTTAGAAATACGCTGTGCGATGGGCACACACTCCTGCCTCAATCTTACGCTGTTTCTTGCTTTGCACTTTGGTTTCTGGGAGCTCGACCATGCTGGTGTGGATGGTTAGGGGGGGTCTGAGCAGGGCAGACCCTCTGCAGAGGAGCAAGCACCATGGAACTAGTGTGGCTGAGTAGGGGGAGAGCAGGGCAGATGCAAGAAGCCTGGGGAAGAGGAGGCTGAGGGGAGACCTTCTCACTCCCTGAAAGGAGGGTGTAGCTGGGGGGGGTGGGGTTGGTCTCTTCTCCCAAGTCACAGGTGATGGGACAAGAGGAAATGGCCTCAAGTTGCACCAGGGGAGGTTCAGATTGGAGATTAGGAACAATTTTTACATGGAAAGGGTTCTTAAGCCTTGGGCTGGGCTGCCCAGGGCAGGGGTTGAGACACCATCCCTGGAAGGATTTAAAAGACGGGTTGACCTAGTGCTGAGGGACGTGGGTTAGTGATGGGTTTTATCAGAGTTAGGTTGATGGTTGGACTCTGATCTTAAAGGTCCCTTCTAACCCAGACGATTCTGATTCTATGATCATAATTTTTCTGATGAGCTTGTCTCCATGTCTCTGGAATAGACACAGCAAGGGTTGTCCCCAGAGCTGTTTTTGCTTACACTCATAGGAAGCTCATCTGATTCCCTCACATTACTCCTTCCAGCCCCAGAGTCTTCTAATGCCTGATGCTGACCACTGCTATTACATTAATCACACTGAGTTGATGCTGGTTTCCAAACCCAGGGTGGAAAGGATGGTCCCTGGTGTTGACTGGTTTGGAAGCTGAGACTAATGCAGAGCTGGGGGCTTGTTTGCCCTCCCTGCCATAAGTGAGATCCTCCTGGTGGCATTGACCCTGGCCTGTTATTTCTAGGGAGCACCTGCAGCTGTTCTGCCTGGGAAGATCAAGACCTCTTGTGGCCCAAACAGTGTCATCATGAAGCAGTCTGGGGGGAGAGAAATGTTCCTGGGCTGGGGGATCTGCTGTGGAAAAGATCTTTCAGCGCAGCTCACAAGGCTTAAGCTGCTCAGAGCAGACTAAGAGCTGATTCAAAGGGAGGGTGTAAGTAATCCCACCGTGTAGGGATTAACTGCTGGAAGGAAAGTCCAGGGAAAGTGGCAGATGCTCCAAAATGACATCTTCAAACCAAGATTAAAGCTTCTCTGAAAGGTGTCTTGGCCAAAGAAGCTGTTTGGCTCAATGCAGGGCAAACTGGTTAAAACAGAAAAGCCTGTGGTGTGTTGAAAATAAGACAGTGTGATCTACTGATGCCTTCTGGCATAAATTTCCAGGAGCCTATGAAAGCGCATCTCACGTCAGTGTTCAAAACCATTATCTGTGGCCTTCAGTTGGTGCCACGTAGGTGGCTGGGTTCACCCTTGTCATTGTTTTTCCCCAGACACCGAAGTCACACCCTGTGCAATATACCTTTAAATAATGGCAAGGAGAAGATAATGCAGCAAATGGTAAAGTTGGGCTTGAAATTCCAATGCATGCTGTCAATCAGGAAAAAAGGATCTTGGAACATCACCACTCCCTGTGATGCACTTCTGAGGTGTATAATTAGCTGTAACCAGAATATTATTTGATATTCAATGCTGAAAATCACAATTTGTTTTCCTGTGTGTACATATGAATGTACTTAGAGTATTTCTTTGTGCTAGTCATTTTTTTCTGAATGTTGCAGCTGACGTCCCAGAACACTCAGACAAAAAAAACAAACCCAAAACCTGGGGCTGAAATGTTCCCAGAGAGGTTCTACCTGGATGTGATGAAGAGCAGAGTTGGATTTTGCAGGTAATGGAGGTGTCTGACCCCAGGGGTTGTGGCAGATTTGTCCATATGGAGCAGCTTAGCCCTTTGGGGTGCTCCTGAGCTGGGCATCGTTTCTTGATGTCAGGCCAGGGCAAACCCCTGTGATCAAGCACAAGGGTCTCTCCCCTCTGAGATGTGTGAACCTCACCTAGTGGGTGAGCAAGAAAAAAAAACCAAACTTGTTTGTGATGTTGCTTCTCCCAAAGGGGGATGAAATCCTTTGTCACTGGCCAAACTGGTGGCCCCTGGGAGAGCTTCCTTGATGGCCATAGCAATGGGATGGTGTGGTTCAGCTGAGAGGAGCTCAGCCCCAGGCTGTGCGTCCCCCTCGGTGTGTCTAAACAAGCAGTTGCAGGGCAAATTGTTATGGGTAATAAAGTTAGCCTTTCTGTGAGATGGGGGTGGTTTACTCATGTTGGCTTCTCTGCTGCTTCCTTATCCCGTTTCTGAAGCAATTACACCCAATTAGCGTGTTTGCACTGGCTGGGTGCTGGCGGCGCCTTCCCCCGTGTTGGGGTGTAGGTGGGACAGGCTGGGTTACCAGCGGCTGTGTCGAGTTAGTCACACTCCTCCAGCGTGTTGTGGCTGGATGTTCTCCTCCCAGCCCCTTAACTCTTTACTTGGCAGGGAACCGGGGAGGTGCTGGCAGGTCAGGAACTGCCTGGTCTCCTCCTGCCCCCGCGGGGCCGGGGTGAAGGCAACAGGACACCGTGTACACCCCGTGTCCTGTGGGGTGGAGGGTGCAGTGCGAATGTGGGATGTGCTGAGCAGGGTGCTGTGACCTGGATGAGGAGACTCCCCAGCTGGAGGGGGTCTTGAGCACAAGAACCCCTGAGATACAGCGGGGTGGCTTGCTTGGGCTGTGTGGCACTGGGAGCTGAGTGTTCTGTCGTCATCTCTAGCTCCCCTCTCTGTCCTGTCCATGCTGAGCAGATCAAGAGCTGAGCTGGAAACTTGGCATAACGTGGAACTTTTTCTTTCCCCATTTCAAAGTCCTTAAGCCATTACCCTATAATGGGCATCATCACAGAGTAATGGGTACAATACCTGAGTATTACCCCTGTATCCCCTCCTTAGCTCCCCATGGCTGCCCAGGAGAGCATGAATGTGGACAGTCCCGGTTGCTACCTCCTGTTTGCCACCCAGTGGACTGCCTGAGCCCAGGGCTTGTGTGGCAACAGGGTCCTCTGAGCAGTTCTCTGGCTGCTAGGGGTTTGTAGGTGGAATTTCACCTGTGATGGTGATGAAACACTTGGAGCTTTGAGCTGAAAGCGTCCTCAACTCTTCTGGGCTTGTCTGTGCCTTCCGGGTAGAGCTGAATCACTGGAAGGGAATTTACTACAAGGACAAGAAATGTCCTACACCTTCCATCTTGTGGAGATCTCTGCCTCCAAAGCCAGTGAAACGTCTCATGCGAGTCATCCAGACGGCTGCCAATGCATCTAGTTTCCTTGGAAAATGCTTTGAAAAGGACTCAGGAAGGACCTCCCTGATTAGAGGAGCAGCCTTCGACCCTCTTTCCATGAGGTCTGCTCTGGCGCCCAGCAGCCTCCCAACAAAGCGTGGATATCCTTTGAAAGGGAAGGGAGGCCTCTCCCTCCCCATCGCAGGGATGACTGGTGATATCAAAATAACTGGCAATAGAAAAGATTTGAGAAAACAACCCCTCCAAAGTATTTTCTCCATCGCAGCTGGAGCTGTCCCCGGCAGGAGCCTCCTCTCTCTCAGGAGTCAAAGGCAGGGGCAGGGGCCAGACTGGAAGCTGCGTTCCTGGCCAGCAATAATAGAGATAGAAATGCCAAGAGCAGCTTTGCAGTCCTGCCGCCATGAGGTGTGATGGAAAGGCCAGAAAGATGAATAATCACCTCTTAAAGGACCACAGAAGCAAAACAGAGGAGATGCAACCCCTGAGCACTGACACCCAGCCCCACCAGGTTGTCCTGCCCTCTCTGGAGTGACTTCCTGGAGCTCAGGAGATGGTGAGCAGGTACTTCAGGAGATCCCTGGGGGACTCTCAATTAGCAGAGGTGACAGATGAGCTTTCTACTGGGCGCCGATCACCGCTCTGTGACCTTTGATGACAGCCATGTATTGCATCCTGCTATGTCCTGTCCAAAGCCAAGGAGGAAAGCCTAGCACCTTTCTGTTTGCAAGACCATTACTGCGTGTGCTCTTAAAAAGCTTTCCTGCTTCAGCAGCACTTTAAAGCCAAGAGACAATCAGAGTTTGACTTGGCTGAGTTACAAGGGCCATTTCCTTTCTGATTAGCCCTGTTTGTCGCTCAGCTTCCCTTCCTTTCCATCCGTATCTGTGATCATGGAAGTCTCTGTCTGAGACTGTTGGGGTGTTTCTTTGTGCGGATCGTAAAAATGCGCTAGATGGAACACAACCTGAGCAATAATTAATGTTTGTCGTCATCATCCTGCTAAATATTTGGCAGGTTTCAAAGACTGGCCGCGTTTGTCTATGCGTGGTGGAAAGTGCTCTCCAAGAGACCTGCCCAAAGATCAGGGTGCTCAGACGCAGCTCCTGAGGAGCAAGGTGATTGCTGTGTGCTACCAGAGATGAAAATTCAGCCCTCAGCTGAAGTTTTGAGGCAGCTGGCTCCGTCTGCCAGTGCTGCTTTGCTGTAGTTGATTTGCATTTGCTGGATTCTAGGACCGTTTCCAGTTTAAAATCAGATGGGACGCTTGCAAGATGAGATTTGTTCTTACAACTGCTCTGCTCTCCCCTAGTCTGGATTGTGTACCCCTGCTCTGGCCTTGAAAAAGCCAGAAAGGAACCAATGAATCTGTATCTCTTGCACATTGAACACGCTTAGTGGTCCCACAACCTGGGAACAGTCAGCCACCATCAGGTCAACACCTTGTGCTGGATGGGGACCGGGCTACAGGCATCTGCCTTGCTCCTGAGAGGACATCCAGGAGTGGGCATGTCTGCATGATGAGGGGTTTCATCTCCTCAGGCTCTGGCTGTAGGCGGTGAGGACAGATGGTCTTCTCCAGGGCAGGATCCAAACCCAGTCTCCTTCTATACAGGCCCGTTGGCTCCTCCACATGCATGGGCAGTGAGATGCCTCTTGCCGTGCTGGGCACCCCACAGAAAGCTGTGTGATGGGTGAAAGTGGTGTGAGCCATGGGTATGGACAGCTTGGGACTGAGGACGATGCAGGAACAAGTGTGGACAGTGGGGCTTGGCTTGGGTTCACACTTGCAATTCTCATATTTAAATCCAGATTTTGCGAACCAGTGCCTGCTGCAGGACAGCAGGGAAGGGCCATTTGGGGCTCACGGGGCTTTTCTTTCCCTGCTGCTCCCCCCTAACCCCAGCACAGCCCAGCTTGTGGTGCAAAGTGCTTGGCAAGCAGAGGTCTGGGAGGAAAGAGGAGTAATTAATGTGAAAAGCTGAAGGGATGCATGAGCTGAACGAGCCCTCTGCTTCCTTTTTTTTTCCTTTTTTGAGCATTGTCCCAGCTGATGGATTAAAGGGCAGGCCTGGAAACCTCCCCCAGCCCTGGGGAGGAGATTTGCTGCTGAAATACAGAACTGTAGAGTTTTTTCATAGAATGGTTAGAGTTGGAAGAGACCTTAAAGCTCGTTGAGTTCCAAGCCCCCTGTCCTGGGCAGGGACACCTCCCACCAGCCCAGGTTGCTCCAAGCCCCCTCCAACCTGGCCTTGAACCCCTCCAGGGATGGGGCAGCCACAGTTTCTTTGGGCAACCTGTTCCAGGGTCTCACCACCCTCACAGTAAAGAATTTCTTCCTAATATCTAATCTAAATCTTCCGTCTTTCAATTTAAAACCATTACCCCTTGTCCTATCACTATGCTCCCTGGCCAAGAGTCCCTCTTTTTCACAGAACTGTTTGGTTTTCCAAAGCACTGCAGCAATTCCTGTTTTAGGAAGGTAAATGGTGAGTTGGGGTGAGGAGAGTCCTAGAGGGCTCAGGGGCAAGTTCTTGATGAAATGTTGAGTTTTTCCCTATTCCACTTAAATATGAGGAAAAACTTTTTCACAGTGAGGGTAACAGAACACTGGAAGGGGCTGCCCAGAGAGGTTGTGGAGTCTCCTTCTCTGGAGACATTCAAAACTCGTCTGGATGCGTTCCTGTGTGACCTGATGTAGGTGTTCCTGCTCTGGCAGGGGGATTGGACTAGATGATCTTTCAAGGTCCCTTCCAATCCCTGATATTCTCCGATTCTGTGATTCTCATGCCCTGGAAAGGGCAGGTTTGTGGATCTCTTCCCTGCCCCCGCCCAGTCCCAGTCAGCCACGCAGATTGGTGCTGGCTCAAGTGATGAGGAAGGAAAGAGCTCCTGTGCTGGTCCTGTCATGGAAACTGCCCCAAGATCCCCCAGACCTTGATGCAGGGGTGGCAGTTAGGGACAAGCCTTATTGTGGGTCTCATGGGGACCCCCAGTGGGGGAGGGCTGTGGCTTACCCTGGGGGATGCTGCAGAAGCCGGACGCTGGAAGCTGCTGATGGTATCGGGGCTGGGAAGAAACAATTCACGATAAGGCAAGTCCTGACCTGAACTTGTGCCCATGCTTTCAATGAGCAGGCAGCAAACCTGCTCGGTGGTGTGAGAAACCTTGGCCAACTTCCTTGTTTAGTTTTCCCACAGCCCTGTGCTTCCTGCTCTCCCCGGCGCTGGAAGTACCAAGATAGCATCGGGGCGGGGGGAGAGGGAGGGGGACTGCTGGGGGGATTTCGGTCCAGGCAGGAGCAGGACATGCCAGCCATCCCCTGGGGCGTTCGGGGGGCCGGGGTGGCCCCATGAGCATGGGAAGGGCTTGGGGAGGCTACTCTAGAGCTAGGGAGGTGACCCTGCTCCCTGGGGTGATGTTCAGGATCAGATCCCATCCGGATGATAAGCCCGAGGGAGGGGGCATGAGATACCTGGGGAGGGGATGGGAAGGGAGGACTGCTGCTCTGGATCTAGGAGTTAATTTTCAGGACGATGCTCCCTGCCCGGTGCGAGGGTGTGTGGTGCCTCCATGGACTGCGAGATTCCTGGAGGGGAAAAGGGTGGGACGCAAAGTCTGGCTCTTCCTCCCCCTCCCCAGGTCATGGGCTGTAAATTGGCGCAGCCTTTCTGGGCATAAGGAAAAATACCAGTAGCCTGCCAAGCAAAACAATAGGTCTTTCCACTGTTGAGCCACGTCCAGACAGTCTGGGCCGGTGTCCAGCTCTGGGCTGGCGCTCGGCTCAGCCTCCCCTTGCTGGAGCTTTAATAGGAGGGAAAGGAGAAGCAGCAGAGAGTAATGAAACGGAGGAATGTCTGTGACATTTTTCTAAAAAGGAAAAATGTGGAGTTTCCAGTCAAACCGAAAGACTTATTGGGTTCGCTGGGAGGCTAAGTCCAGCTCCTTAGGACAAACTGCTAGATAAGGAAAACAATTTAGTCCCAAGTAATATTCACTTCAGGATGGCGCAGGCTCCGCCAGAATCTGTTTTGACTGCGCTGCGTTCATTGATTTTTCTTCCCAGCTCTTCAGCAAATGTGGTCCTGCTGGCCCTCTCGGGGAGAACCAAGATGGGGAGGGTGACTGCATCCCACATGGTGGCTTTGGGACCCCCAGAAGATGCTGCAGATAAGTCCATCGGCAGCCTGGCTCTGCCCCAAGTATGGAAACTCTCACAAAATCCATCCTGACAGTGGCATAGCCTCTACTGGGCGAGGAAGAGGAGGGAAGAGGTGGCCCAGACCCTCTGGTGAATGTTCCATCTCTGCCTCACAGACCTGCAGAAAACATTGGGGAGCGCAAAGAGCACTGAGGGTCTGGGTGCTACCTGAGGCAGGGTGGGGAAAATGAGGTGGTGTCATGCTGGAGGCCAGAAGGATGACAGCTTAGACCGTGGCAAATTACAGCAAATGTATGTGGGAAATTATGGGGGGCAGGGGGGTGTGTGTGAAGCCAATTCCTCCTGTTAAAATGTGAGTATGATGCAAAATTCTACTTTTTCCCCCTGAAATGGTGAACAGGGGGGACACCCTCATTCCTGGGACCTACAGACCTCGGAGCTGACAGTCAGTGTTTGATGCAATGATAACTAATTTGATGAGTGTGGTGTTTGCTGCCTCCCTCCCTGTATGTCAGCACGGAGCAGTGGTTTGATAGTCCTGGACAACCAGCAGCACCCCAGCACTTACCCACCCTTCCTAGGAACGAGGGAAAGCTGTGCTGGAGGTATCAGGGAATTGTCAGGGTTGGAAGGGACCTCTAGAGACCATCCAGTTGAACTCCCCTGCTAAAGCAGGATTGCCCAGAGCACATCCCTCATGAATGACATCCAGGAAGGGCTTCAAGGTCTCCAGAGAAGGGGACTCCACACCCTCCCTGGGCAGCCTCTGCCAGGGCTCTGACACCCTCACCCCAAAGAAGTTTTTCCTTATATTCCAGTGGAACTTCCCATGTTCCAGCTTGTGCCCGTTGCCCCCCTTCCTGTCACTGGGAACCACTGAGAAGAGTCTGTCTCCATCCTCCTTCAACCCACCCTTCAGATCCTTGTGAGCATGAAGAGGGCTCTCCCCTCCCAGCTCTCTCAGCCTTTCCTCATCAGGGAGATGCCCCAATCCCTCCAGCATCTTTGTTGCCCTATCAGTGCTAATAAACCCGGGAGTCTTGGCAGAGAATAACTGCATCTTCAGGACAGAGGAGAACCTCAGGAATCTGAGGTAAACCGCTTACCCCTCCTTTTGTTGGGATACCCCTCTGCATGGTTCCTGGCCTCCCCAGGGACCCCTGGCAGCGATGCTGCTGGTGGGGAGCTCAGGGCCAGAGGAGCGGGGTTTGATCCAGCCCAACAGTTTCTATAGAGCTTATATAGTCTTGAAATATTTCTCCATCCCTGCTGCTTAACTTCATTTGCGCTGGCTGAAGATCAGTACAGCAGGGCTCTGGGAAGCCAAAAAGGCTTGGGCAGTGTTAGACCCGTGAGTAAGTAACACGACCAGATTTCGGGGGTCTTGGCACTGCCAGAAGTGTCCTGCCATCTCTGACCCGGCAGCTGTGGGAAGCCACTGCCTTGGCTGCCTAAAGCCACTGGTGTCTGGGAAGACTATTGATCCCCTGCAATCGGCTCATAAGTAGGATTTTATAGCCCACTCGCCAGGTTAGTGCAAGGCTCGCTGTGGTTCTATATATTTTATTTAGGATCTGGCTGCTGGCAAGCTTTCCCTGCCATTATCCCCTCTGGGGCTGTCTCACGCACTGATTTCACTGTGGTGTGCGTGAGGGGGTCATCGGGAGTGAGCAAGTCCCAGTTGGTGCTGTGTATTTCAGTGTTGTTTTTCTTTTTTTTTTTTGAAGGTGTTTTGACATTTTGCCCAGAGAACCTGTAGGTAATAGCACGTATTATGTGGATTAAAAATTGGCTTAATGACAGATTTCAAAGTATGGTCATTAATGGCAGTGTCACGTCCTGCAGAGTTCCTGAGGAGCATTCTGACATGATTTAATGTGCGATTTAACAACAATAATAGTAAAAATCTTTGCTGGTGGTGTCTGCAGATGACATGGAGATAGGTATTTGTGAAAGTAGCGAGGGCGAAGATGTGAATCTCCCGGTTCAACAGTCACAAGCCATTGTGATGTGTCACCAAGGAGCTAAATGAGAAGAGGTAACCCCCTCCCACCCCTGCCCCAAAGCCAGATGGGGCTCCCCAGCCCCTCAGGACAGGACACTCCAGCAAAGCTCTGAGTCACCCAAAGGGTGGGCAGGGGCTCAGTGGTGCTGGGACACTGCCCCAGCTCTGTGCAGGGTCCAGTTGCCATTGGTGTGGCCTCAGACTGGAACCTTTTATTGCTGCTGTGGGGGCCAGGTGCTGCCTCCTTGTGCTTTCACTCCTGGGGGACATTGCTGCTTGTACCTGTGTGCTGGGTGTCCCCAAGGAGCTGGGGCCCAGTATCTGGCCTCCTGTGCATCCTTCTCAAACTCGGGGCGGGGGAAGTGTCAGAATGAGCAGCCTTTTCTCCAGCCCAGCTGGGGCTGTAGGCTCCCATGGGACTCCTCCAGACCCAATTCTGGCTACGAAGTCTTTGAGGAGCAAGGCACGAGGCAGGCTGAGGATGTGTCTGAGGGGAGTCTGTGTCTTCATTTGTTATCGCTTTTGTTCGCGCTTCCTTCTCGCCAGCGCTTGTATTTGCAAATCATTCTCTGGCTGACAAATGGATGCGCGTCACCAACACCCCGCAAACAAGACGCGGATGGAGATAAGAGCCCATCCCCTGTGCAGAGACACTGATCCCCTGATACCAGCCTCTCTCTGTGTCAGACCCCATCCTTTTCACGAGGCAATCACTCAAGCTGATGATCACTCCATCCACATCACTCCTTCCCACATCAGCACTGGTTTTGGGAGAAAATCCAGCAAGAGACGTGGTACTTGTAGCAGAGGAGGAGCTGAAGTGGGGTAGTGGTGGCATCAGAGGCTTCAGTCTCCATAAATACTGGTGGTGTCAGGGCTGTGCCCTGGCCAAATTTGACTCTGGGTGGTTTGTTATCCGCTTTCCCACCTCTCCCAATCATCCCTCCCTGTCTTGGGCTATTCTGTGTATTTGTACATTATTTAGATGAAGCTTCCCAACATCTGGTTGAATTTTGGAATTTATTCTCTAAACCTGACCACTCGTGTGACTTGTTTGCCAGTCAGGGAAGGCAAAATTTTCTGTATGTCCACAGCCTGGACCATGTGCATGGGAAAAACACTGGCTTTTTCATGAGCTTCCTAGTGCAGGAGGAAGTGCTCTCCATGCCTTCTACCCCTGGCCCTTAGATAGAGAAGAACGAAGTCGGGTCCCTGCCTCCATCCGAGGAGTCCCTTGTTGCTCACAGCAGAATGGAGCAGGGCTGGCTTCACAGCCTCTACCAGCTGGGAGGCTGGAGAGGACGATCTAAGCGTGACAATAATCCCTCTGAGAGCAATTAGTCTCAACAGGCAACAGCTACAGCACAGGTTCTGGCACCTCGGACCCTGTTCTTCCTCCCCAAGTTGCTTGGAGAGTTTGTGTGAAGCAGAAACTGAACTCCCTTGCTGGGAGCCCATGTAGCCTCAGTGATAGCTACAGGGATCTCATCAAGCAGGAATTTCTTGGCAGGGGATAGGACCTGTCTGCCATATGGTTTCCATGTTCAGAGCAGAAGGTGATCTGTGGAAGTGGAAGGGAGGGAAAAATGAGGGAAAAAAAAAACCAAACCCAATAATGAAAAAAAATTCAGAACTTCTGTGGTTGATTTTCACTGGAGACTAATTGTTCAGTGCAGCTCCGGGGAGGGACAGGGGACAGGTCTGACCCTCAACCAGCTGGGATTCCCAGGTTGTTTCACGCAGGGGCACCTTAGGACCTCCTCTGCGCAGTGTTTTTATTGTCAGGAGATTTTTCTATTTTGACAGCTCTGCTATCCCTTTGAAGGGACAGGCAATAAAAAAGTAACTCTCTGGAGCGTAGAACATACAAATAATTGTCTTGTCCTGCCCGTCTCCAGCCTCCCGCTGCCCTCCCTCCCGCGCCGCCTGTGGGACAAGCTCATCCCTTGACAAAGCGTCATTTAAAGGGAGAGCACTGTCTGGTCCTTGGTGGGATGTCATCCTCAGGGCTGCCTCGATCTTTGAAAAACCTCGTGGTTTTTTTTCCCCCACCCCCTCTGTCTTTCTGGCGTCCTGTTCTTCAGCCTGAGGAGGTGGAATGTGTGCTGTGACCATATCTTCATGGTTGGAAAAGACCTCTGAGATAGAGTCCAACCATATGCACCCCACTCCCCCACCCTGCTTCTACATCTCGGCCACTAGAGCATGACCTGCAGTGCCACATCTACTTTTTTCTTAAATACCTCCAGGGATGGTGACTCCACCACCTCCCTGGGAAGAATGTTCCAGTGCCCGACCACTCTTACAGTGAAGTCATTCTTCCCAAGATCCAGTCTAAACCTCTCCTGCCCCAACTTTGGACCATTTCCTCTGGTCCTGTCATCATTCCCTTGGGAGAAGAGGCCAGCACCCCCTCCTCTGCAACCTCCTGCCGGGTAGGTGTAGAGGGTAAGAAGGTCTCCCTTCAGCCTTCTCATTTCCAAACTAAACATGGCCAGTTTCTCTGTGACCTGGTGATAAGCATGTTCCTGGGAGCATTAATATACTTTTGAATGCTATGACTATCTAAATAGATGTACAAATCTGATCCACCTCCCTTAACTGTTTTGTCAGGGTGAAATGCCCCTTTACTTGAAAATTTGAGCCAGGAGCGAAGCTTATATTGTGGGCTTAAAATGCTGGAAGGATGGAAATCGTTCTGCCAAAATGCCAGGAGGGCTCTGCTCCCTCCTGAGTGCAGAGGGATGGCTTTGGGAAGGGGGAGCAGAGCCTCTGCTCGCTGCTCCCTGGGGAGGGCACGGTGCCCTTGGCCAGGGGGGTTCTGGAGAGCACAGGCTGGGAGTGTGACCCTACCTGGCCATCACTGTATGCTGGGGGAGAGAAGGGTAAGCATATATTGTAAAACTGAGTCTGAGGGCTCAGGCTTGGGCTGGGGCTCGGCAGCAGTCTCCTCTGCCTGAATTAAAATTCATTCTGCTCTGGGAGGGCCTGGTTTGCAAACTACAGCTTCCAACTGGCAGCAACAAAGACGTATAAATGGCTAAGCAGACGTAGAAGAAAAGTCTCTCTGTGCCTGACAGACAAAGACACTCACTACTCTTGAACAAATATTTAGGGCATTTCTCTTGCCAAAATCATCACAAGTGTCCAGGACACATGTTTGCAAGGGAGCCATGACCCAGGGTGTCCTCAGATCTAAAGCCCTTGGAAGGGTTGCTCAAAGCCTGGCTGGGGCCAGGGGACCAGACGAGCCATGTGCCCCGTGGGGAGGGAACACAGAGCGCTGGGTGGGAGCGGTGGCACTGGAATCCACGTGGATAACATTTTACAGGTGAAAAAAAAAATGCTGAGGGGCTGCCTGTCGGTCTTCTACCAGTGGGTGCCATGAAAAGTGCACTTGTGTCTGTGAACCTCCTCATGTAAGGAGGTAGCAGGAGTTCTGTGTCTCTTTTCCCTCGCATCCCACAAGCCAGTGACAACTGCTCTGTGTCTTCTATGGAAAAGGAGTCACCATTCAGTTGGGAAATTTGTGCTTGTGCTTGTTCTCCTGAACAAAACTTGTGTTGGTGCCGTTATCGGGGGTACCTGCCTCCAACCTGGGGCAGAGTCAAGCCCCAGCTGGAAGCTGTTCTTCCTACCATGAGAGGAGGAGAGGTCTCCTGTCCTTCGTGTCACAAGCAAAATGGCATCGTGAGTCTGCCTTTAGACATCTCATCCCCATTCTGATGAAAATGCTGCTAATCAGAAGTAACTAAGGAGAGCCAAATAAAGAGCAGTTGGTGTATCTGAATTCTTTCAACGGCTTTGCAGTGTTTCTGTAAAGGCAGGGAGTGTTTTAAAACATGAAATGTAACATCAAAACAGTAAAAGTAGATCAGAATGTTCTGTCTGGAGTTTCAAACAATGCCCTGGAAATTTCCAAGTCTTTCCTGTTTGTCCCACTGCTCGCTGGACTCCTCTGCTTGCCATCCTTCTGCTGTTTACCATGGCGAAGCTATTGGATTTTTTCCTATTCGCAGGCATCGATCTGGAGGCACTTAAGCATATTTTGCTAAAATAGCCTCTCTCCAAAAGTTTCCTAGTGCGCTCAGGCAAAGTGGAAACATTCTGATGGCTTCAATCGGCTGCGGAGGCAGGATCCCCCCCTCCTCCTTCCTCTGTCCCACATTGTCCCCTCCTGGGGGCTGGCTGGGAGGTGGGGGGCAGAACCCAGCTGGGCTCTTCTCATGAGGAGCTCTGGGTTCTTGCCAGAGCTCAGCTCCAGTAGTTCAAGCCGGGGACCCAGAACCTCTCATGACTCGAGGTCAGACGAAAGCAGAGCTCCCTCCCTCCCCTCCCTCCTTCCCTCCCTCCTCCTGCTCTAGTTCTGGCAGGCAAATTCCCTCACCGCACAAATATTTTGGCAATTGGCGATAATGGGAAAGGAAACGCAGAAACGTCCAGTCTGTCAGGAATTCTCTAAACTAGGACACTCGGAGCCGAGCCGGTGAGCGGGGCAGGGCTGGCCTCGGCCCTCGCCGTCCCCGTGGCAGTGGCTTTTCCCGTGCCATCCCACAGAAAGCCTTGCTGCCGGGTGTTTATGGCCTCGGAAGTGCAGCAGCGTGTGATTTGTAACAACGGGGCTGCTCTTTATGGAAGTGTTCTTATGCTCTTAAGTGGTTACAGCAGTGTGGGATGGTGTGTGTATTTTGGTATCTATAAACAAAGCAACTCAAGAATGCCTTGATACCAAAGGTTGCTTTTGGCTTTTGATCAAATACTTAATGTCTATTTTTTTTACTTTTTTTTTAAGAAAGAAAGGGAAAAAAAAAAAAGAGTTCAGCTGCTGAAAGCAAGTAAAAGAAAAGAAAACTGTGAAGCTTCTCACTCGTTTGGTTCTTTGGAGTCAAGAGGAATCATTTCCAGGTCTTTAGAAGCAGCGAGGCTGGCAGAGGTGGGGGGAACCGGCACCTCAGACAGGGGCTGCAAGGAAAAGCAGCCCCCCCCTTGGATGCAAAGAGAGCTTGAGCTCTCTGTGAGCACCCACCCGCAGCAAGAAGCAGGGTTCCTCTGAAGCTGAGACAGTTTCAGAGCAAAGCTCTCCGGGACCACCAGTCTGAGGGCTGTCACTGCGGCCTGAGGGTGGCAGGGAAGGGGGTAACACCCTGGGGACCACAGGGTTCCTCCCTGGGGAGCAGGGGACAACTTGACAACCGCCCCCCAGTGAGCAGGGTGGCATCCCTGTGGCACTTGGTTGGTCTCTTGGAATGGATATTGTGACGCTGCACAATCATATCCATTTCCCCGGTTTGAGAAGCTGGATTCTTGTGTTTCATGCTATTTTGGTATTCATTTCAGTTTTTATCATTTTAAGGTTCATGCGTTTCTAATTGTTATGAATACCATGCTAAAATTAATAGTTCTATGGTTGGTTTATTACATTTAGTAAAATTATGTGCATGTAATGTTTGCCAAGAAAAGACGCAGCGGAGACTTTAATCATGTAAAGATGATAATTTAGTTGTTACACTTGTTGAAATGATGGGATTAATTTTTTAAAAGTTTGCAAACTAGAGGATAAATGTAAAACATTGATTTAGTTAGACAAGCAAGCCAGCAAGTGACTGATCCTCCCAGGCCAGCGGAGGAACACTGCCATCACGGCAGGGGAGGGTGTAGAAGTGGCACGGGACAGTTTTATAAATGGGGGAGTTTTTGTGTTATTCAGGGGGAATACTCACTGCCTTGCTCTGATGAACTCAGAAAACTCTTAAAACTGCAGCACATTTTGTGTCTCACTCCTGTCTCTGTGGCTTCCACAGAGGAGATCGTGGGTTTACCTTTTGGACAGAGAACAGAAAAATGATCCACAAATTGGAAATTATGCATTTATTAAATGCCTTCAGTATGAAAAGAACCCAGCTGACTCTCTAATCTCAGACCTTTGTCCCCAGGCTGGATGCCCGTGGCTGTCCTGGTGTGCGGAGGGAAAAACCCACTAGGTGGTGGGTGTGTGATCATGGGGGACAGGCAGGACGTGGGGGACACTGATGTGGGGACACTGACGATGCCACCATCACCGGGTGCCGTTTCACAACACTGAGACACCTCCCTTGAAACCCTGCATTGGAACACACCCATAGTTTGGTTTTTCTCCCCTGAAAGCCCATCTGCTCTTCTGAGGTGGGAATCAAAGCCCTCAGTGGATCAGCCGTGGGTCCACGGGTGTTGGGGCTGGGAATCGGGACTCCCACAGGCAGGTGCCTGAGCTTTCCCGGCTGGAGACAAGGGCTCCTCTGTTCCTCAATGCTGCCAGTGGCTTTGCTGACTCAGCAAGGAGAGATCTGCTTGTTGGGGCGAAGCAGGGTGCTGCTGAGAAGAATTGCTCATTATTGCAGACACTGGCAGAGCCAGCCCCCAAGCAGGGCCCACCACCCTGGCAGAGAATCCCAGGAAACGGAGACTTTGGCCATGTAGAATCCTGACTTTTCTCTTTTAATTCCCAGGTCATCCTTCTCTGTGTGACAGAGAGACCCCTTTTAATTAATAGTTCTGTGGTTGGTTTATTACATTTAGTGATCTCCACCTTTAGTCCATCACTGGTCATTTCCATTCTGCCTGGAGATGTCCCCACGGGTAAGGGAGCAGTCCCCTCTTTTCCTCCAAGCCTTCAGGCCTTTGGGCTTGGACCAGATGGTGTTTTTTCGAGGGAGGAGGAAAGGGAGGGAGCAGACACGGGGAACCTCGCACAGGTTCTTGCAGCAGAGCTCAAACTTCTGGCCGTGCACAGGTTTGCCTTTACTGTACTGGGTAGAGTGACTATTTCCCACTCTCTGAGAGGAAATCGACTCGTAACTCCGGCATTAATTCTGCAGAGCGTTTTGCAGCAGATTGTCAGGAAAGAAAAGAGAAATGTAAAATAAGTCTTGTTTACTACAGATGATGATGTGGCAAAATAACTCAACAGCCAGTTCTCAGGAGTTTATGACAATAATCATGAATATGTTTTATAAATGTGTAGCAATGTGAGTGGACTCAATTCTGGCTGAATTTAAATAATATGGCTTTGTGCAGCAAAGCCTAAATCAAATGGCTATAATTTATGCTGAAATGTACTACAGGATGCATTTATTCACAAGTATGTGCTGATTGTAGCATTGTGCCTGATTTATGGTGTTTTACTTTTTCATACGAAAATCCCTACCAAAAATAATATTTAGAGTCTCTTTTTATTTACTGAGCCCCGACAGCTTTCTGTAGGCACCGCGACGGAGGATCGCTTATCCTTCTCCTCTGGTTCCTCAGCAGCAGGTCCGGGGGCCGATGGCTGAATGTGGCTCGTGGTGCAAGGATGGCTGTGAAATGAGAGGAGCACCTCTCCTGTGCAGACAGGCTGAGGGAGTTGGGGTTGTTCAGTCTGGAGAAGAGAAGGTTCTGGGAAGACCTCAGAGCAGCCTTCCAGTGTCTGAAGGGGCTACAGGAGAGCTGGAGAGGGACTCTTTGTCAGGGAGTGGAGTGACAGGACAAGGGGTAACAGCTTTAAATTGGAAGAGGGGGGATTGTGATTAGATACCAGAAAGAACTTATTTGGTGTGAGGGTGGTGAGAGCCTGGCCCAGGTTGCCCAGAGAAGCTGTGGCTGCCCCATCCCTGGAGGGGTTCAAGGCCAGGTTGGAGGGGGCTTGGAGCAACCTGGTGTGTTGGAAATTGAAAGAGGGGAATTTTAGATTAGATACCAGAAAGAACTTCTTTGGTGTGAGGGTGGTGAGAGCCTGGCCCAGGTTGCCCAGAGAAGCTGTGGCTGCCCCATCCCTGGAGGGGTTCAAGGCCAGGTTGGAGGGGGCTTGGAGCAACCTGGTGTGTTGGGAGGTGTCCCTGCCCAGGCCAGGGAGGTTGGAACTTGATGGTCTTTAAGGTCCCTTCCAACTCTAACCATTTTATGATTCTGTGCTCTGGAGCCTGCATCACCCTCCTGCTTTAACCCAGCATGGGGCCACCACATTCAGAGCCCCATTAAGATTAGTAAGAGCAAAGTGACTTAAAACCATTCCCCGCCTCCATCTCTGGATGCGAGTGATGACTCCATCTCTGGAGTGATCCTCCATCACTCGGCAGCAAGTGACAGTGGGGACTGAAAGTAGGTCGGAGAGAGCGGACTTTATTCCTTGCCTCTGTGATTTGGTTGGCAACTGATGGGAATTTGGACGCGGAAGGCATATGGGTGCTTTTAGGCTACGGAGCTGTAAACTCAAAGGATTCACATCTGCGAGCTCTTTTCTGACACGCGAGCAGAGGCTGAGATCCGATCGCCTCTGACATCTTTGCCCATCTCCCATGCAGAGAACCGGCCAGCAATCCCGCCGGACCATCACACAGCTCCTGCATCTTTCAGATCTCATTAAATTGGACCCTTCATGGCTCCTGCCCCAGGCTCGGGGCTGGTCCCAGAGACGGTGTCCATGAGGGCTGCGCTCCTGCCTTCCCTCCAGGCTGCTGTGGTGAGCGGCTCCCTTGCTGGCGGGACCTCCCTGAGGGTCTCCGTGGTGGGCAGGAGGGTCTCCAGGGGGAGGCAGGCAAAGATTCAGGTGTGAAGAGCAAAACTCTCTTTTGAAGAGAACCCAGGGCCTGTGTCCCTCCTCTGGTGAGGGGCCAAAGGCTGAACCATAACCTCAGGACATACAAGACCAGCTGGGGCATCTTGGGGCATCACTGGATCCTCAGCCACATGGACCCATGTCCCCAGTGTGGGATGTGCCCTTGTCGGCGGTTTATATCTTCAATTACAGAGATTAAAGCAGCTGCTGGTTGTGCTGGGCAAAGCTGCAAGGGCAGGATTGGTGCCCATGCTCTCATGACGCTCCCCAAGTGTCTCAGGTTGGGGCTGGGCACTGAGGACCTGATGGCAATCACCACCTCCATGCCCGGGCTTGTCACCCCCCTGGCCAGCTTGCCCCTTCTAAGGTCTTTGGTAGCCGTTGGTTAATAATGCCAGGCCCATGTACAAAACTATCTCCTGTGTCTCACATTGGGTGTGGGTGATGTTTGGGAGCTGGGGTAAGTCTGGGAACCTGCAAAGTGATGTTTCCTCACATGGCAAAGCATCACCCTGTGGGCCAAGCAGCATCCTTTCAGCTGGTCTGGTGCCTGTGATGGGTTAATTAGGTGTGACAAAGCCCCCTGGCACAATTAAGCTGAGAAGCTTCGTTTGTCAGCCCCTGAGCATCCTTTGCTGCGCTTAATTTTTTGGAAGTTGCAGAAGAGGTTTCTGTCCTCAGGCGAATGGAAAGGTTTGGGTAGTCCTGGCCTTGTAGAATTACCTCGAGAAAGCGTCATATCTCTGGCACTGCTAGAAAAATACATAATTCAGAGACTAAAAGAAAGATTTATTTAAAGCATTTGAAATCCCTAAATCATTTCATCTCATAATAGGTCCCAAACCATCCCGGGAGTGTACACATCCATTAGGAGAGAGTTAAGATCCAGCAGTACTCCTTCCTGGGTTAAAATTAGTTGTGCTGAAAGTTTATCAGTGATTTATTCCGCAGAAGTGACTGCATTTGTAATTCTCCTTCCTGAAGGTTTCAGCACCATTGTTTTTAATGATAAGAGCTTGTTGTAGCAACCTCTGTCCCTAAACACTTGGAAATTCTTGTTTAAATAAACATGGGACTTGCAAGCAACATGCAGCTTAAATGTGTATCTTATTAAAAGCTGGCAGGAGCGGAGCCTCCCCGCTTTCTTGCCAATGTTTGGAATACAGTAGCATTTTTACTCCGTAGTAATAAATTCCTGCAGTACGAAGGGCCACATTTGCCGTTTTTAGGGGAAACTCTGCTTGGTTAGGCAGAGATGGAAAATATTCCTAATACATAGGGACACAGAACGAAGCAGGTAAATATTTAGGTCGTTAACGTTGCATCTGCCTTACACAGGGCTACATTTTTCACCTTTATTTTGAAGGAGGGAAGGAGACATTTCCCAGCATTTCCAAAGAGAGCCCTCATGGCGCGTCCTCCAAAGAGCACCTCATTTTAAAGTTGCTCAAAACTGAGACTGAGACTTTCCTCTTGCCCCTTGCCTGGCTTTGGGAGGGTGTCCCTCGGCTGGTGACAGGATGACCCTCCTCTTCTGTGGGTGTCCTGCCAATGCCATCTCCATCTCTGCGCCAGGAGGGCTCTTGGCTGCCTTGCTCTCACCGGCCTTTCATTACGAAAGGAACTTCTATTGCTGTCTCTAAGTTAGCGTTTTCTAATTAGTTCACTATTAATTAAGGGGTTCTGATGTTATGATGTGAAAATTAGCTGGCAGACCAGCCTGCCATTACCCAGAATTTGCGGAATTAAACTCTGAATTCCAAAATAACTTCTTCATTAATAATTTTGATTTTCCAGACATTACACAGAAACACTGGTGATTAGCGGAAGTGTGATGTGTTCTCATTCATAGTATCCCTAATTAGCAGTAATTTAGTTATTAACTCTTTGGTGCAAATGAGCAGGGACGGAACTGGGGAGTATTGGCTTCTTTTTGCATGGGAATATTGTGCTCGGCGCTTTTAGGTCTGGTGCCCCAGAGAAGCTTCTTCTGCCCAAACCCTCACTTCTGCTGCAGCATTTTGCGGGAAAACTCCTCTCCTTCTGCAGGCAGGGGGTCAGAAGGACAAAATGACGGGAGAAGCCCCACGTGGGGCTCCCCCCTGACACCTCCCAACACGCTGCTGAGGAGTGTGGGGAAGGTTGAAACACCGGGCTCGGTCGGTGCCGTTCGTTAGCTCCAGCCCGGCAGCTCGGGCTGAGGCATTACCTGCTTCATTCATAACTCAGCCAGAGTTCAAGTGGGCAGGAAGCTGGCCCTCTGCCTGGGAGAATTTGTCACAAGATTAAAGAATTAATGAGAAAATACAATATATTAAAGAATGAGAGATTTTGCTAACCTCTTACCTTGTCTTAGCCTTAATTGCCTTTAAAAATCACAGGATACAATGAATTATAATTGATTTTTCTCAATACCTTTTATTTCTGCAAAAGCCAGATAAATTGCAGGGAGAGGTGATGGTTCAAAGGGACCCGGGAGATCTATGAGGTGGGCAGGATCACTGCTGTCACCCCGGAGTCCCTCTGGGATGCCGCAGAGCATGTGGTGGAGCTTTGTCGCTCCTCTCTGCTTGCCCCAGCACTGGCCTGGACCCGCTCCCGTGGGGTTTGGCACTCAGCAGCCATGGTGGCACCTCACCCGTGGCCCACGGGCTGCCACCACCATGGTCTGGGGTGATGGCAGTGCAGGGGACCAAGGATGCTGCCAGCCAGGCAGATTTATGTCTCTGTCTTTGGCTGGTCCAAGAAGTTCTGCAGCCCTCCCTAGGGCAGTGATTTCTACTTAAAGCACATTGTCTCGACTTTATTTTGGATCCTCAATCTGATACTTTGGGCAATATGACTTCTCCTGGAGCTGGTGGAAGATAGAGCTGGAAGTTCTGCATTATCCCCACAGCCCGTGTGTTGTTTTCTTTGTTTGAGCAACAAGAACTTGATTTGTCTTTCAGTAATTTTACTTTTCTTCAAACTACAACACCTGGGTACTTCCACTGGAGGGGAACCTGCACCCATGGCCCAGCTCAGGCTCCTACAAGACTCGAAAGCTGCTGAATGTGGGGATCCCCCCAAGTTCTGGCTACCATAGGGCTGGGGGAGCAGGGCTGGGAGGTGAGAGCCATCCTGGCCTGGCCAGGTTACCTTGGTTGCCGCTATTGTCCCCACCACCATGGTGCTACCAAACTTCCCAGGCCCTCATGACAATGCCAAGCCCCAGGGGATGATGTGGGGATGACACATGTGGGGACAGCACAGGGACAGCGTGGGGGATAGCATGGGGACAGCATGTGCTGGCCCAGGCTGGGTGTGGCAGAGCAGGGGACCTGGCAGCCGACTATGTCCAGGTCTGTGAGGGGGTCCTGCTGCCTGCTCCCATCAAACACCATTCCTGTCCCCACTCTGGGGTTTGGTTTTACTGATCTAGAAATGAACACCGCTGCTATGGCAACGCAGTTGTCATCCCAGGGTTTTCCAGTCGTGGCTGGTGATAAGTCCTCCAGCTGTGGGGACCCAACCCAGACCCATCCTCTACTCTCCAGAGCATCACCTCCATGTGGGGCCTGGGCCACAGACACCCCAAACTCCCACCCCATGGCACCTGAAAACATGGGGCCTGTCTGGGTGAGACCTCGTTGGGGCTGCTGCCCTCCAATCCAGCACCAAGAGGCATCTTGGGGTGGGCAACCCGGCTGGGCATGGTGGCCCCCTGATTTTGAGCGCTGTCACATTGAAACTGGAATTCCTTTGAGCCACTGCTCCATGTTAACAAATTTTTATTCGAAGTTCACCTTAGGAACAGGCGGTGCTGGGGAGTCCAGTGGGGCAGGTCCAGATGGACAGAGAGCATGAAAGATTTATAAAGCCTTTTTGGTGGCAATCAATACTGCTTCTGATTATGGCTGCGTCCTTCTAAACTCTTCCTTGTTCAATTTTCTAACTCGGCTAATTTGACTGAAATTTAATGGATGAAGTACCAGGGAGGGACCTGGATATTTTAAAGACGCTGTGCCCCACTTCAAGGGCTAAGCCTGGTAATTCATCTTTTCACCTGATTCCTTCTGCTGGTGATGGAATTTTATTGCCAAACTGTAGCAACGAGCGGTATCGGTATTAATTTGTATTTCTCGCGTGCCTGCAGACCGTGGCCATGGGTCGTAGCCCACGTACCACTACAGTGGTCCTCGTTCAGAGAGCTGACGTTGTAGGGACAAGGGGCATGTAGTGGGAATGACAGAGAGAGCACGGAAAGTGGAAGGAAGCATGGGAATACGGGTCACGGTGTCATGTGTGCTCAGCTTTTGCTGCTAGGTTTCTTGTGGATTTCACCACAAAAAAAAAAAGTAAAAAATTGCAGAAATCAAAGAAGAATGTTCCCATGGCTTTTTCTAGTAGTAATGAGGAGGTTCTGCCTTCAGGAAAAACAGCATGGGAAAATGCAGGCAGGCATTTGCAAATACACCAAGCGGCGAGAAGAGCTGGCACCGCCGGCTCCTTGCAGGGGGGGGTGTGTGAGTGGAGATCTTGCAGAGAGAGATCATTTGGCTGTGAAGAGCCTTGGAAGTGCTCAGTAAGTGTTTCTCATTTTCACTGGAGTTTTGCAAACTATTTCATTACCATACAGCCCGAAATGCAACCTGGCTGAGGAGGATGTTCACTGACAGACCTTGGAAAGGCCACCGAGACTGGACCTTTAAAGAGCCAGCTAATGTATGCACTCGAGCATATTAAAAAAGGAGGATGAGATCCTTCCTGGACTCTTAACAGCAACTTTGCATACTATTTGGTGTGCTGAGGGTATTCCAGAGGAGAAAAGTTTGGGCAAGGATTTGCAAAAGATGAGGAGGGAGGGTGAGCTGAACTGTGAGAGGTTTGTCAGTGGAGGTTCTCGGACAAAATTATTGACAGGTTGAATGAAAGGCATTAAAAAAAAAAAACAACCCTTGAGAAAACAGCCTGAGCTTCATTTCTCACTGAGGGTTTATGTCTGGTTGGTACACTGTCGTGGTGGTGGAGAATGGGGGCAGGAACAAGACTGCTAGGGGGACAAACAGGGCAGAACCGAGAGGGATGGAAGGTGCCCAGGCCGAGAACTGTCCACGGGGATGGTGTCCACACGTCGGGAGGCTGTGGGAAGCCCAGCAGGGTCTGTGAGAGAGGCGCTGGGTTAAATTCAAGCTGCGGCAGATGTGTGCAATGAGGAGAGATGTCAGCAGCTCTGTCTTGTTAGATTATTCAGAAAAAGGCGTGCAGGGGCAGGTGAGGAGTCTCCAGGTTGCTTCCTGGGGAACAGAGCCCTTATCACAGAGGAGTCCTGTCGAAACTACAAGCACAGACACGGGATTTATATCAGGAACCGACACAGAAAAGCCCTCAGGTCTGATCTCCTGCTTAACACAGGCCAGATGAGCGTGAGGATCCCTCTGGCCTGAAATGTATGATCTGTTATTAGAAAACACCTGGCAGCTTGACTGGCATCACTGGGAAGGGACGGGGGCAAGAGCGTTTCTGAACTGAAGCTCCTCTGCTCCCAGTGCCGCGCACAGGGGTAGCCTCAGGCAAAGACTAACCTCAGAGTTTACTCACCTCACAGAGTAGGCAGGCCCAGCAGAGCTTTTCAAGCGATGAATAGCAGCAGGGTAAGCTCAAATTTTTGGTTCTAGCCAGCAGGAACTTGTGGGCTGCCCACCTGGTGGCTTACCCATCTTCTGAACTGGGAAATCTGCTGGTGGCATGACTGAGCAGCCCTTCCAGGTGGGACCCTGCTCCCCCAGGGGCCAGCAGCATCTCCAGAATCCAGCCTCGCTGGGCTGTGTGTGGCCCTCCCCACACCCAGAGCCTTTGCCTCCTGCTAGATATTCATGGTGGCTGCTTGGAAAGCCTCAGTCATAATGGGATCATTTTCCTGCAAGCTGTTTCCAAAGACATCATCCAGCCAGTCATATTTCTGTGCAGCATCTGTCAGGCTTCTGCACTTCAGCAAGCTTCAGACAGGACCATTTATAGTTTCAATAATGCTTTATTCAGAGACAGGTTATGATAACTTCCATCTCTCTGTTTTGCAGATATGATGTAATTTGAACATGTCTCTGGAAGTTTGAATGAAGGAATTGTCTTGTGTGTATGATGAATATTCTAATTGAGAATAATATTCAATAAAGGCCAAGACAGGTGCTTTCTCCTTCTTGGGATTCCTAATTGCTGGTGTGTGACCAGAATTTGTATGTCCTCTTAAACATCGTTCCAGTGGTTTCCCGGATTTATTACTGTTCCGTACTACTGCACATTTACATAAAAAGAATTTAAATTAGCCTTTGCATTGGTATTTGATATAAGGTGGATCTTGCTGCATGCAAATTCCACATGCAAGAAAGGCACCAGTCAAAAGGTAACTTAAATTTTGCTCTGGCTTCTGAAATATCTTGGTTCCCTGCATTTGAGTGGCTCATAGTTGTCCTTATGTAGTGGATACTTCTGAACCTTTCTGGCTTGCTCAGGTAGTAGGATTGTTGCAGAAATCCTCCTGTGGTCACCAGGCTTAGGCACCAGAAGCAAGTGAAAGTGTTTTGGAGTAGAAAAAGAAGATTTAGAGACATGCCTAATGGTGCTGCCTGCCTCAGATGCTGGAGAAGAGGCAGACCCCGCTTCAGCTTCCATCCTCTGAAGCATTGACCCAAAAACCGGTCCTGAAAATGTCTATCACCACATTGAAACAGCTGGAAAAGGGCAGTTGATTTTAGCAGGCTGGATTTTGCCTGCCTGCGACCATTTCCCCTCAGCTTTTCATCCTTTCCTGCAAACCTCTGTTCTTTGGGAAATGTCACCGTGAAAGGACAGCAGAGAGGGAGATGAAAGTCACTCTGACCCCTTTGTCCTCCCCATGGCCCCATCGCATCAGACACCCTCCTCCGTGCTGCTGCTTGCTTGAGATATATGACAGCATGGTCTGGAGCCTCTTGTTCTCCTGGTTTCCTGGCCTCCTTTCTCTCCACCCTCTTGGTTTCCCACGTTTTTCTGGCTGTTTTCTTCATTTGTGAGCCTCAGTTTTGTAGTTTTTTCCCAGAGCTCTTCCAGTCCGCCCGGCAGTTCTGCTGACTCTGCAGGCACGCTCAGGTCTCCCAGCAGACCACCTGGGAAACAGGAAACGCTCTGAAAGTCTGGATTAACTGAAAGACCATACTTAGTTCCCCCTTGACTTCTCCGTTTCCATCTCCTCGTCTGATTTTGGGCTGTTAGTCCCTAAAAGTCATAATCATGCTCACCCATGAAAGTGGCTCCAGGCGAGCTGGAGGTTTTTAAGAGCCAAAGAGTAAGTACATCTTCTTCTGGAAAATCCTGGGATGTACACTCGGTCTCTCAAACAAATCTTCCCACTTTGCTGATGTCTGATTTGACACAACCTTGGCTTTCTGAGGCCCTGCAGAGCACTGGTAGTGCTCATGAGGCAGCTCCTCAGTGGCCTCAAACCTGCTCTGGGACTGACCATCATCTGGCCTCTGGTTCCTCGTTGTCACAAGCATCTTCTCTGTTTGACTCGCAGTGTTCTGCTGAGCTGGCTGAGGAGTAAAGGCCTGCAGAAGCAGAAGCAGTGTGGAGGTAGACCTGGTCTCCCAAGCAAGGAATGGAGATTGCATCAGGACCTCTTCACAGAATCATAGAATGGTTTGGGTTGGAAGGGACTTCAAAGATCATTGAGTTACAACCCCCCTGTCCTGGGTAGGGACACCTCCCACCAGACCAGGTTGCTCAAAGCCCCATCCAACCTGACCTTAAACATTTCCAGGGATGGAAGCAATCGAAATATAAACCCAGGATTTTACACATGCTGAGGGTCTGATGAAACACTTCTGGTGCCACATCCTTCTGAAGGCAGGCAGGAGCCTCTGGCCCAAGAGATGGACATGATGGGCACCAGCCTCTTGGTCCTCCCTGGAGCTGCTCATTCTCTGTGCTGAGCTGGCGTTTCATTGCTTGGTCGCTGTGAGTCCCCGTCCCCGGCATGTGTGTGCCTCTCTGCCACAGCTGGCAGTGACAACTCCTTCCCCTGCCTGGCCAAGAGGCGTCGAGGAATCTCCTTTGTCTCTGCAGCATGGAGCTGGTTGCGCTGCTTTTGAAATCCTACCCTCCCCTGAGCAGTGGCTGGACAGGCAGAGCTCCAGCCTACCAGCAGCACATGAAATGAAGTGTAATTTAAACTAAAAGTGAGGGGCAGGGAGGAATGCATGGGCCCTACACAGCCATCTCGGCAGTGACAGTGGCCTTCTTTTGCTGTGAGGCCCTGGACGTGACCCTGCCAAATGTCTGCCCCCATTGTTTTCCTATTTTCTCCTTTCTCAGCCCAGTTTCTCTCCCTGGCCAGCAGCGCTTGGTTGCAAAGCACCCAGGCGTGGGGTGGAAGTAGCCCTGGGACTGTCCCAGATGCCCAGGAGGTCCAGCCCAGCGACTGCAGGATCTCGTGCAGAAGTGGATAACTCAGAAAGTGCATCCAAGAATAGCTCTCGGTAATTAAACACGTCTCTCCCCCTGACCTCCTGATTCCTTGGCTCAGCCCAGCCCTCTCCTTTCAGAGTTCTGGACCTGTGCCTTGTGACCTCCACAGCCATTGCCACTTGCACCCAGACTTCCTGCCCTCTTCCATCTACCCTGCCGGACCAGGCAAGAAAGGCAAAGACTCAAACGCACACAGATATGGGTTTCTGGCTGAGACAGCAAAAAAATTCACTCTTTAGGAGGGGGATGAGAGGGGGGAGATGCCTGCAGCTCCCACTGTGGCACATGTCCTCTGGGTGTACATCACCGATGTGTTTTTGCTGATAGTTACGTGATGGAGCTGGCTGCTGCTGCCAGTCACCAAGGCTTTGGGAGGCTCAGTTACGGCGTCCTGCCTTGATGGACATCGTGCTGGAAGGGGGCAAAGGGAACAGAAATTAAGGTCATGACAGTGGGACTCAGATGTTCCAGCCCACAGGCGTCCACATGGCCAATGAGTGGGGAAAGCCCTGGCCACAGCTGCCCCTGCGCTGCAGAGGATGATGTGCTCAGGACAGGGTGCCACCGCCCAGCCGGGGTGGGAAAACTGTGGTTTTAAGTCAAAAACAGGAGACTCTTTCCAAGAACAAGCTCCAGCCTGGAGTTTGTGGCAGGAAGGAGCCGGGGGCACGTGCCCGGGGTGCCCCCGCTGAGGGATGCAGGCTGGGCATCACGGGCACAGCCCAGCCACCCCATGGGCCAGGGTGCCTGCTCCCTCCCGCGGCCCCAGAAACAAGTTAATGAGCTGTAATTAGAGCGTTCAAAGGAGTAGGGTTTCTTGACAGTACGTGCATTAAAGGGAAACGAAGCAGAGCACAAATCAAATCAAACATGTTGCCGTCCTACAAGAAGTGTGTGAGGGCTAAAGGGTGCCGAGGCTCCGGCTCCGGTGAGAGGAGATGGCCCTCTTTCCCATTCATGTATTTTGTATTATAAAATGACTGCGGTTGTCATAGCAACATAAAGGGAGCAGATCTCATTACTGAGGCCTGGCCACATTATTTTCTCCAAGGAATTTCTTCTTTTCATTATTTTTCTCCAAAGGTCAGTTATCCTCTGAGGCAGGGCGGGAGATTCTGTGAAAGGTGAAGCATATTCATGGCAGAATTCCCCTGGTGGAATTTACAATCATTTTGCTTTTTTTATACTTGTAGAAAGATTTCTTTTAGTATAACATTTTCTTTTAACCCTTTCTGTGTGAAGCCTGGCCGCTCAGCACATCAAACCGGGCTGGTGACTAAGAAGCTTTGCCCGGGGATTTTCTACAGAAAGCGGAGAATTAATGTCAAATCATGCTTTTAGTATAATATAAACCCAAGTGTGTCATACTGCACGCGAGCGTTTCTCTGGCTTTTTGTTTGCCATTAGCAGCTGCACAAAGTGTAAGAACTGTTTCAAACTTTGGTCTGAATCTGGGGTTTTTTTTCCTTCTTTTTGAGAAGCCGTGGCTGTCGGCTGTGATCCAGGCTCTGCCTGTCTCTCTGATCCATCGCTTTGAATATTTGGGTGCTCAGCTCAGCTGAAGAGGCAGGAAAATATAAGCACCAACAGGGTCTTACACATGGGTTGCATGCTCGGGGTGCCCCCCCCCCCCTACCCCGAGACCAAGCAGGCACCCCACAGGCCTGGCAGCAAGGGACCGAGCGGCGGTTGCCTGTTGTCACCTTCCGGTTGCCATTGTCACCAGCAGTAAGCGAGCCCCACATCAGCAGCATCGCTGCAATTTTTCTATGCAAATGACCCACTTTGCAGCATTTCATCAATTCCTGAATTTCACACAAACACCCTGGTTTCTTTCCAAAGAAATGTTGCCCATTACCTTGTTATTAAATGCTTTTAAACAAGACTTCCAAGACTAACTGCCAACACATATTCTTCTAAATATAATCTAAAAGAGGAATGATAATACCTAGCCAAGGAGAGAGGAATGCAAATTGTACCTCTGTGATATTATATCCATGAGGTGAGGTAAAAGACCTCTCTGGCCCTCTAATGTGTTGCTTATGGGGTTGCCAAGGATAAAGAAAGTTTTTCCAGCTTTGCAGAGTTTTTAAGGATTGCTTGTCCTGAGGCAGGAGAGAGAGAGAATCAGACACACTGAAGGATAGTAGTTTTGTATTTTCTTATGGGATGCAGAGACCTGCAACGTCTCAAAAAAGTTTTGTAAGTTTTTTGTACATATGGGGGCACAGAAATGCTGGTTTGTATTTCTGTTCGCATGTATTTGTAAATAATTGTGCACTATTGCATATATGTTGTGTGATAGGGTGAGGCATAATGGCTTCAAGCTGAAGAGGGGAGATTGAGCTGAGATCTGGTGCAGAACTTCTTTGGTGTGAGGGTGGTGAAAGCCTGGCCCAGGTTGCCCAGAGAAGCTGTGGCTGCCCCATCCCTGGAGGGGTTGAAGGCCAGGTTGGAGGGTTCTTGGAGCAACCTGGTGTGGTGGGAGGTGTCCCTGCCCAGGGCAGGAGGGTTGGAGCTTGATGGTCTTTAAGGTCCTTTCCAACCCAATCCCTTCTGTGATTCTGTGATATAAAGGGTCTTACATTCCACTCACACCTGCATCACGTGCAGTTGGTTAATGCCATGCAGTTGGAGGGAAGGGCTCTCTGGTCTCTAGCGTGCAGGAGCCTGGCCCATCAGCTCTACAGCGTAGTCTTAAAGAAGTAATTAAGTTTGATATCCTGCTGTTATTTTTAATTTCTTTGATTTAACGTGGGTAAGCTTAACAGTCCTAATATAATACTGAAACAGCACAGAAATTTATCATGTCTCTTCCTCATTATAGAGAAGAAAGTGGAAGGAACTAGCAATGAGCAGGAGAGGCTGTAGAGAGCATATGGTCGTCAAGTCTTTACTCATTAATGGAAATCTGCCTGAAAATGGGATAACTTTTTTTTTGCTATAAACCTCAGTCATGCCAAAAGCCAGGATTTCCCAGAATGACTTCTTTGTGTGTAACAGAGCAGCCAAGCGTGTGTTCAGCAGGCTGCCAAGGAGTTAAGCAGGAGACGAGATCTGGGAAGGCAAGAAAACCTCATGGTGGAGGCACGGGATGAACCGGAGCTCTCTTCCAGGAGCACAGGCTGGATATGACCCAGGTGTTGGTGGGGAGGTTCACCGGTGCTTGGGGCAAGAAGTCTTCCTTGGGCTTGTAGGGCTTGTTTGGTGTCTTTAAGAAGAGTTGGACTAGATGGTCTCTAGAGGTCCCTTCCAACTCTGACAATTCCATGATTGCGTGCTCAGTGCTCCCTGAGCTTCTAGCACCCTGACCCACAGGGCAATGCTGGCACGGCCACACCAACGCTGTCACCCTGGTGACATCTGGGATGTCACACACGGCGAGAGGGACCACAGGTGATGCCATGCCTCGGGCTCCATCACGCTCAGGGAGTCTTTGCCAAACACATCAACTGTTGGAAGCTCCCAGGGTCTCTCAGGAAGTCAGTGTTAGAGATATGGTCCTCGTAATCCTCTTAAAAGGTATCCTTGGCGTTGCTCTGAGCAGGTTGGATTGTCGGGAATCGGCTGTTCAAGGGAAGGAGGGGGACATTTCCCACCCATCGCAGCCTCTCCCCACCCTGCAGTGCCAGGCGGGCTGCGTCCTGCCGGACAGAGGGCAGAGGAGTTAATAGTACTGATCCGCTCCAGAGGTGTCCTTTAAAAATTAATGAGTGCTAATGAACCCCCTTAGCTGTAAAAATAATAATAATGCCTGGCTATTTCACAGCACTTTTCATCAACAGGGCTCATAATAATTTAGTAGATATGTCAATATTGTCTGCAGCGTTGGCAAAGCCATTACCGCAGCCGGCGCTAGCACACGCACCGCGACTTCGATTTAGATGTCCGTTTTCTGTAAATCACATTTTGCATGCAAAATGAGTATTTGCATATGCAAACGAGCAGGCATCTAAGTGGCCATGTGCACCTGCTAATATCTGCTCTGCGTGTTGGCTTTACGGTGACTGTGCTTGGTGAACAGGAGCATGTGAATTTGTGTGTAATGACCATGAAGGCAGAAAAAGAAAAACCAAAACAAAAAAAAGGGCAAGTAAATAAAAATCTGCCATGATTTTGAAATGATTTAGGAAGCTTTGGGTGTTCTTTTAAAGAAAAAAAAGCTCAGCTGAGATCCCTACGGCACCGGCGAGCTTCGGGTAGGGCACGCGGGCGCGACTCTCCGTCAGAAACCCCGGCAGAGCCAGGATTTGTAGGGAACACGTAGGTTCCAGCTGAAAGCTGGCAAGGGCGGAATGCCGTGACGATGAAGAGGATCTGCCAGGTGATCCCGCTGCACAGCGTTTCACTCCGCAGCCATCGCCGCCCGAACCCGCTGCTTAATTTTAATTGCGTGCTGCAGCAGGTAGATGGTGTCATATCACATGCACTTCTGAGCCAGGCAGAATGCCTGGGATATATTATGAGCACAGGTTATTATAGGGCTTTTAACTGTGCATTTAGCAGTGGTAGATGTAAAGCTTTTAGCTTGCACTTCTGTTTATTAATTAATAACGGGCTCTGTTCTGACATTACTTACGTCCCCCCGTGTCTCCCGTTTTAGACACTGGTCTCATTTAAAATGATAAGTGGCCTGATGCACTTCTCCTGAAATTCACTTAAAGCTGGCGGCCGTCCCTTCCAACATGTGCCAGGACTCCTCTTTGGCAGCCTCTCCTCCAGGACCCTTTGTCACCTCAACTTCTGCGCTTGGCACAGGGTGGGAGGGACGCCGTGCCGCGGGCAGCCGGGCAAAGCCACAGCACTGCTTGGCACACAACAAGCCCTTCTCTCCAGGGCTGCCCTGTGGCCAGCGAGGCTGGGGCTCCTCTGAGCGGTTCCTACTTCTCTCCTTCATGGTAGCTCCACCTTCCTGGAGAGGTGGAGGATTTAAAGCCGGCACAGAGCATCCTGCAGCCATATGGCACAGGGGACACGTGCCAAAGCGGGCCACACGTCGGAGGTGGCCGTGAGAGCGGGGCTGTGCTGGGAGCTGGAGCAGGCAGTTTGAGCATCCTGCCAGGGCAGAGCCATGCCCCAGCCCTGTGGTCCCAGGTCTCCCCTGTGGGAGACGAGCAGGAGGGTAAAAACAGCAGGAAAAGTAGAGTATCTCTGATTTCTAGGCAAAGTGCTGCCGCATCCCAACTCATTTAATGGTGGTGTTTTCATATGTGATTTCCCATCCCATCTGTGCCCACCTCCATTGGTCTAACATGTCCCTCAAGGACTCTGCATTGGGGCTGCAGCACCTCTTGATGTTGAGGACAGGCCTCCGTGCCATTTTGATGTCAGAGACTGCAGTGTTGGGCCCCAAGGACATGGCAGGGATGGTGGCTTTGGCCGATGCTGGCCCCAGCACTGTACTTTGCACCGCAGGGCCTCTTGCCAGATTTTCAACGTGCCCCCAGTTTGTGGTGTTGGGATCTGGAGTTTTGGGTCCTCCCTCATTGGCGAGAGGTGCTTCTTTGCACCTCCTTCTGCAGCAGGGTCCTCTTCGACGGCTGTGGTTGGAACTTGCCTCTGACTTGCTTTAGGCACCAGCTGCTCTGCTGGTGCCTGTCTCCTTTGCAAGCCTTTTCTTTTTCCTTTTCATTTTTTTTTTCCCCTGCTGGGCTCGTGGTGGGACAGTAACTCGCAGCAGAAAACAGCTTCTTCTGATTAGGATCTGCTCAGGTATTTTCTGTATCTTTAGCTCTAATTTGGATGACAAATCCCCCACTAGCTGCGATAGTGGGAAGGGAAATGTGTACCGATAGTTAAGGCAGACTAAAGCGGTGTGATGATGTGCTGTTTGTGCTTATTGCAAACATGTGCTGAATGGAGAGAACCTCTTTGCCTCCCAGCAACCCCAGGCTCCTCTCAACTCCTCTCCCTGACGGTATTTCCAAGCAGGCGAAGGGCGAATCCAGCTGGAGCCTGAGCTGTAGCTATGGGTGTCACCCCAGCACAGTGCCCTGTCCCCTCATTGCTTTGCGTGGAAAAGCCTGGAGATACTTTTTCTCTTTTAAAAAACAAAACAACAAGATTGCAGGAGAAACATTCAGGGCTTCAAGCTGTGTCTCCCCTGCTCCAGCCTGTAAGGGAGCTTGAGGCAACTTGGAGGCCAGTGCGTTCCTGACACCCCCCAGTGATGGTTTGGGACATCACTAAGGGTCCCTCTGCCCCTGCCACGCACGGAGCAGGTTGGACCGGAGCAGGACAATGATGTTCTCAGCTTCAGCCTCTTTCCCCTCCTCTCCTCTGGCTGCTGCTGCTCCAGCTTGTGGAGGAAAATTCCCAGCACATCATCCCTGGTCCCAGAATCAGTGGCTCAACCTCATTTGGCTGCTTATGCACCGCTCTGGCCCAGGATTAGCATTCCTCCAAGGTGCAGCAAACGTTAAGCAGATGTATCAATAGTAAGAATATTTTTTATTTTTTTTTTTTCATGGATGTTGAAGGTTTGTTTTCATTAAGTATTCTGGAAACGTTGCTCTTTGTGCCTGAGTATTTGGGTTATGGAGCAAACTGCAAGCTCTGAAATTTGCTTTTTTTCTTTAAGTTTTTTTTCTGACTTGAAAGGCTGGTTTTTATAACAGGTCAATTTCAGACCATTTGATATTGATATATGAAGATCCTTAGGGATTATTGTAATGCATTTTTCATCCTGCTGTGATAGTATCATATAAGGAAAATGGGACTGACTGTTAAGTACAAATTGAAAAAGACATGGTCATTTAAGATAACTCCTTATCTGTATACAAGGAAATGGTATCAGGGAAATAGACCACCAGTTGACAGAAATAAATTTTGCCTCAGGCTCCTCCTTCTCTTTCCCCAGCTGCTCAGGCTTTCCTTTCCTTTGCCTTCCCTTCCCTTCCCTTCCTTTATTCAATTACATTTATCACCACGTCTCAGCGGGCTGGATGTGAACCTGCTTGGCCAAGTCGGATGGGAGGGAGGCAGCCCCACAACCCTGGGGACCACAGGGACCCCCTGGTGTGGCTTCAGACCGTGTCACTGCCAGCCTGTCCCTGCCCTGCTGGTACCGCTGGAGCTGATGGGCTCCACCAGTGTTCTTGGGACGAGCTCCTAAGAGGGATACCCGGAATTTATTTGCCTGTGTCTGGATGTGGTGGAGCAAGTGGAGGAACTTAATGAATGATTTCTTTAGTCAAGTGAGAGCTGTTTGTTTTTATAGCCCTTATAAAAAGATAGGAAACAAACTCAATAAGCCAAGCCACGCTCAGCCCAGTCATATTTATTTATATATTTTTTTTAATTCCTGGCATTTTATCTCAACTCACTCTATTTTAATAAGCTATAAATCAGGGCTTATTATGATGGTGTGAAGAGTGTCGATGGGCCCTCATAGTGCTCCCAGGGCTGACGCCGCGCTGCCAGTACCTTTCTGCAGACGGGCTGGCGTTGCACTGCCTGGTGGAGTGTGTTGGAGAGTCTTCCTCGCAGAAAGCTGCAAAACCCATTTGAATTTATGATCGTTTTGGAGCCCGAACAGGAAAAGTGTGTTTTTCCAGATCCTGTGAGGTAATCACAGCGCGATGACATATGTTGCTATTCTCTATACGCTGCCACACGCTATGCTGAGCACAATCTCTGAAGTGCACTTTCTCCTCCTCGGTGATTATTATATCCCGTTTGGACTCCGTGCGTTTTGACCATTAGTAGAATGAGGGTGATTACAATTTGGCATAAGGCATTGCAGTCAGAAGCCAATGTTTGGAGACAGTGGTATAAGAGAAGTCCCATAATTGGAGCTGTAGGGCTGAGTTTGCCAGAGTATCTATTGCTGGCACCAAATCCTTCTTGGCGCCGCACCTATTGTAGCTGCACTTTGGCCCACACCTTCTTTCATACTGAGCCTGCAATTAAAATACAATCACTTGTCCCTCTCCAGCCCCTGGATAGCAGTTGGGCAGCCCAGATTCCCGTACGTGCCCGAACGGCGTCCGAGGCGTCTGTGGTTTAACACCCCGCGCTGGCTGCTGGCGCCGTCGGCAGAGCTCACGTACCAATTCAGACGAGAACTTCTCAAACTTTGATTTAATGTCAAGGGCAGTCTCGAAGCAAAATCCCCGTACTGCAACATGGCATTCCTCCCTAATCTCCCAGGACTTTGAGACTTTGTCTGCAGCTCTCAGGTTCCCTTTACATTATCCCTGGGCACTCGGTGTCTATTGCATTGAGCAATGACCTTTTTTTTTTTATTATTATTATTTCCTTGTTGAATTTGTATTTCCATGTTGTATTTCCCAGTGGGGATACCGAGGGACACAGCAGCCTTTCAGTGCTGCTCAGCTCTTCTTGTCCGAGGTATCACAGCTCTGCACTCGGAGCAGTTGCTGGTGCTTGCGGAAAGGCTATGAGAGAGGCACACATGCTGTACTCGGGAAGGAAGGAAGGATGGCACAGAGGAGAGGAGGAATTGGGGATGTAGGAGATATCCCAGCAGCTGGAAAAGTCCTCAGAAAATTCCAGCCAAATACAGGTTGGCAACAGGAACCACTTCTGCCTTCAGAGAGTCTGTGGATTCTTCCAGCTGCCCTTTGCCCAAGAGACTCTGTCTCTGCACATCCCCTCCCGCTGTGTTTCCTGGGCTTTCTCAGAAGATGTAAGGTGCTGTTTCTGCTGTGAAAAGCTTTGTTCCCAGGCAGAAATGGTGGGACGGTGTCTGAAGTGGGGTAGGGAGGGCAGGGCAGCCAGCAGCGATGGGGAAGCTCCACAGTGGGCTGTGGCAGTGTGTGGGGGGAAAGACTGTTTGCTTTTTGGAGAACCGTTACCCCAGGATCCAATTTAGAGCCCACATCAGGTGGCACTGGGCCTTTCACTGAGCTGGTCACTTCACATCACTGGCTCAACAGCGTGCTTTATAATTAAAAGATTAGAGCTGGAAATGTTGACTATCTTCCAATTATGCCAGGAGGCTTCTCTTTGCACAGCTTGAAGGATAAGCTGGCAGTGAAAACGGGTGCAGAGCAAAGACAAATGCATTTCTGTTGGGCTGAATCCTCTCTCTTGCTCATCTCTCTCATTCACACAGTGGTGCCATTGGTTGCATAACCTGTACTTTCCTTCACACCTAGTTGAACTTTGTTTTAAAGTCTTTTGTCTGCCTGATGTCCACAGAGTTCTCTAATGTGGGAACTTTGGCCCTTCCTGGTGGTTCTCCATCAATATTTACAATGGCAGGCTTGGGGGAAGCCACCCTGTGTGGAGAGGGCTGGGAGCAGGATGGGCCAAGTCTTGAGGAAAAGGCTGTTGGTACCTGGGAGGGCAGAGTGGTACCCTGAAATCCCTTGTTCCTCTGGAATAGCTAGGATCAGAGCCCGAATCCTGTAGAAAGCATTTCCCACAGCACCTGCCATGGTCCTCACGGGGCCATGGTTCAGCCTGGTGCCATGGAGGTCCTCTGGAAGCCACCAGTGGTCCCAGCTGGTGCCTGGTGGTGGCCACACTCCCACCACGCGTGTGCTTGGGGTTGCTTGGGGCCCAGCACAGGGGTGGGTGCTTTGGGTGGGGTCCCCTGTGCTGTCACCGAGTCCCTCTGCTGTGACACAAACCTCAGCTGGAAACACAAGTGTTTGCAAGGGAATGGCCTCTCTCTTTCTTCAGGGGCTGCTTAAGACTGTACAAGGAGATAAGCAAATTATATGGCCTTAAATATCTGTGGGATCTGTGATTCTCAAGACAGCCATCAAGGCCGGGCTAACAAGGGCACTTTAAACACCGACTCGGGCATTTCTATTGCAGCGATCCTTGTCTCAGCCTTTCCCCTGGGAGAAGAGCAGACAGCAGGTTTGTTAAAGAACAGTGCTTTTTTTTTGTGTGTGTAAGTTTTTCAAAGTGAAATTAGTATTTTTTTTCCCCTGCCATTGCTAAAGAAACTGAACATTTTGTCCTCGCTGGCCCCTGAGCTCCAGCTCTTATTGCTGGGGTGGAAAAGGTTCCACACACACGGCTCGGCGTTGGCGCGGGAGGTCAGGGATGCTGACAAATGCACTCTGGATCACAGCTCACGGCACGTATCGGGGACATCTGGACAGCCCTGCAGACACCTGGAGTAATGAGAGCTCCCACAGGGCATGGGGAGAGGGTGACATGCAAATTGGTGGTGAAAAGGAAAAAGAATAAGCCAAGTGTCCTCCCCTGCACATGGAAAAAGAGGTGGGATGCTCGAGCAAGGTGCTGGGTGATGCTTTGCCAGTCTGGCACGTTGGGTTTCAGGAGCTGGGTGGGATGAGGGGGATCTGGCCAAACAAGACAGGGAGAATGCCAGGATCTTCATCCAGTTCTGGGCTCGCCCGTTCAAGAGAGACAGGGAACTACTGTAGAGAGTCCGGCGTAGGGCAACAAAGATGCTGGAGGCATTGGGGCATCTCACTGCTGAGGAAAGGCTGAGAGAGCTGGGAATCTTCAGCCTGGAGAAGAGAAGGCTGAAGGGAGACCTTCTTCATGCTTATAAGTGTCTGAAAGGTGGGTTGAAGGAGGATGGAGACAGACTCTTCTCAGTGCTTCCCAGTGACAGGACGAGGGGCAACGGGCACAAGCTGGAACATGGGAAGTTCCACTGGAATATGAGGAGAAATTCTTTGGGGTGAGGGTGTCAGAGCCCTGGCAGAGGCTGCCCAGGGAGGGTGTGGAGTCCCCTTCTCTGGAGACCTTGAAGCCCTTCCTGGATGTCATTCATGAGGGATATGCTCTGGGCAACCCTGCTTTAGCAGGGGAGTTGGACTGGAAGGTCTCTAGAGGTCCCTTCCAACCCTGACAATTCCGATTCTGTGATCTCTGCCCTCCACCCTAAGGCAAACACCCCCCTGAGCACGGCTGCCTGCCGGGGCGGGGAGAGGGGACACACTGATCATGCCTCTCCCCACTGCCACTGCCCCACACCTCCCCACTGGGACCCGCAGAGCAGGGAGATGGGGAGGAGTTGCTTGTATGATGGGTCTATTGATTTATCAGCTCTTCCTTGGGGCTGGCAGGAAGGATAATCCTCATTAACACACCCATTATTGCTGCGGCTCCTCGGGAAAGAGTTCTGATTTAATTCTAGCTGTTGAAAAGAAAAGTGCTTTTGAATTAGTAATGTTTATCTAACACAGAAAACTCCAGGTCACCTGGGATAGTTCACAAGCGGTGTCTTGTCTTTTGGAGGAAAGGGGAAAAAAAGGTGTTTTAAGAGGCAAAACCCTCCCTTGAGCTGGGCTGGGGGCTACAGGACTGTGCAGGCTACAGAGCTATGTGGTGTGCAGGGATCTTCTAAACAGTGTCCTGAATTGCAAGCAGGGATTTTTTTTTGCACACAGGGGTTGGTAATAGAGCAGGAGAGGCCCCACGCAGCGCCAGAGATGAGAGCAGCCCTTGGGGGATGTCTGGGGGGATGTCTCCCTGCCCGCTGCCCACCAGGGCTGAGGTCTGTGGCTGAAGCCCATGTCCCACCGTTGAGGCTGTGGATGTGGCCGGTACTACTGGTGGGCAGATGTGGCCACCAGACCATCAGAGCCATGGCCAGCCAGGGCTCTGAGCTGCTCCAACATCTCCAGCCACCACTGCCTGCTGAGGTGGGTTGCTGAGGTTGCCCTGAATCACCTCTCAAGTTGTGGAAAAGCAAAAGCAGCAGGCGACGTGCTGGGTACCGATCCCGGGGAAGTGATCTGGGATCCTGCTGGGATCCCTCGGAGCCGGTGGTGGTGTGTGTGCTGGGGCACAGACCCAGTGATGTGTGGGGCACTCATCTTGCCCCTCTCCAGCACCATAAGCATCATGGCACCCTCTGCTCCCAGCCATCCCTCTCCTCCTCACTGTGGTGGCTGTTTCAGGAGGATCTCAGTCTTGCTCCGGGTAATTTTCAGAGGGCTGAAGGATATTATTCTCTCTGGCAGATTCATCAATACTTTTAATTAGCTTTTTTTTTTTTTTTTCACCCTGCTTCCATTCCCTTCATAGATATCAGCCTCTTAACAGATTTGAGTATGTTTTGAACTGCCATACTCAATGCCATTTAAATCACTTCTCAAGGGCACTGGGCCAGGGATGTGCAGTGGCAGTTTAAAAGGATTAGAGCCCTTTGTTTTTTCACAAGTGGTTCAATTTACAAAAGATCAGGGTTCAGGACCTGCACACTATAAAGTGACTTAAAGCCATGAAATCTATTTCTCACTAATTCTAGATTACTCTCTACTTAGGAGCCCAGGGTGCCAAAAATGGTGGGTTTTGTTAAAATGATATGAAATCCTAATGCAAGTCCCTTTTAAGCACCATTGCACAGTGTCATGCAAATTCTGGACCTATGCGAGCAATTATGTCGCAATGAACATGATCATTTCGATTAAACCAACACATGTTTTCCAAGATTTTATTTGAAGCAGATAACCGTAAAACTTTGTCACTTAGCTTCTCCTCTCGGGCATACACACAATGCCTTAAACACCCCACGTATCTCTTTTGTAAAGGCTGAGCATTAATTGCCCACTGCTTATTCAGGCAAAGCCCCCATTGAGGTAAATGGGATTTTGTCTGAATAAAGACTGCAAAATTGGACCTCTTGTCTGTAGAGGAGAGATAGGAGACCGATTTGTATTTTTAGGGTCTCCCGCTGCAAATTCGGAGCGTTGGGGAAGATGGGCTTTCTGTTAAAAAAAAAAGTTTTATCTTACTCAGCATCGCACTCGTCATTTGAAATGGAGAGAACCGGTGGCCCACGCGATCATGAATAAAGAACAGTGGGAGAAACTGGGTCAGGCTGGCAAGAAGGTAGGAGCTGCCCCGATTGTTTTTCTCCCAGCCATTAGCTTCACAAGAGAATCCTTTTTCTCACTGGACGACTGTACTTTATTTTTTTTCTAAAGCAGTATCCCTCTGACAACCAAAAAGGAATACTGCATCTGCAAATGAATGGTGCCTGCAAAGAGACAACATGAAATTTTTAAAAAGCATGGTAATAAACGCTATTCAAAAAAACACAATCTCTGAAAAACACGGCCTATTGAAATGACAAGCCGAAAATCATTTGCTAAGCACTGAAATGGCCCCTTTTGTCACCCCAATCCTTCTGTTGACAGTTACCTTTCAATCCTACAATTGTGCAGTAAGTACTGATTTTTATTCAATGTTCTATTCACCCTGCGTATTAATGAAAAGAAAAAAAACTTGTAAGAATAGCCTTTAATAGGCTGATAGACAAGGCTCCCCTATTCTCCTGCTAGAGCTCCTCTTATCAGCTTCTCACAGTATTGCTTGCTTGCTCAATTCTTTCCCTTTTCTAAACTTTGCTCACCCATCTGGGCTTTTTCTCGACTGAGATGGAAACATTTTTATTTCAAAAGTCTCACTGACCTTTTCTTCTCCTCAAGACGGCGCGTTAGGTAAAGCCCCAACCTCAGACCAGCCTCTTTTTTTAGGCTCAAAGGCTACAACGAGCGGATTTGGTCTCAGCTCATCCCAAACCAGCACTGATCTGAAGGCCCAGGCTGGAGAGGATGTTCTCCTGATACCTGAGAGGTCTCCAGGGCCAAGGGATGAAGGGCAGCAGCTACAATAACGCCTGAGACATCGTCCCCGGAGAAGAGGACAGGAGCTCGCTCTTGCTCTCGCTGCCCTTCCCGGTGTTGTGTCCATGGGAGACACGCTCCCAGTTTGGGGGTGGCTGTTTCCCTGGAGCAGGGAAAAGTTTGTCACAGCTGCCCAGGTGCCATCATCAGCACCACTGTTCCCATCCCTGGGCCAAAGCAAAGAATGTTCTGTAGCTGTTGCAATGAGGAAGTGTATAATGAAAACTGGAGGGTGTTATTGTTATGGACGATAGTTCTCCCAAAGTTCCCGGAGCAGTAATGAGTAGTTTACCCAAACCTAGCAATTATATTTATGACAATTGAAAATCAACTTTGTAGCCCATGTTGACTGCAGATCCACCCTGGTGCACACCAGAGCTGGTGGTCACAGTGGTGGGGCTCCGTGCGGAGCTTTGCGGGGAGCTGCACCTTGGTCCAGCTCCAGGGACGCAGCAGCCTTGGGCTGACCCTGTTGAGATGCTCTGGAGTGTGGCTGGAGTGAGGGTCCCAGCTCTGCCCTGGGCAAGCACCCCACCTCTGCATGTCTGCCAGGGTGGCATCAGTCCCGTGGTGAGCTCCCAGCCTCTTTGGCAGGGCACAGGCAGCCAGAAGTCTTGAGAAGTCCCAACACCCAGGCCACCCAGTGCGACCACCATGGGCTGCAGACTCCCTTGGCCAAGCAGGGACAACAGGGACACCTCAGCCCGGGGGGCAGCAAGGGTGTGTGTCCGCTGCCAAGCCCACTCCCAGATGCCATGCATCCCCCCTTGCTGCAGAGGGGAGAAGCCTCCTCCTTCTCCGCATTCCCGGCTCATGCAGTTTTTCTTTCCAGTAGGGAAATTCAACACATAACTATCCAGGATTCCAAAAATGTAAACAGTCTGTGTTACATGTCTTCAAATTACAGCCCCGCTGCTCTACACATGTGCAGATAATAGAAGCCCTCTGCTAGAGAAGGCCCCCATCCAGCGACTGCCTGGTGCTCTGAGTTGTGCCCCCCACTCCCATCACCGACATGTCCCCCACCACCCCAACTGGCACCTCTGCCATGGCCAAGGGCAACCCGGAGCTGGCCCAGCCGCCCAGCGAATATTAAATAGGAGAAGTCTACTTAGAGGTTGTTTGAATAGAGGAAATTGTTTTACATTGTGATGCAATATTTCCACACCGGGGTCTCATTTATGCAGCGTATTAAAGTCAACACACTGCACATCTATCTCCATAAGGAGCTGGGCCCATTATCCCCAGTTACTTTTAAGCAGTCTTTGGCTCAGTTCTGACGTGCCTGCCAGTGCCATATATCACGGGGAATGCAGTTCTTTAAACTGCAGTTCGTGATTGATAGTTTAACCTTTTTCTCTGAGGTTAATTCGATATATGCTGGTGTAAACTATAAACCAAAGCTCCAGCCTGTCGGGAGGAGGTAATCTACATGGCACTCTTTATGAGATCTCAGGTGCTGCAGTAATTACACCATCTCCTCCTCCTTCTCCTCCCTCTGCTACTTCTCCCTCCTGGTGAGAGGAGGAGGAGGAGGAGAAGGGTACTCGCCACCTGGCAGCACCCGAGGAGTCCAGCTCTGGCCCTGGCACAGCAGAAGATGGTGGGCCAGCTTGAGGGACCGCTTGAGGTTCTTGCTCTCGCCATTGTGCTAAGGTGTTCCCCAGCCAGGGTAGGATTTTGGCTTGGATGGGCCCTTAGGCTGCTCCTGAGCGTGTTCCTTCTGGGAATCCTACTGTTGTTCCTGGAAATGGAGGTGGAAGTGGCGAGGTGAGGAGAACCTGTCTTGACACACTGTGGTCCTTTCATACAGCTGGGAGAGATGTGAGGCCACACGGGGCGCAGAGATTCTCCTCGTCCCACCACATCTTTGTGGGGTGTTTGTAAGCCTGTATCTCCTCACTGCTCTCACAAATCACAACCAGACATCATGGATGGTGCTGGCTCACGTTGGGGTATCCTCAGTGCCAGCACTCAAGCTTCTCCTCCCATCCTGGCCTTCCCTGCAGGAGGGGACCTAAATCCAGTGCTGGAGCTCGAACCTCTCTCGGTTTCTTTATTTTGTCTTCTCTCTTTCATTTGTTGCATTAGTTCCTCGGGTGGAAAGGTTTTGGAGGGATGTACTGGCTTCCAGCTGCTCTTTTGTGGCATCTTGTCAGTGGAGCCCGTGGCAAAGAGAAGGGGAATGATGGGGGGGGGGGATGTGTGGAAGACGTCAGAGAGTGCTGCCCCTTCCACAGGCAGCTGGGACCTGCCCAAGCCACCCCCAAGGCCAGAGCATGTCCTCAAGCAGCACAGGGGTGAAGGGTGAGGGGTGTCCTGTAGTCTCCTGGGCAGGGGTGCAGGTTGCGGGTGTCAGGAATGGGGGATATTCACCTCTCCAAGCCCAGGTCTTGGGGATGAACCTTTAGGATATGGCAGGCTTCTCTTGGTGCTGTGAGAATCCCACTGGATTCATAGACCAGGGTGGGGGGGGAAGGAGATGGCTGACCAGGAAGGGTCAGGGGACGGCCGTGGGGCTGCAGGAGTGCCCTTGTTCCAGGCAGAGCACCAGAATTTATAGTTGCAATTTTTCATGCAGCCTGGTCTGCAGCGTCTTTATAAATGGAAGTGGGGGGATACCTCCGGTCCCAGCGCAGCCCGCACCATGGAGCCTCGTGCTGTGGCCTGTTTAAGAGCAGAGATTTACAGATGCCAACTCTTCCCAGGAACGCTTTCCTCCAGATTTGGGATCTCTTTAGGGATGTAGCCCACAGCTGGGAGGCCACCTGGCTCAACTGCTCTCGCAGGGACGCTGGAGCAAGCGCCTGCACCGCCTTTGCCCTGGAAGAGTTTGGCCTGTGCTGATGGGACTTGGGAAACTCTGTCACTCTCCCGAGCTGGACTGAGGTTTGATGGCAGCAGGGTCTGCAGAGGGTTTGCTGTCAACCTCAAAACCCTCCTGGGCGTGGAGGACCTCGGTGCTGCTCGTCCAGTGGCTGTGTGTGGCACAGCTCTAACCTGATAACACTTCAGATTCATGTGTCTTTTTGGCCTCTGTCCCCAAAGGGTCATTATTTCCATAGGAAACAACTATTTCTGCTCAAGATCAATGAGATTATTTTTTTTTTTTTTTTTTTTTTTTTTTTTTTTTTTTTTGTGAAAGGGCTTTTTCATTTANTTTTGTGGAGAAGAAGGAAGAATTTTAAAGGCTCGGTTTAATTTAATCTATTTCTTTGCAGGACGCTCCCTTTGGTAACAATAGGAATTCGATTCCTGCCAGAGCAGACTCCTTAATTAGACCCCACAAAATGAACAGTAACGTGTCTCTGGGCTGAAATTCTCCCTTTCTGGAGCTTGCAGAAGGGAGGGAGTTTCTAACTCATAATTGCATCTGAATGCAAATGGCTGTGCCAATGTGAATATATTAAAAGCAGCAGCGTCAGCAATCACTGTGAAAAAAAATACATACAAATGAGGCACTAGCTTATTGCTCCATTTGGATGCTGTGAAATGGCACCTTATTGTGTTATTATAAGATTTCTTGCTTAGTTAACAGAAAATGCTTACAATTAAGTCTGAACTCATTTAGTGCTCAGACTAATTCACATTAGAAAAAGGATGTGACCTCGGCTCCACATCCCTTTTCTGTGGCTCTTTGCTGTATGTGGAGGTGGCGCATCTGGTGGTGGTGGGGTTCGGGGGGGCAGCAGGAATGGTTCTGCTGTGTCCCTTGTCCTGGCAGTGTCTCACACGAGGTGCCAGCCATTCCCTGTGCCATGCAAGGCATTTGCTTGCCCCCACCAGCCTCTCAGCCCGTGTCCTGGGCTGCCCATGCTGGTTGAGCAGGGTGAGCGTCTGGAAAAAAAAACAGGATTAGGGCAGGAGAGTGTCGTTTCTTCCAGTGTCTGGGGCTGGGGGGTGCCCAGCAAACTTAGCTTCTGTCCCTTTGTCCCCTCCTTGTCCCGCTCTGTGGGCTGGGGCCACCCAAGGAGGAGGCTACTGCCCACAGGAACCTGGCTTTGCATCCCAGATGGCACAGAGGGATGAAGAAGAGGATAAAGGCAACAGAAAGGGGTGTGTGTGATGTTTTGGGGGTGCAGCACATCTCAGGAGATGCAGCTTCTCCATCTCTGGCCCATCTTGGGAGATGGGCTGAGCTGGGTACAGGGCTGCGCCTGCTGGGAGCTCACAGCGAATGGCCAAAGTCAACCCAGATCCACCCTTGGATCGTGAGTAACAAGGATGCTGAGAACCCTCAGTGTCTGGAAAAACCAGGCGCTACTTACTGGATATCCAAAATTAGAGGAAATGGCTGAATTTAATCTTCTTGCTTCTCTGCCCTTTTTTATGACGTTGTGAGTTATCATCCCTGGTACCTTGTAGGAAGGCTCTGAGACAAATGAAGATAGGCTTGTGTGTATATCAGCCACGGTGATGATGTGCCTTGTAGAAAAGCCTCCCTGGCGCATCAAATAAACACTCTGTCTTCCGAGTGCAGCTTTAAACGTGGTAACTCTGGCAGGGGCCATGTATGCAAGAATGAGAATAAGATTAAATATTGAAAAAGAGTTGCACTGTAGAAAGTTCAGGAGGCATCACATGGTTAAAGGCTCTGAGCAAAATGAACAGCATAAAGATTGCAACAGCCACCTTATTTTTAACGTTTCCCAACTCTGACTGCTTGGCTTTGAAACAGTAACATTACTTAATGATACGGCTCCTGTGATTTTAGTCATGCTGCGTTTTGTGCATTTCAAAGGGACAGCTTCTCAGTGGCAGTGCCGGCTTTTGCCCAGGTGGGCCAGGGAAGGATGAGCACCCAGTGATTTTTGCCACGATGCTGCTTGCCACAGGTCACTGACATGGGCTGGAGGTGTTGGAATGGAGCCCGGAGCAAACCGATGCAAAGGGGGTGTCTATGGCAGACGAAAAATTGCTCAAGACAGCTCCATCCAGTCATCAAAGCTGGCTCCAGACCCTTTTCCCAAGGGATTTGATTGCTCCCTCCACCTCAGCAGCAGGGAGAGGCGACTCAGACCCAAAGCCGGGTGGTGGACTCTGCTCTGGGAAGGTATTGTACATGGCACAGGGAAGGGAACTGCCATGCAGTGGCTCTTCCCATGAAGAAATACAAGTGTGCGCTACCCAGCCATGTCTGCGCACATGGGGTGAGCAGGGAGAAGTGCTCGACCTCTGGTCAGGCAAATCTTGAAGCAAAGAGCCACAGGACATGGGCAGTTTTAGGTGCCCGTCCTTCCTCTGTGGCTGCTGGTGGCTCTCAGGAGCTGAGTCGGAGGTGTCTGTGCCACCCTGGTGCTTGTGCCACCTGGAGAGCCACAGGTTCCTGGAGGATGATGGGTGTGGGAGTTTTGGGACCCTCTCTGTGGCCTCAGCAGGCAGTGCTGGTGACACTGAATGAGCTGATTTAATGGGCTGCAGAGCAGGGTGGCATTCAGGTTTCAGGGAGGTAATTTGTGAGTCCAGGTCTCCATTGGGGCGTTATCTCCCATCTAAATCTCTTGTTGACTCCGAATTCTCATTATGGCACTGAGAAATGTAAGATGCCCACTTGTGCCAATGATTAAGTAATTAATTACAAAGGGATGTCAGACAGGCTCCTAGAGCCTGATACATGGAGTATGCTGCCATTCAGGTGTCCCACTGAGCCATGGACGGGTACCTCACCAAACCTCAAGAAGGAGAACCTTTTCCCTGGTGTGGTCTGCAGAGCCTGTTCCTGAGCTTTGGTGCAGTTTTGCCCTTGCCTGGCAGCTCAGTCACAGCACCTGGACACCATCAACAGCACGTTTAGCTGTACGAATCCTGTACATCACTGCTTTTCTCCCGGGAAAGTTCACATGTTGAGATTATTCCAAGGAAACTACTGTGACTGGATGCTGATGTGGCCATGCTCCTTCCTTTCTCTCAGCTGTCTGACTCTGCTGTGGGACCCCTCACCCAGCCACCCAAGTATTGACGCTTTTTCTTGTACAAATAGTAATTGCAGAAAGAGGCCTGTGGATAAATTATTATCCTGACCCTCATTTCGGTGTGAAAAACTTTCTCCAGCAGCTGAGTGAAAAGTCAAAATTTGCATTTAAATAGAAAACAGTTTGGTGGGGTGTAACACACCAGGACCTGTGTGTGGCGGGGGTCTCCGGGCTGAGAAAACACCAGCAGTGGCCACACCGGGGTGTTGGGATGCAGACCTCTGAGGAGCAAGACGGGCTGCACTGGAGCATCACCTGCTGGGCTGCAGCAGTTGCTTGATGCCTCCACTATATGCTGTGGGGCTCCCAGGCCACCTCTGCCTCTCTTCGCCTTGCAACAGGGCCCTAAGTTGTACACCAACTCTTCTAACAGCCCAACCTCCCCCAGCACTGGCTGTGCATTGCTGGACCCCGTGTCTACCACATTTTGTGTGTAATCATAGAATGGTTTGGGTTAGAAGGGACCTTAAAGCCCCCTCAGTGCCACCCCCTGCCCTGGGACACCTCCCACCAGCCCACGTTGCTCCAAGCCCCCTCCAACCTGTCCTTGAACCCCTCCAGGGATGGGGCAGCCACAGCTTCTCTGGGCAACCTGGGCCAGGCTCTCACCACCCTCACACCGAAGAAGTTCTTTGTAATATCTAATCTAAATTTTCCCTCTTTCAGTTTAAAACCATTCCCCATTGTCCTATGGCTATACCATTAATAAGCTGTTCCAAGAGCAGCGCACTGGGGGCTGAGCAGGAGACTGGCCAAGACAGCAAGGGCCGTGCACCAGAGGGAGAAGTGCAAAGCATTTTAGGAGGTATATAAATGAATTAAGACCCTTTTAAAGGTTAACAAGGTCCACTCTGTCTGTCATTAAAGTAACTTCATGCATTTAAATTTTAACAGTCAAACCAATTAGCAATAAAAATCTTGTATGAACTGCATTTTATTGGATTCTGGTCAAGTCAGAACTGGTTAAATGTATGATGTCTAATAGATTCTGCCCCCCCGCCTCCTTTTTCTCCCTTCATTTTAATCACAACCCATATTTCCTAGTCCTGCTGGTGGCAAGTTGGGCTAGCAAGTCACGGCAGCACTTGTGAGCTCAGGAGGTGGCGTGGTGGCAGCTTGGGCCACTCCAAGCATCATCAGGAAATCTCTTGGGACTTTTGGGGATGCCTTTCTGCTGCAGGGCCCCCTCGGAGCCCCCTTCTCACCTAAAAGGGCAGTAGAAGAAAATCATCTGCACCAGGGGCCTGAAAAGCTGATGCAGCAAGTTCCAGGCCTCAGCAAAAATTACAGGATTAACGGCACATCTTGTGCCCGTAATAAGGACCATGTGAATGGGGATGTTTGCATAATTGCAGGCTGTCGGATGGCCAGGCAGCCATTGGAGCGTATTGCAAAGGAGTCAGTTCGGAGGAGATGTAGATGGTACCTGATTAGTTAAATTGCCAGCACCTGTTCCTCTTTTATTGCAAACATAAACATGAACAGTTTCAAAGGACTGGGGACTGTTCAGCGCGTCCGGCATTCTCCAGTTTGGGGTTGATAACTGCCTGTGGTGGGAGAGGGAATAAACCTCAGACTTGCTCTGGTCTTATTCCCGGAGAAACCCAAGGAGAAATATTACATCCAACTGTGCAGACACTCCATGGGACTTCCTTTGGAGGAAGGTGGAAGCCACAAGTGGTGGAAGGAGCAAACAAGATGCTCCAATGAGAAATCTGTGTCTGGCTTAGTGCGACACAGGTCGGTCCAGATGAGAAGACTCAGTAGAAGGATGGTGGTTAAATTCTCTTTGTATGGGTACAGCAGCATTTATTGCCCCCGGAGCCCTGCAGGTACTCCAAAAACAGCATTTGAAATGGCAAATGGGGATCGCAAAAGAGTGCCAGGACAGAGCCAGGACGGAGGGCGTTTGCTGAGGGATGGGGCAGACGTGGTCCCTCTGAAGGGCCAGCGCTCTGTCTCTCTCTGCTGCCAGGATACCTGGGACGAGTCTGTCAGGAGTGGCGGGTCGGGGAATTAAAACCTGTTTGAGGCTGATCATGAATCAAAATGAGAAATGATGGAGGGGTAGAGGGGGAAAGGAGAAAGGAGGGAGGGAAGGGGGAGCAGAGGTTAATTCTCAGCAGAGCTGCGCTGAAGCTGTGGCTCCGAGCACCCCCCAAGAGCAGTTGTGGAAACCAGATGTTGAGGAGCAGTCAGGAGGGGGAGGGGCTGGTATCTGTTCATAATTACTCTTGATTTTGTGCGATGACATTGAGATTGTAGGCAAACATGAAAGAACACTTGTGGGGACAGCACCGCTCACGCCGGCCAATGGATTAATAAAGCATGACTGACGTGCAGGGAGCGGGAAGGCGCACATGGAAGCGTTTTGTTGGGGGTTTTGATGTTCCGCAGGCCCAAGGAGACCCTGGCCAATGCTGCTGATTGCCCTCCCCCTCTCCCAGCACCATGCTTGGAAAGCTCCCAACCTCAAACACCTATATGTGACCAGTAAATATTCACTTTACAGTGTTGGGGTGAGGCAGCCCGGTTTGGGAATAAACACTCAGGGGTGCAGGACATGGACCCACTTGCCTCTGCCAAAGGCATGGCAGCCCCACAGCAGAGTGAACCGAGTGGGACTGGCAGGTCACAGGGATGGGACCAGCACACACCAAGACCAGGCACCCTCTCTGGAATGCAGTGATGCTAATAGGAACCACAGCACCTTCTGGTAGCTCCTCCAGCGTGAGGGTGATACAGAGCTTGGGCTGGGCTCAGTGCCCAACCTTGCTGGTCAGCCAGGATGGTGGCTTCTAGTGGCACAGGTTCACAGCAGAGCTGGCATTGGCCAGGTCAGCAGCTGGAGGCCACAGCCGTGCAGAACATAGAGTGAATTCCACCACCATAGCTGTCTGGTCTTGATACCTTTCTCCTCTCCAACATGAAGGAAACTATGACTTGTTGCTCTGAACAATTACCCAGATCTGTAAGCGGAGAGAGTGGAGTGGGGGAAACTCCCACAGACTCCAGTGGCAACGTTAAAAATGAGTTTAATCAAGTCTCTTCACTCTTTGAGGAAGCAATAAAGATAAAGGCTGATCATACAAGCACTGGGTTTTCCAGTTTCAGTAACAGCATTGTGTGTCAGCAGCTGGAGTGCATTCTTTGGTTCAGGGGGGCAGTGATGGGGCAGCAATAGGGCAGCATCTCCAGGAAAGCTGAGGGAGCCCCCTGTGAAAGCAAATCACTGGTTCAATAGCAGCCTATCAGGGGTTAAAATGTGAAGGTTACCCACTTCCAGTTGAATTGGAGCAATTAACAAGTAATCAGATTAACTGAGTACTGTATTCTGGATAAAAGGAATTGTCCTTTAGTAATTGCCCTGTGGCATGCAGAAAGCCTTCCATTTAGGCAATGGGATCAGAACCAGAACCAGGGGCTGGTGAGGGGGTGCTCACCCCGGTAGTGTCTGTCACCAGCACCCTCACACGTGGCCCCAGCATCATCTCTTCAGCCTTTGGAGTTCAGAGGGATTGATCCTTCCTTTCCTTGGCAAGGTACCAGACTGCAGCCAGGTCCCTGATGGGCCCTGAGGTCCATACATGACCCATTCTAAAGGAGGAGGATCTGGACCAGCCTTGGGTCCTATGTGTAGCGAGTTTTTCCATTCTCCTAGAAAAATACAATCTTCCAAATGCAATGAATTGGGCTGGGGGAGAGATGCGGGAAGGGGAGGATAAAAAAAAAAAAGAAAAAAAGAAAAATCAAGCTCTGTTCAGAGGAAAGGGGAGTCACTTCAATCACCAGCCAACAACTTGGGTTCGCTTCAAACCTGGGGAGAAGGTGTTGCAATTTTTAATTTGCAAAGTGATGAGAGGAGGAGCATGTGAATGGAGAGACCAGAAGGGCAGATGGGCAGCAGGGGCTGCCCAGCTTCACAAGCAAATTCCAGGCGCTTCTGGGATTCCTCGCACCAGCAGGGTTTGTTTTGTTAGCGGTTTGGCATCCTTCCTGTCTTAACCTTCGTGTTTCACAGGAGCAGCCTTGCTGGGTGCAGGTCTGGGAAAGCACAGAGCACTTCGCATCTCCCCAGCTCCTGCCAGCAGCTGCCGGGCTCTCCGAGATGCTCACGAATTATTCCCCTCCTTCCTCTGCATTCAAACCACTACCACCAGCCCTGTTCTTAATCACTGCAGGTCAAACCAAGCCTAAGCCTGTGGTTTGTTTAACTCCGTGTGGTTGGGAAAGGGTCACTGCTCTTGGCAGGCTGGGGCCGAGCTGCTCTGCAGGACCTGGTTGGGGATCTGGTCACCGCAGGGTGCTTGTTGCCCCATCCTCTGCTGCCAGAAAGTGTCCAGGCTTTGCCTCACTGCCCACCAAGGCAGTAAAATCTCTGCTGCAGTTCCTCTAGAACTGCATTTGGTCTTGCAAACCCATCTCAGCATCTTTTCCACCAGCCGCAACAACTTGTGTTGGTGATTCAGTGCAGAGGTGTCATGGGTGCACGTGACGTTGCACAACACAAGGGAAAACCCAGTATAAGCCATCAGCAAATCCAGGATCTAGAGGAAACCTCCTGCCAGTTGAGCAGGTAGATGTGTCTGAGATACCTCCTGGGGACAGGAGGTAGAGAGTATTTTAGTCTTGCAGCTTTTGCTGCATGCCCATTACATTTAAGTAGTGATACCAGGAAGGGCAGAGCACCAGCAAGTCTGGAGGAATACACAGCTGACAAACAAACAGCCAGGTGGAAACCCTCTGGCACCACCATCTAGAAAGCACAGCCACCATGATGGCCTGGCCAGCAACAGGACTGGCCTGGCAGAGCCAGATCTCACAGGCTGGCAGCAGAGCACATCTGAAGGCAACCTGGAATGAAGTGGTACTCATCACCCCTGCCAGCACCCAGGGAGTTAACAAGGTTCTCCTTCATCAGGTCTCGGGACAGCTCTCTGCCAGCTGCTCAGCAGGGACCACCCTGCTGGTCACCAGACCCAAATGGAACCATAAAGTTCCTGGCATTCCTATGAAAAGGAGCTCCACTCCTCCTGCCAGCTTTAGAGTCACAGAATCATTCAGGTTAGAAAAAGATCCTTTGGATCATTTCTTCCAATCATCAGCCCCACTCTACAGAGTTCTCCCCTACACCAGATCCCCCAACACCACATCTCAACCACTCTCAAACACACTCAGGGATGGGGACCCAGCCCCCTCCCTGGGCAGCCTGTTCCAGGGTCTGAGCACTCTTCTCTGTGAGGAATTCTTTCCCAATGTCCAGCCTAAACCTACCCTGGTGCAGCTTGAAGCCATTCCCTCTCATTCTATCACTAATCACCTGTGAGAAGAGACCAGCACCAACCTCTCTACAGTGTCCTTTCAAGGAGTTGTAGAGACCAAAAGGTTTCCCCTCAGCCTCCTCTTCCTCCAACTAAACAGTCCCAGCCTCTTCAATCACTCTCCATAAGATTTATTCATTTTTTCTCCACCTCCTCTTTAGTGCTGCAGCTGAGGATCTCTCCGTTGGATGCTCTTCAGCCCCTGGTCAAACAAGACAAGGGCAGCTCCAAGCACACAAGGCAGCACACAGGGATGCCCACTTCACACCTCTGCAATGTGTCTGGCCACCAGCTGTGCTGCACAAGTGAGGAGAGCAACACAGGAGGCTCAGGTCTCCCAGCAGCATCAACCTGCACTCTGCCAGGGAGCCTGGGCCGGCTGCCCCACCAGTGGGGACAGAGAAACCTCCAGAGGCATTGAGAAGCACTGCCTCTCTAATTCCAGGCTCATCACTGCTTGCCCTGAGCCCCAGGAACCATTAACTTTCCAGGAGGAACAAACAAAACCCTCAGCAGTTCCTGAAGACTTTCACTTTATACCCTGGTCTTTGCTCCTAACAGCATTGCCTTTGAGTGGCAGCCCTAAAGGAGGCAGCTCACACCTGAAAGGTCTTGCAGCTAAGATCTCAGCTTCTAGGGACACATCTACAGACCACACTCAGCAACCCCCTCACCTCTGCTGTGGGTCCGGGTCCTCAGCAAGAGAACTAAGATCTGCTTCATCCCACCTCCAGCACCCCAGTGCTTTTATCCCCAGCAGCTGGGTCCAGGTTCAGCTGGTCCTTGATTGCCACCCAATTTAACTCTATCCACGCCACCTAGGGCAAAACCTTCTTCCTGCTCAGCTTTGTGTGTCACCAGGTGGTTTTGGTGTGTATGTGCCACTGTGCAGCAGCATCATCATCTGCTGGGAAGGAGCACTGGGACTGAACTGTGCCTGAGGTTTCCCAGCGAGCTTGGACTTGGGGTGGGGGAGCCCCAGGATGAATTTTGCTGAATTCTTGTGGCATTTGTGGGCAGTTAAAGGATTAAGTGCTAACCCCAGCCTGTTTGTGTATACGTGCACGTGTGTGCCTGCAGTGGAGGTGGCTGGGCCAGCCGGGGGAATGGACCCTCTCCAGAGCAGTAATGCTTAATGCAGAATTGTTTTCTCTAGGCCAGGATTATCGTAATGATCTGGGTTGCGAGCTGCAGCTCCAATCCCATTACTCCATTAGCATGGGCATTATAAGGTGACACTCTGCATCTGCTTGACAAAACGCAGCTTCAGACTTTGCACTGAGCGTTTTAACCAAAAGGAATTTAGTTTTCACTCGAAGAGGATTCTCTATTATTATTGGCTTATAGCTGCTTAGAAATAAACAGCAATAAATACTCTGCCAATTTACTTTCAGAATGTTCTCATTTGAAACACGTCATGCAGAAAAATATTAACAAAATAAACTCCTAGCTTATAAAAGGCTAAGGAGAGGGGTTTTTTTCTTTTCCTTTTTTTTTTGAGTGTCAATGTTTGTAGAAGTATTTTCTAAAGAAGGTGCAATTTGAATTAAGCAGCGATTGGTAACACGTCCTCTCCGGGCGAGCAAGCCACCGGAGATAGCTGTCTATGTTTGCCATGTGTTAGCAGGCATGAAATCCAAGAGCAGACTTGGCAGTACAGAGATTTTGAGGTCAAGGAAAACCCGGTGAGCAGCCAGGTCTAGGAAAGTTCTAAAGACCCTGCCAGTGCCCCCCAGGGTGAATCCTCCAGGCCCCATCTCCTCTTACAGCTCCTCATTGTTTATTGCAAATTTGCAGGGCTGTGTCTTCCAGCTCTTGGGTATCAGCTGCAAGCTAAGAAGGACACTGATGCCTCCACACCGAATGTAAGGGAGTTGTATTGTTCCTGTAATGAGCCCCGGCTCTGGGATGGGAGACACAATGCTTACACAATTACATTACAAGAGAATAGGATTGCATTAGTTAATGGAGATGACCTCCAAAGAGGAATGTTCTCCTCTTATTAATTTAAGATAATTACATTAAGTTCCCTTCTCAAACTCAGTCTAGGAGGGTGTTTTTCCATGATCTACAGCAGGCCAGTTCCCATGTAGTTTTTTTAACTTCTTGGTCAATGGCTCCTGTTGATTTGAGCACGGGGGTGACACGTGTCTCCAGAGGGAGATGTGGGGTTTCCAGTGGGGCTGGTTTTGTTGGCAGGCCTGGAAGCACACAGTGTGGTGATCATCAGAACCCAGAGCCCAGAATATTCAGGTATTCCTGAATGTCCAAGGCCTCCTACAGTCACAGAGTTAAGGCCTGGATATACCTGCAAGAACTGATATTGTCCAGGACAGAGATTATAGTGAAGAACTGTGTTTTAGGGGAAAATTATTAAGGCCAAAATTCTCCATCAGGAGGTATTCATTTGGGAAGGAGATACAAAACCCAGTCTGCAAGTTGGGTCCCTATGGAAATGCAGTTTTTCCCAACTGGAAGGCTTTCAGTCACAGGGACAAGCCCCATTCCATCACTCCCTTCTCCAACCTGGCATGCGTTAGTCCAGTGCCAGCCCGGGAGGTGCTAACATGATAAAGTGTGAAAGCCTCAAATAAAGCTTAACACAGAGTTTGGAATGGAGTTGTTCAGCATTATTGGCTTGTAAATTGTTCCTGTGATGAGATTTAGTAAAAGACTGAAGAGGTCTTTTGGCAGTGGGAGAGTATTTATGATGCTTTTGTACTGGTACACGAACACTTTCTTGTTTTGCCCGTGTTTGTGGCTGCCCTGGAGGCTGTGTCCTTGTTTATTAGTACTTTTATATACACAGGTGCCAAGGAGGTTTGGGGCTTTTCCAGCCCTCCTGGCCTCAGGCACTCGACTGCCAAGGTGTTAGGAAAACTGCCGGTTAGGAGAAGAAGAGGTCCATCAGGTCCATCTATCCTCAGGGGCAGAACATTTGGGGACAACTGGCATCTCAGGTGGTGGCTGAAGAAAAGCTTTCTCACGCTTGCTTTCCAGCACTGTGGGAGTGGTGCTGAATCCCTGCTTTTCAGGACAGAATCCCATTAAATACCCTTGTCCAGATATTTGGCTGCTAGAGGAGACCATGATGCCCTGTCCTGGCCTTGGGGATGGTGGTTGGTGACCAGCAACTTTTCACAGAATCCTGGAATTGTCAGAGTTGGAAGGGACTTCTAAGAGCTCACCCAGTCCCACTCCCCTGCTAAAGCAGGATTGCCCAGAGCACATCCCTCATGAATGACATCCAGGTGGGGCTTGAAGGTTTCAAGAGAAGGGGACTCCACACCCTCCCTGGGCAGCCTCTGCCAGGGCTCTGCCACTCTCACCCCAAAGAAGTTTCTCCTTATATTCCAGTGGAACTTCCCATGTTCCAGCTTATGCCCGTTGCCCCCCTTTCTGTCACTGGGAACCACTGAGAAGAGTCTGTCTCCATCCTCCTTCAACCCACCCTTCAGATACTTGTGAGCATGAAGAAGGTCTCCCCTCAGCCTTCTCTTCTCGAGGCTCAAGAGTCCCAGCTCTCTCAGCCTTTCCTCATCAGGGAGATGCCCCAATGCCTCCAGCATCTTTGTTGCCCTACGCTGGACTCTCTCCAGTAGTTCCCTGTCTCTCTTGAACTGGGGAGGCCCAGAACTGGATGCAGTATTTGATGAGGTTGCCTTCACTTACAGCACTGAAGATACCAGTTCGCTGCTTCCACCACAGCAAATTCCATGCCATGAGGAGCCCAGCACCAGCGAGGGGCCGGCAGGTCATTCCCTGTGGGCATTTCTAACATCAAACTTCAGCTCCAGTGAGTGCTCCTGAGGATGGGGAGCATTGGAAGAGCACAGTGAAGGGAAGCTTAGATTTGAATTTGCCCAAACATTGCCCCATGTGTCAGGACAGAGGTCACCGGGAAAGAGGGACATTCAGGCCAGTATTTTCACAGGAGCAACAGAGATATCTTCCTTTAACACTCACGTCACGTACGCAGCCATCTCGCTGTCACAGGCAGTCGACTGCTTTTGATCCCTGTGCCCACACTGCTGAGTATCAGAAGGATGGCTAATGCTACTGTTGTCACCCTGCATGCTTTGGAGGGGCATCTCTCCCCTCCGTGGTCCTGTGAAAAGCACATTTAGGTACCCTCAAGTGGGAATTTATGGAGGTACAAGTCCACAAAGGGTGCAGTCTTCCTCCAAAGAATAACGCCGTGCATGGCTACCTGGAGCAGCGGAGGCACGGCAGACCTGCCACCTCCTTCCTCTTGTTAGACTTTCTAAGGCAGGAAGCAAAAACCTGTGTCTGAAGCACAGACTGACATGCTTTTCAGGAAAGATTGCACCCCTGGGATTTCTGGAATAGACGCGGTAGCAGGTTGCAGCATTTATGCACTGGTCATGTCAGGCCAAATGGGACATGCTGCCCCTGCTGACTGCTGGGCTGGTTGCCATTGGGAATCTCGCATTGGGGTTGCAGACACACTTGGGACTCCCTTATTTGTACAAACAACAAAATGAAGGCTGAGCTAGAGCCTGGTGATGTGCACAGGCAACGGGGGATGGCCAGAGGCTCACAGCAGCTCTTCCTGTTGCGCCTGCTGACAAGTTGTGCAGGTGCGCACAGACCATGCCTTAAAGTCCTGCTTTTTTCTCCTGTACTGGGGTTTTTGAGCCTAAAAGCTCAACGGCAGGAACCACGGCCCGTTTGTAGGAGCGGGGAGCTGAGGCTGGGATGCTGCAAGGTCTGGAGGAATTGGGATGTTGCACACACAACATCGCTTCTCGCAGGACTGTCGCGACAGCACAAGCAGGAGCCCTGCTCCGGCTGCGGGAGAGTGAGGAACCACTGCAGAACTGGCAGTGCTGGGTCATTGCCAGGGCTGGTCCCATCTGCTGCTGGGCAGCTGGGAGGGTGTAGGAAAACAAGTCAGCCAAAGGCATGTCCCTGTAGTAGGGCGAGTGGGTTTTTGGTCTGGGGGCTCCCGGAGGGCTGGGAGGCTGAGTGGGCTGTCTCAGGAGCTCAGCTCTAGTTATTAGATCTAGTTCTTCTTCAATGGTTTCCAGTGACAGGACGAGGGGCAACGTGCACAAGCTGGAACAGGGGAAACTTTATTCAAAGATGAGGAAAAACTTCTTTGGGGTGAGGGTGACAGAGCCCTGGCAGAGGCTGCCCAGGGAGGGTGTGGAGTCCCCTTCTCTGGAGACCTTCAAGCCCCACCTGGATGCCGTCCTGAGGGATGTGCTCTGGGCAACCCTGCTTTAGCAGGGGATTGGGACTGGGTGAGCTCTAGAAGTCCCTTCCAACCCTGACAATTCCAGGATTCCATGATTCTTAGTTCTAGATTTTAGGCTGTACTGGGGGGAGCCTTGGGCTCAGTCCTGCCCTTGCATCCCAAGGACACAGTGCTCGCAGGAAGGGACCACAGAGACTCCCTGGGCACTCCAGCTCTCTGCCAGCTCTTGCTGCCGACGAGGTACAGACTGGGGCATCACACCAGGAAAGCTATGGAAATCCCTTAGTGCCACACTGAGTGACTGTGGGAACTGGAGCCCTTTGGGAAGGGAGGTGCAATCCATACCTTGGCTCCAGGGCTTGGAGGCTGGGCTGGGCTGCTGCAGGCTCCTCTGCCCCACTATGGTCTCCCCAGGACCCCTGAGTGCTGAGCCCAGGCAGGTTGGGAAGGCATTGAGGGGCAAGGGGTCCCCAGTGTGCAGGACAGAGACACTGCTCTGCTCCATTAAACTCTCCAGGGAACTGTAGGCAGCGTGGAGATGCTTCAAACTACTCCTGGCTCCGTGGATGGGCTGTTACACGGTATCCTCCCATTTAGACATCGTCAGGGTGGGACTTACGTACTGTCACTAGGTTCATATAAAACATGATGGATCTTATTGTAATCCTTGGAGCCCACGTAAAAAGATACTCTCTAGGCATCTATAAAACATGCTGGGATTTGCAATTAAAATACCTGGGTGGTGACTCTGTGCCCACAACCAGCTTTCCCTCCCTCTTTGGTTTAGAGCAGCTCCACGCAATCCCTGTTTTGCAATAGTTGTTTAAATAACAAGCTGCCTTCAAAGGAATATATTTAGAACAGAGGGTCGTCCTGTTCCCCCCCCCCTCCCCTCCCCGGCCCTAAGCAGGGCCTGAATGTTTGAATGATTTCAGCTGGTTTGGCGAGAGTTCCCAGTGTGATATCATGAGCCGACCATTTCTTTGTGGATGTGGTGTGCTCAGGCACTGGAAGGCTCCCGGCTCTCGCAGCCCCCGTCACTATAAAGTCCTATAAATGCATAGGGACACGTGAGGTGCCAGCCCAACACAGGCTGGCTTTCTCCAGGCTGTCACCAGCTGCTGGGGGAACAGTTTCTTAGGCTGGTCACCCACCAGTGTTTCCCAGTTGGGATTACTGCTCTCAGCAGCCACTGTGGCAGAGGGGGCCACACTTGCATGGCCTTAGGAGAACTGTTATCACGGGGCCCAGACTTGGTATTTCCCCTGTTAAACGCACATGTGTGACTTTAACACTTTAATATCATCTGTCTCCATGAGGCAGGAGGTGGGTAGCTTATTTAAAGACCCAAAATCTTCCACAGAAGTAAGAGAAGTTCTCATTCACAGCATTCACATAAGCAATTGCTCTGATTTGTAACTGCAGCAGAGCGGGGCTGGAAGAATTTTCTGAATGTCACACGAATATTGATCTTTTCCTTTTATAAAGGGAACTTGTGGCAACCCATCTAGCTGTCCCCAGCGGGGGGACAGCCACCTCCTCAGCCCTCTCTTGATGGTACCATACCAGTTCCCCTTCTTATCTGCTGGTTTCAGATGTTCATAAAGCTGTGAATCAAGAGCTCTAGGTCTGGTAGTTTTTAGGCTAAGTCATGGTCAGATTTCTGTGAATTTTTCAGCAAAAGCAAAGCAGAGATTTAGGGGCAAAAGGACAAAAATATTTGTTTTCCCATCACAAATGTCCCCCTTCTGGCCAGGACTCCAACCCTTTGGGCTGAGTGACGGAGGCTGCCCGTGGTAGGAAGTAGAGGAGCTCTGAATGGGCAGGGCAGAGGAAGGCTGGGGTCCTACACATCTGAAGGTCCCATGGTGAGCACAGTCCTGACAAGGGCTTCTTTGTTCCCGGGAGCTCGCAAAGGGCTCACCTGAGAAGTCCTACAGCTCCGGGTGTGTGTAATTAGCAACAGGAGCTCGGCCACGCTCGTCCTCCCTAAGGCAGCTCTGATCATGTCTCTGCAGCTCTCCAAATTTTTTGCCCAGGTGGTGAAGCCGAGGGGGGTGGTGGTGGGGATGAGCTCTGCTTCCCACCGTCCCCTCCTCGCCTTCGGGAACATCTGCTGCTCACAGCCCGGCACGTCAGAGCAGCGCATGGAGCCACCTTGCCTTTAGAGTGGGGGAAAAGACATAGAAAGAGCAAAAATAAGTCCTGAATTACTCTCTGGAGCCTCCTTGCACACCCACCCAAGCTTGACTGTAGCAGAGACCTGGGTTGCTGAAGTTGCAGATGCATTTTTTCAGCCACTGTCACAGTGTCTGGAGAGAAAAGCAAACCCCCAAGTGATAGTTTTGTTGGGGACTGACACATATTACTGCTCCTGTGCCCAGCATCTAAAGAAAACTCAGGCCACTGTGGTCTACACTAATGTTGGGGACTTATATTTGACTCGATATTGGTTAGGTCACTCTACCTCCCCTGTTTTCTCAAACTAAACAAGATGCTGCCTTCTGCAGCCAAATAAAAGGTATCTGGGTAAAGAACGTCACGCACGAGGTGAAAAAAATAAGCTTTGCATAAACTACCGAATGCAAGCAGTTGTAAAGTGAACTGAATACATTTTCAGTGCAAGGTTCCCCTCGATATTCCCCGAAGGACTTTTAAGACTGTATTTTAATCAAAAAGAGCAAAGGCTGCTCCCGGCTGCGAGAGCGGAAGAGCCCGCTGCGAGTCCTCTGTGCCCAGCATTGCCCCTTGGACTGAACCACAGCCACGAGGTCTCTCACCCAGCCCAGAGAAATGCAGGCCTAAACAGCGGGGTTTTTTTGTTGTGCTTTAAAATGTGGGTTGCCATCTCGTTGGAGTAGTGGATTTACAAGTCCTGCAGCCTGGAATTTTTAGTGTGTGTTAAAATCTCGAGGGAAGGCTCCCATTTGCCCCTGTGAGATGCCCTGGGATGCCATCCGTTTCTGAGTGGGGCTGAGCTGGGGGCATCCACGCCTGGAAGGCAGCGGGTGGTGTCTGGTGTGGTGGCTCTCCTGTGACTTTGAAAGACAGTTCACGTCCTGCTGGGTGCTGACTGAATGCACTCCTGCCCTTTCCTTGTCACATCTAGCTGTCCCCCTTTGTTCTGAGCCCCCCAAATTAAGTATTAATTGCAATGAGACTCTCTCTGCCTATCGCACTGAACTGGTGAAAGCGGTGCCATCCCACCAGCTGGCTGGGGACGGGTGCCACAGCTCCTCCTGCCACATGGCCAGGGGGTCTGTCCTGGGGTTGCCCGTCCATGGGGATGCTCCCACCCAGCCTGGCTTTGGGAGGAGAGGCAGCTGCCTGCAGGCTCCAGCACACGCTGGAGCAAGGCTTCTCCTCCAAACGCTGCTCAGCAGAGAAACAAAGGGAAGGAAGAGAGCAGGGACGTGCAGCAGACGCCTGAATGCAAGCCTTTGGCTGCTTGGGGCTGCGTTTGTCTCTGGTGTTAATTGGACTCAGCATCCTCGCCCAGACCCCCTCCGTGGTGGCTGTTTTGGGGCAGGAGTAGAAGGGAGCGCTGACGGGGAGCTGCTGTGCAATCCCTGCCTCCTACGCTCTCTCCCCGGGTGAGAGATTTTCGCCAGCCTTTTGGGACGAAAGATAAAATCAACAAGGAGGAAAAACGTGTTAGCAACAAGAAAATCGGATTCAGAGACGGGTGAGGTTCTGCCAGGTCGCCCTTCTCTCCCCAGCTGGGCTCAGTGCCCCCCACCCCCTCCCTGACTTGCTGTGAAAATGCTGGGAATTGGGTCTCGGGGAGGGGGTAGCGAAGGGGATTGGGGGTGTTCATTCCTGGAAATACCCAGGAGAACTTTCTCATCACGGTTCTCCAGGTAAAACCCTGTAACTTTATCACCCTCACATAATTTGAAAAGAAGCCCCCTGTCCTCTAGGCACACAAAGAATAGCTTGATACGTTGCTAACAAAGCCTCTTAAAAGATAAAGAGCAAAATACAAGGCAAGGAGAGCATGCCTGGCAGGCAGACAGGAGCTGGCCAGTATAGGCCAAATTCTTTAGGAGTTGAGTTTCCGTTTGGGCTCAGCTTTCCCGCGGATTCTATACACCTAAAGAAAACAAACCGTAATCCTATCTGGGGCCCAGCACTCTATTTATTTCACCTGGTGAAAAGATCTTGCCAATTCCTCCACGCTGAAACCCAGCAGCTGCCCAGCAAGGGAGCCGGGCCACAAGTGTGTTCTGCATTACAGAAAACTCAACATTAAAATATAAACCTGGTCTTGTGAGGACGTATTACGCGCTCGTACTGTGCGAGACGTTCTTCCAGGTTTCTCCTGTGTTTCACTCTGTGATTTGGATCCCGCTCGCCGCCGTTCCTCAGCCCCCAGTAATCCCATTATACAAGTTATAATCCGCAGATTACAAGCTGGGGGGGGTGTGAGGGTGGTGCACAACCTCCCTCCTCACCCCCTTGCAGCCACGCGTTTCGCCTTGTTTTGGGTGAGAAGATGGGGAAAAGGAACTCAGTGGCCAAATGGTAATGCCGATTGCTCCTTTAAATTGCTCAGAAATAGGGTCCTCTCCCCTCCCTTTGCCTTCCCCTTGGCTTTATTGCTTCCTTCCTCTCCAATTCCTGCCACTCTGGAGCAGCCCTGGGGAACTGGCTGGGTTGGGGGTGCATCTCCCCAGTCAGCCCTTGGAGAGGGAGGTTGCACCCATCTGCTGATGGGGCTTTGGTGCCTGCACGTGTGGGCAAGCAGGGTATAGGGTGAAGAGACCCAACCTCCTCACCCATGGGTGCGAGTTACACACGGCTACAGCCATTGCATGGGGTCCTGGGGAGGGGGGTCCTCCCACTCACACCCTCCCCACACTGGGATGGGGGCACTGGGCACCACCTGGGAGACACGGTCCCACCAGCAAAACAAGAGCAGTTGTGTTTCTGGCAGGCAAGGAGACAAAAAGCCAAACATTTTCCACTCTCATTTCTCTTTCCTGCGTTTTGTTACTGATACCTCCCCGTGGGCATTGGAGCTCTGACAGACGAGCTCTGAGATGGATTAAAGGGTTACTGTGCTCAGCTGTCTGAGGTTGCCGTCCCTTAGCAGGACGGTGGAATCAGATACTGCCCGTGCCCCGTCCCTGCTCCCCCGGCCTGTGCACTGGTCCCTGGGCAGAGATGGAGAAGGAGCCCAGGCTACAAGCTTGACCTTCCTGAGCAACCCCCCTGCAAGGCCAGCGTTGCCCTCACCTGAACTCACCTTTTTAGATGTCCAGGGAGGTGGCTCTAAAACTAACCCCTGAAAGCATCTGCAGGCACGGACCTGCTGTTCTCACTTTCTGGCCGGGCAGAGGTGAAAGTGTCTCTGCCCAGCTGCTGTGGGATGCTGGAAAGTCCCACATCATTTGAAGCCTTGCACAGAATTGCTCCTCCAGCCCAAGGGCAGGGACACCAAAAGGTCCCTGGTGCCACCTCACAGACCAGATGGCACCAGGGAAATCCTCGTGCCCATGGCAGCCTGCTCCTCTCAGCCCCAGCACCACTTCAATCCTCTTCTCCTCCCAAGCTGAGAGCCTTCTGTGCCCTCCAGTAATTAGTAATGCTCAGAAAATAAAAGCCCTGAGTATTTGCTGTATTATCACAATCATTTCAGGCTCTCTTTGGAGATGGATGCTGCCGACAACATCTCTGTCGCTGCTTCCCAGGCTGATAAGTCACACAAGTATGCAGGGAATAATGCTGCGGAGATAGAATCAGCATTTCCACCGGGCATTAATTCTTAAATATGACTAAAGGGAAACGGCCCTTTTCCAGAACTCCCACTTCTTGCAGCTTTGAGCAGAGCCGTGTTTAAGAGCTCTTAGGGCAGTTTGTGCTTGGACTCTCTTTGTGGGCTCACCAATGGGCCGTGGCAAGTCAAGTCTGTTCGCTGCTAGCCTCGAGGGGCAGCAGAACAGGGTCTGTGGGGCTGCTGGGTACATTGGGCTCAGCCCTGCACCACGGCACCTTCCCCTGAGGAGCCCCAAGCGCTGTGTGGGTCTGGGGAGAAGTCACCTCTGTGCCACCCTGAGGCTAACCAAGCTTAGTTGGTGGCCTTTCAATAACAGGAGCCTCCACTGTTGAGAAAGCAAAATAAATTATTGGATGTGAAGGCTTGTTCTGTTCTTACATGGCCAAAAGGTGGATTTTTGGCTTCTCTGTTAAGAGAAGTCTTCTTTGAAGGCAAGTGTCCCCTCTGGGAATGGCTCCATCCAGGCAAGCAGCGGGAGGTGCTGCGCTCCTGCAGGAAAACCTCCCAAACCGTCCCACAAAACACTATTTCCACGTGCGAAATATTTCCTGTGGAGAGGCAGGGCCTGCGGCACAGCTAAGCTGGGCTCAACCCCGGTACTGGAAAGGGGCAGCAGGACAGGGGCGAAGGGTGCCACCCCCAAGGGACCCGAGGAGATGCAGAGGCAACACCAATGCACGTTGTCACACACCGTTCCCAGATTAAACAGTGTGTGTCGGGGACAAGTGATGCCTTTTTGAGAAGCCGGCGGAGCTCGCCAGCTGTTTAAATCTTGATGGCTCTCAAATAACAAGATTAGGCAATTGTAGGCTACAGGAAGGATACCAGTAATTACTGCCTGATTGGTAAGGGCTGTAATTAAAGTGCAGTGCATTTCAAACTCTCGGAGCACTAGTCCAGTTTGTTCCAAGTAGCCATCCCTCCATTTGGTTCTCATTTATCCGCCTCTCCAAACACAGCCTCCTCTGTACCTTGCCAGCCGTTTTTAGCAGCTGGTCCTGGATGTGGGCATCTGCTGCTCCTGGGGCAGCTCCCCTGTGCAGGGGCTCCATGAAGCTGTTGCCTCCCCATCCTGGGGGGCACAGAGGATCCAAGCATGGAGGCTGCCATTCCCTGGGCATCCTTGGGCTTCACCATGAGCTCTGCCTTTGGGTACGGGCACTGTCTGTCCACCATTGCTCGTGTCTGCCCTCACTCTGGGAGCTCACTGGGTTGACTTACGTGCTTGGAGAGCACGATGTCCTGCCAGATCCAGACAATAAAAACAATGTTTTAGCCCCCTTTGGCCAAGCTTCCTCTCCTCTCATTGCTCTGGTGGCTTCACTAGTGTCTGGGTGTGAAGGTGAGCTCAAGGGAAAGAGGAAGACAGAAACCAGTGGCTTCTGTTTCCTTATCTCCACCCACCCTTGATGAGACGAGGCGATGCCCCTGCCTGCGAGCTGCCTGCAAACGCTGCCTGTTGGCTCCCCAGAGCGCTGAGGGGAGAAATCTGGGAGATCTTAAACCTTCATGTGCTTGTAGGTTTGCTCATCTTCTATCTTTGGTAATTCAGTGTATGTTTTAAAATGTAAAGAGGCCTCCTCCGTACATGATGTCTCTATTGTATAAAAATATCAGCCGTGGTACTTTCAAAATATCTCCCCCTTCCAACAGTAACTACATCCAGGCAGCGCTTCACCCACCATTTCCACTGCTGCTCAGCGAGTCATCTCCGGACCAGCTGGAGCACCACAAATATGTGGAGACAATGAGAAGTGCTGCTGTCCTTCAGCTGTAAATGAATGTTTACTACAATAAGGGCATGTTGTCTACCAGATGATGGTTAATAGCAGTCCCCTAAACTGGTTGAGTTAAACTCGGCGGTGATTGAAGGCAGCTGCTGGGATTGATGCGCGCTCTGCCTTGCTAAATGCGCTACAGCCAAGTGATTAGTGTTTTCCAAAGGGAACCATCGATCACCTCCTGTGTTTGTTTATTCTCCAGCAGAGGATCGAGCTGGGGTGTGGGATCTGTGGTCCAGTGGGCTCTTTTGTGCCAAGCAGTGTGTTGCTGTGGGTCTTCACTCCCAAAGGGAGTCCCTCTGCCTGGGTTGAGGTCTGGTCAGATCCACTCCCTGGGCTACAGGGATGCTCCGGTGAATCCTGTGTCCATGGGATGTCCCATGACCAGCACTGGGACCTCTGGGGAGGCAGATGGATGAGCATGCTGCTGCTACTCCTCTGTGGATGCTCCAGCTGGGACCATAACACATGTGGTCCCCTCTGAGCAGGCACTCCCAGCACCTTCAAAAGGAGCCTGCAGTCCAGGTGGTGGGATAGAGATGGCTCGTTACCATTAACTCTGAGCAGTGGTAAAATTCCCCCTCTTTCTGGCCAAACTTCATCATTCCCTGCAACTGGTCCTGCACAGGGGATGGGATGGTTGTTAGAGGGACTGGCTGAGAGCGTTGGGGGTTGTTCAGTCTGGAAAGGAAAAGGCTCTGGGGAAAACTTAGAGCCCCTTCCAGTCCTCAAAGTAGACTAAAGGAGAGATGGGGAGGAACTCTTGATCAGGGAAGAGAGCCATAGGACGAGGAGTAACAGTTTTAAACTGAAAGAGGGGAGATTTAGATGAGATATTAGGAAGAATTTCTTCGGTGTGAGGGTGGTGAGTGTTGTGAGAGCCTGGCCCAAGTTGCCCAGAGAAGCTGTGGCTGCCCCATCCCTGGAGGGGTTCAAGACCAGGTTGGATGGGGCTTGGAGCAACCTGGTGTGATGGGAGGTGTCCCTGCCCAGGGCAGGGGGGTTGGAACTTTAAGGTCTTTTCCAACTCAAAACATTCTATGATTCTATGACTCAAAGCCACAGTGCTTGGTAAATGGCTGTCCCTGCCTGGGGCTGTCTGGGGTCCAAGGTCTGTGCTCTTTCCCCTTGGTTGGTGCCCCAGAGCATCTCCAGATAAAGCTGGCCTGGAAGAAAGGAGCTTTATTTTAGCTTAAATTTTCAGGATCAGCTGAGCGGTGGTGCTGGAAGGGGGTACATGGGCATAGGGTGACTGCTCTGCCAAGGAGATATTTAACTTGCTTGCTTTTTCCAGGGATGTTTGCTCAGATGGTAGCTCTGAGCATCACCAGCATGAACGGACATGCTTCAGCCTTCCTTGCCAACGGTCCCGTGGTGGCTAGTTAACTATAGTGAAATTATTGATCTCATGGTGGTTTGGTTGTTTCTGATTCACTTAAATACATACACTATGAGTCCAGGCTGAATTTGTGCCCTGTGTGTATTCCTGTGTGGTCCCAGGCACGGTGGCTGCTGAGCTCTGTTGCTGCTTGCCCGAGGTTCCCGCTGGCCACCACGGGCGATGGTAGCCTGTGGGCGACTCTCGGCGGGGGAACCGACACGTGGAGGAGAGTCTCAGATCTCAAGAGTCTTCAAGATCATTTTTTTCTCATGCCAATACTAGTAGCTGCTTTTGGGAAAGCTGATGACAGCCGGTGGCGGGGAGGAGGGTGCCGCATAATAGTTAAATGCCATAGAGCGACCCCTATAGTTAAGGTTACATGAGAATTTCTATAGGCTAAAAATTTTCCCAAACATTCACCTGCTGGGCTTAAATTTTCCATGCTTGTTGTTTGCCTGAAGGTGAATTGTTTTCAAGCTTGAGAAAAATTCCTTTGGCTGTCTGTGTTATGGGAGAAGAGAAAATACTCTCTTCCCACTGGAAAATCTTTAGTTACTTTCCACACACCAC
>VXBJ01000764.1:123758-164992 GCA_013400055.1 Nycticryphes semicollaris | reverse complement strand
CCACCCACCCCCCCCCCCTCGCTGCCTTCTTCTTCAGACAGGACTACAGAAAAAAAGTCCAGAGTCTGAAAAGCCTCAAAACTTGGCCTGAACCTAGCTTTTCTCCACGCCAAGCACCTCGTTGAGAAGATTAAAGTGAAGGAAAGAAAGAGGAATAAGAAAATGAGAGACTGGGCAAAAGGGGCTGGGGGAGGCCGTAACTCTGAGCGTGCTCTACGTTTCCATCATTTCTTTCTTCTTGTTATTTTTTTTTTTTCTGGTGTTGCCTAAAGCAGCTTCCTGAGCTTTGCAATCACAGCATCATCGTGGATGGAGGTGAGGGTTCTGTTCCAGCACCGAGAGTTTGGGGTGGAGGTGTGTGTGCATTGGGGCAGGGTGGGCAGAAGAGCAGCACCCCGAGGTCGAGAGGCGTGTGCTTCCTTACACACTCAGCAAACCCCGAGTCCCTTTCCCTAACCATCTTTCCGTGCTGAAAAGCTCCATTAAAAGGCATCAGTAAGAATGAGAAAAACCAAGGGTGGGAGCTTCTCTAAAATATAATTCACTGGAGGAAGAGCTCTAAGTCTGATGACCGCTCTGAAAATTTTCACGTTTAGAAACCTGGGTGTTTTCTTTTAAAGTTTGTTAGTTTGTTTTTTTTTTTTAAGTTACTGAGTTACAAGCAGGACTTTTGTTGCTGAAGTCGCACCATTAAATGAAGGAAAGGAAATGTGAAAAAAGGTGGATTCCTGACCTCCTCCTCATAAACTTTTATTTTTTAAAAAATAAAAGATACTTTTTTCTGGTTAAGTGTGCAGCAAACTGGACCCGTTTGCAAAGTGTGTATTAACATGCACGTCCTTGTATGTGTCTCCTGGTCCTTGGCCAATCTGAAAGATGCATTGGAGAGGGAGAGACCTGCTGGGTGTGTGGCCAGCCTGCCTGCAGGTCTGCAATCACAGCAAACACACACAGCACTGGATTCACAGGATCCAAGTTATTCACCGGATGCAAACGCGTGTGTCCCAAAGGCTTGGGTTTACCCTTTAGTATCTTCCACCAACTGTTAAAATACTCATTGCACAAGGCTCATGAGCTGTTGCTGGGTACAGCATGCAGGCGTTGACTGCTCTTTCTCAACTTTTTGAAAGTTCTGCAACCAGAGCAACACATTCCTGCATTTTTTTGCCTCTTGTGCCTTTGACAGACAAGTATTTTCCTGAAGGAGAGGTGATTTCTTGCCATCCCCCCAGTCCTCTCCTCTCCAGCAGCCCCAGGCCCTGCTCTGCCTCTCCCTCCAGGTGCAGTGGCTGCAACTGCTGGGTGTTGCTCATCCTGGGCAGGTGGGTTCCTCCCCTTCATGTCATCTCCCACAGAATGGGGATGCTCCCTCCTTCCCAGCTGTAGGGCTGGTCCTGCTGGTGGCACTTGGGAAAGGTCAAGCTTTGTGTCTCCAGTGCCTCCTCCCCCTCATCCCAAGAGGGATCCTTGTTTCCATCCAAGGAAGGGGATGCTTCTTGTGCTGCCCTAATCCCGCTTTGGTGATGAGTTTTTCAGTTCCCAGAAGTTCCTGCTGGGGTATTCCACGCTTTTTAAATTTATTTAATGCTGCTCTTCCAGCTGCTCCAAGCATCACAGAGAAAAATGAAACAATATCTGAGAAGTGCCCCTTTTCTCCATCCCGAAACTCTGGCAAGAGAGACAGTATTTGCATTGTGCACTGGTTTCTCCTCGCTGCCTGCTCTCGGGAGAGGCGATCCGGCTCTTGAAGTGGTTTGGGGTGGAACAGAATGCGCTTGTGCTGAAAACAGCAGAGGGATTTTAGTCACTTCTTGAAATGGGGAAAATTGCCTCATTTTTCAGCCTTTGGCCTGCGATCCCACACTTCCCTAGCTCTGTGTAGGGATTAGTTCATACTTTTTTGGTGTTTTTGGCCCGCAATGAACGCTCCCAGCCAGAGGATAGATAATTCCACTTGTGCTGATCCCCCGGGGCACATGCAGGGCTGCAGAGACAGGAAATAGGAAACGTATTACATACCTTTTCCCCTCAATTTTATTTTCATAATGCATGGAAAATAGCAGAGCTCTGAATTATTTGAAATTTTAGAGTTATTTAATATTTATTTTTGAGAAACAATCTCTCTTTTCAGGGAGGCCTCGTGGTGTCAGACCAGCCGTCTGCCCTGATCCAGCGAGAGATGGGGGGGACACACACGAGGGGACCAACAGTGTGAGCATCCCTGCTTGGGGGTCCCTACTCCCCAGGGGTGTCAGGATGGTACCCAGGGGTGTGTGGCACCTGGGCATTGCCAGCCCCAGCTCCTCAGTGAGGGAGGACTCATAGCACCATTAACTAGCTCCACCACAGCCCAACCAGTATACTAACTGCTTTTCAGCATCAGTGTTTAATAGTCAGGAGTTTTCAGCCATATCCCAGCAAAGGGGCTGGAAGTGGCCAGAGGGCTCCCAGTGTCACCGGGATGGGGAGGAAGCCCGGGGTCTCCTGGCAGCAGCGGGGAAAAACACCCACAGTCTTGCGTTTCTCCTCCTTCAAGCATCACATCAATACAAAGCAGATTCTCAAAACCTCTATAACCTGGCTCTGTCTCCCAGTTAGTTTTCTTATAAAAACCAGTGCAAAGCAGCCTGCTTAAGGACAGCCAGCTCTACTCTCGGCTGGGCACTGGGAGCAATTGGGTTGAGAGTTATTTGTCTGAGCCCAGTGGACTCCTGGTTTCCGTTTGCTACAACAGAAATAAAAATCAAATGGCATTCGTAGGCTCTATAAGAAGGAAAAAGCTAAAGAAAAGAATTAATGAAGAACTCATTATCTCAATCTGATGTTTTGGTTTCTAATTTTCTTCTCCAAAAACAGCCTCCCAGATGTGACAATCCATCTAATTATTGCTTGGCCTATGGAGGGGTTTAACTGGCACGTGCTGGGACTTGGACAGTTTCTTATTAGCAGCGGAGGAAAGTTGGGATTGGAAAAGCCTTGCGTTCGGCTTGTGTATTTCTGGGTGTCAGATGCTCCTAAGTGCCTTATATTTTGCCAATCCATTCTGCATCTCTCTAATTTTCAGGGCTTTCAACACTTTCTGGCGAGCAAAGCCTGTGGATAACCCGAGTAAATGACTTTTTCCATGAATAGAGATTGGCCAGGGAAAGCTGAGTGATAAACAGAATAATCCTTTTTGTGCTTTTCCCAGCTCCAATCTTCTTTGCACACCAAATAAACACTCTCAAGCTGCTTAGAGCAAAATCTCTAATAGGCTGTGGTACTTGGGCTGTGCAAAGCTTGGCTCCCTGTCAGGCAGAGGGACAGGACAGTGGAATAAAGTCCCGAGATTTTTGGGGGGAATTAGTTTACATACCCCCAAGCATAGTGTATTTTGGCACTTGGGCTGCATTACAATATAATCCACTAGCACTCAAAATAGCCTCAGCCTCAAAAATGGTTGGGTTTTTTCTTTCGCTTCTCTCGTTTCTTTGGCTTTTCCCAGAGCCTTGTGTTAGGACAGAGAGCTCTGTGGAGTGAGACCTGCCAAACGTCAGGGTTGGGTGGCTGCGAGTCCCTGTGTCCCTGTGGGGATCCAGCCCTTGGAAAACAGTGGGACCTGATAAACCAGAGGCAACCTGCTCCTGCTGCCCCATGGCCACAGAGAATGCCTGTGGCAAGTTCTGCTTCTGTGCAAGCCTAACAAAACTTCTACCTTTCAGAAGAGACCAACATCCCTGGCTTACACAGGAGTGCACTCCTTATTCCTGTGGTAAGAATGGCTTACTTTTATACAAGAAGTAACTTGTATAAAAATAGAACTTTTCTCACTTTCCCAGGCAGGGAAATGAGCAAACACATGAACTGTTTGACCAGAGCACAGGCCAGCCCTAGGAACAGGTGGTCACTGTTATTGTCAAGTAAAAGAATGATTTTGGAAGTAATTAGTTAGATCGCTCAGCCAGCATCTCTCCAAAGAAATACCCTTTTAAATACACAGAGCAAATTCCCTGAGACACAACTGCTCAGCACACACCAACACACATTAAAACAAGGTAAACCTGGTCTCCATCAAGCTTTGCTAGAAGCGAACTCTCCACACAACTGCTATGTTTGGCTAAAAAGAAATAATTCCTTTGCTCCTGGCAAATAATCCATAGTGTCAAAAACAATAGCAATAATTGAAAATTGGAAAAAAAAAAAGTATCTTGATCAATACTACCTGAATTAACCAAAGCCTGCCAGAATGAGCTTGTTCCTCAGCTTCTTGGGCCCTTCCATCCTGCACTGGCAACAGACACCATAGCTGTGGTAAGAAAATCAGCTCATCTCTCACAGCCCCACCCCCATGGGGCTCCTAATGAAGAAACTGGCTTAATTGCCCTTCTTGTGGATCACCTGGAGTCTGTTGCATGGGCAAGTTACACAGCTGCATCATGACAGAAGGCAAAATACTTGCATGGTTCTCACATACTTGCTGTCATCCCTTCTGGGCACCCTCAGAAAGAAAATGTTTTGGAAGTGGAGATGTGCCTTCTGTTGGAAGGGCTTGGCTCCTTTTTCACCAGAGCTCTTCTAGTTTTCTCATAAGGGAAGGTCAGATATCTCATGGCACAGCTGGGCAAGGCAGTGGAAAACCAGCAGATGTTCATGATATTGAGGTGCCTCAGGGATTAGATGGAATCAGTCTTTGCCCCTCTTTATGCTGGAGTTGTCCATCTTCCACTGGAGGAATCCTGCTCTGGTCTTCCAGGAGCCCCCAGTCCCTGGCTCACTCTCATTCCTGCTGGGTGCAGCCCTGCACTGGCTCCTCTGCAAAAGAGAAGATCCTTTCTCTGAGTCTGGGTGAGGGAAAGTGCTGCAAGAAATGCTAAAGGGGAAGCAGGGGAATCCTCTGCTCCTTCAGTGGTTTCAGTGCCTCGCTGTGCCTTCAGGCTCGGTTTTGGCAGCTGAAGCCCTGATTTCCCTAGAGTCAGCAGGTGGGTGACCAGCAGGTTCTTCCTCTGCTTCACCTGCCCTCTGAGTTTCAGACCCTTCTGGTGTCTCCTGTGTCCTTTGAAGGTCTAGAGATGCTGCCCCAGCCCCTCTGTGTGCCAGCAGGGCAGTTAAGAACACTGACAAGGAGCAGGGGTGTAAATGGTGTTGCCATATGGCTCCTGGTGGCACACCGTAGCCATGGAGGCTGCTCTGCGTCACGGAGGCTGGCTGCCATCTCAGGAGCAGCGTGGCTTCACCACCACAACCCCTCGGTGGCATTTGGACATAGCAGAAGGTGAGCAGAAGGAAGGGAGAGGCTGGTTCAGCTCATGCTGCTGCCTGGACATCCAGAAGTCCCGAGGAACCCAACTTTGGGAATGTGGGTGAGAAAAGGTACCCTGCCCCGTCAGATCAATGCAGCCTTTCTTCTGGGAATGGTTTCCTGCCGTTTCCCAGCATAACCTGTCACTTGTTGGGTTAAGCCTCTGCCGGGGTAGTTCCTACCCAAGTCCTGCTTGTGGTTATGGGCTGAGAGGGGAGGAAGGGAGATGAATGCGGCCTCTGCTTCTGCAGCATTCAGCAAACGCCTCCGCTGAGGGCTGTCCCGAGTTATCCATTTCTGCAAGGAACAGCGTCTTGCTGCATTGTGCCTGGAGCCTGCTAATTAGCTGTAAGTGATATAATGTGACTGGGATCTCAGCTCAAGCGTGAATGACCTATTCCCAGCTCGCCGCGGCGCTTGGCATGAGCCCTGCTCACGGACAACGTGTGCTGGGAGGCATCCCCCGCCACCCAGCCTCCATAGCCTGACTGGCTGGTACGGAGCCTGACCTCACGGGCTATTTGTCTCTGTGTCCCTTGTCCCTGTGCCCCCCATGCTACCAGCGCTGAGCATGAGCTCCCTGTTTGCCACCCAGCCCCCCTGGCTGGCACCACTATGCTGCCTTTGGGGACTGGGAGGAGTCTGTGGAGATGAGCTTGGTTTTGCTGGGAGCTTCATTCCCTGCTGGGGCCAGAGGTTGGGGCCATGTGTGCCTCTGGGGAAGGTTCTTGTGTTCTCCTCTGTTTGCTTGATGTCCTGGTCCTACCGGGGCCATGCAGAGTTGGAAAGTGAAGGATGAGCCATGGTGGAGCAATGAATTGCTTGGCTGCAATGTGCCTCCACTTGCTGTTGTCCATGTCACCATGTTCCTCTCAGAGTGTCCTTGGTACCTCTCAGCAGAGTGTGTGGCTTGAGGCTTTGCAATGAGTGCCTCAGGGTAGGTATGAAACCGCAGGTTTCTGTGGGGACAGCCAGCAGCAGGAATGGTGGCTTTGGGGTCTCTGTTTGCTCCAAATCTCAGTGTGTCTGCCCCAGATCCCCCACCAGTGCGGCCTCTCTGGGAAACCTAGGCTGGATTTGCTAGAGATACCAGGAGAGATGTCCCCGGCGCTGGCTGAGCACCAGCACTGCAAGGGCTTGAGTGTTTTGACACTTCCAGATGCGCCAAAAAACAGGGCAAAAATTCACTTGCAAAAATACACCAGGCAAACCCCCACTGCCTAAAATTAGAAGTGCAGTTTTATATCCAAGGCCCAGCGACGGCTGAATGACGAGTCATACACAGGTATAAACGGCCGCGTGATTAATACTGGATGAACTCTGAAAATTCGGGTGCCAACAGATGCACGATAAAATTTCTCCCCCAGAGTAACCACACAGGGACGGCTCTTGTGCCGGTTTTCAGTCTTCTGCTGCGTGTTACAAAAGCGAGCTAATTGCGGTTAAAAATACTGAGCGGCAAATCCTCTTACCGGAGAAGCTGCAGTTTCCCAATCTGCCACACTAGTCACGGCCATCATCATTCCCAAAGCCATGTAGTCATAGCAAGATAATCTGCTTGGCCAAAATTTCTCACTGCAGGGGTGATAGTGAGTAGGTAAAAGATAAATACAAGAGCAGGCGGAGATTAAATAGATGAATATCTGTAGGTTCCTCGTTTCTGCAGCTCATTTGGGGCCCCTTTTATTCAAACACGTGCCCCACAGACTCGCCCGGCTGAGGCAGAGCCAGCGCCTGGAACACACTACCCTGCCTTGCAAAAAAAACCTCACCAAAACCCAAACCAAAGCCAGCCCTTTTTGATGATGCAGAAATCATTTTACTTATCGAAGCAGTGAATGTTAATGATTATTAATTGGAAAAGGCTCTCCAGGGGGCCGCGTGTGTGCGGCACTAGTGAGTGCTTTGCGATTCCAGCATGAAATGAGTTACTCCGCAGCATTAAAATGAGCACAGCTTTCCCCAGCATCCCCAGAAAGTAATTGAATTGTTACTGCGTGGTGCCAGCCCTTCCTGTTGGCTCCGCATTGACACGAGGAGCTGGGGACCCTCAACAGCAGGACGTAAAACCTGAATTCGACCAGAAATTTAGGTGGAGGCATGTATTTTCAGCTCATCTCTAACCCTGTGTGCCCGGGAGCTGCAGAGTAGCCTTGCCTCGGAGGTGTTTGTAGTGTGGCCACTGCCACAAGAGGGATGGGGAGGGGGGGAACAGTAGCCCCCCTGGGATGGATGCTACAGGGGAGGATCCTGGAGAGCTCTGGGATCCCCTCATCCAGGGGACAAGGACAGAGGTGGTTGCAGCAGATGACTAATCCAAGATGAACTCAGTTTGTGTAAATGAACAAAGTTACCGACAGCCTCTGCTTTGCGGGGTGCTGTTTTGCGGGGTGCTCAGGAATGATGTGTCCTGCTGGGGGTGAGGGGGTGGGAGACCAGACACAGCCCCACTGCGGATGCTGAGCAGCACTCACAGGGATGCTGCCTGCTGCCGAGCCGTCGCTCACAGTCTCTGCTCACACGTGGGTGATGCAGGACGGGATCCGTGGTCGATGTGGGACTGGGGGAAAAACTTGTCTTACCAAAGAAATGGCCTGTTTAAGGCATTCCTTCCTCTCCCGAGCAAGGGAAGGTAAAGTAGGATCGATAAACTTCTAAATTGTGGGTAGAGGTCACAGATGGAGAGATGGTCCGATCTACTTGTCATGCAGAGGGGTTTGTGCTCCTGCCGTTCAACTTGCTGCTGCCACTTCCCTGCCCTTTGATGGAGTGACTCGGGAACCTCCCAGCCCACACACTGGAAGCACAGCCTTTATTTTCTTGGGGAAAGGAGAAAAGTTGAGAGCTGGAGAATTAAATGCCTTGATGAAGGGCACCTGCCGGATTCCTGGTCCTGCCGCCCGTCATAGCAGTGATGGATTGCAATAACACATCATGGGAGCGGCGGCACTTGGTGAAGTATGGCTGCCATCGATCACCGGACCAGTGCTGCTCACACCATACATCAGCAAAGCTCTGGCTCACCGCAGCAAGCGCCGACACCAGCAGGACAGGCCGGGGCAGGGGGAACCTGTCTTTGGGTGCAGAGTGGCTCCCCACAACCTTGGTTGGTGGGGATGAGGGACAGGGAAGGCACTGAGTGGCTGGGGGTAGGTCCTGATGATGATGAGATGCATGATCACAGAATAATGGAGTCATAGAATGGTTTAGGTTGGAAAGGACCTTAAAGATCATCCACTTTCAATCCCCTGCCCTGGGCAGAGACACCTCCCACCAGACCAGGTTGCTCCAACCTGGCCTTGAACCCTTCCAGGGATGGGGCAGCCACAGCTTCTCTGGGCAACTGGGCCGGGCTCTCACCACCCTCACAGCCAAGAATTTCTTCCCCAGATCTCATCTCAGTCTCCCCTCTCTCAGTTTAAAACTGTTCCCCCTCATCCTATGGCTCCCCTCCCTGACCCAGAGTCCCTCCCCAGCTTTCCTAGAGTCCCTTCAGACACTGGAAGGCTGCTCTAAGGTCTCCCCAGAGCCTTCTCTTTTCCAGGCTGAACACCCCAACTCTCTCAGCCTGTCTTCATAGTAGAGGTTCTCCAGCCCTCTGAACCCAGGACACCTAGTCCTGGCAGAAAGGACGAGACCACCCCTGCAGTTGCCTGTGTCCCTGCTCCCATCCATCTCCTGGAATATGTAGGTGGAAGGGGCACAGGTCATTCCAGGATGGCCAGGGCAGGCACAGCACCAGGGTGTCCCTCCATCCCTTGTGGGTCACCCAGTGCCCAGCTCAGCCCTCCATGCTGCAGCGCTCACTGCTTAAGTCTGACACTCAGTGGGTGATTGCCAGTGTGGGGATGGTCCCCAGAGGGTGACCCACTGCTGGCCATGGGTTGGGTGGGCAGGTTGCCCCCCGGGGCTGCGTGGTGGGGATGGAGGGGTGCCACTGATAGACACACGGTCCAGCTGCCTCTCTGGGGGTCCAGTGGTGGCAGGGGCTATGCAGGCAGGTAGGACACCCCTTGCTCCCCACCTTGCAGCTCCAGCTTCCAGCAAGAAGAAACAGGAGCAAGGGTTGGAGCCGTGTTTTGTCCCTGGTCACGCAAATGGCAGCTCCCTCAGCTTTTTAGGCTGAAAGGCTGGGAGAAAAGGGGCCTTTTGAGAGCTGGAGCAATTTTCCCGGTGAATAGGAGTTGCTGTTCCTGTAACACGAGTTGTTCACACACATGCAGTAATGTCCTGTTTGGGGCTTATGTCATGGGATGGAGGGGCTCCAGCAAGGGACCGACCCCGTGGAGAGGCACTCACACCGTCTCGGGCTGGCAAAATGAGCCGGACTTTTCCAGGCCCCGCTGAGATGTTTATTTATAACTCCCACCGTCTGGCAGAAACCTTGCCAATCAAAACACGCCACGGGTTTTCCAACGGGTTAGGAGCACTCCTCTCAAAGAGGGTTTTTTGAGGGGGGCCCGGGATATTTGATAGGAGTTAAGCTGTAAAATTAGTTTCAGAGCAGCGGGTTGTCTGCTTCCCAGCACGCTTGGCTGGCGGCTGCGGGAGCGTTAACCCCTCGCACCCACCCTGCGCCGTGGGGACACCAGTGGCCACCCCACTCCTGTAGCCAGAGCCAGCGCTGGGTTTACTGGGCTATGAGGACAATTGTGGTGGTGATGTCCCACTTGTGGCCCTGGTGGCTCATCCCACGCTCCCCGTGGTGGGATGCCCCGAGCCGTGTGAAAATTGGAGACACCTTTACCTGCAATTCTTTAATTCAGGAAATGCCAGAAACGGTGAATGTATAAACTACTGTGGCCACAGCAGAAAGGGCTGACCCAACCTTCCTCCAGGTGGCTGCACTTAAAAGCAAGAAGCTGACCAGCACTGGACTGTCTGGAGGAGGCATGAAGCAGGGGCTGACAGTGGAGGGACCACAGCAAATGTCATTCCCATCATTAGATGTTGGTCACCAAAAAGCAAACACCAGCAACAGGCAATGGTCTCGCACTTTATCCTCTCCCCACACATACCCCTCTGGTCCATCAGCCCTAGGATGAATTTTCCCTTGCATCTGGACAAGGCAGGAACTGAAGAGGAGAAGAGGAAAACCTGGTTTGGCAAGAGTCAAGGCGTGGTGGATGCGTGCAGAATCTGAGAGCCCTTCTTTGGAGTTCAGTTGTGAAACTAATGTTCTCTTTGTTTTCTGCTGAATGATAATGAATCACTAGAAACTTGGAACCATTTTAAGGATGAATAAATGACATCTTCTAAGCTCCGTGTTTATCTACTATTCTGCTACCAGAGCGATTTCATAGCAGAGCTATCAATGAATTTAATTTACATAATGGTTTATCATATACTTCAATATTTCAAACACAGTTCATTAGGCACCACCACCAGCAGTTACATGCTCCCATATAGTTCATGCAAACTTTGCTGTAAAATGCAGCCTCTTCAACTATTAGTGATGCTTTCAAAAAGAAGGAAAATAAAAAAAGGCTCAAACTACCCAGAACCATGTTCAACCACTTTTTTCAGCTCCGCTTGAGCAGAAGGAGCTGCCCCACCGGTGCCAGCACTGCCCTGGCCAGATGGTGATGGGGAAGACCATTTGTTTTTCCCAAATTGAGAGGAAATAATTTCTCAGTACAATGTTTTCAATGCTGGAAGAATAATCCTGATTTAGTCCTTTATTTGTTTCTTTCTTTGTTTGTTTATTCCTCCCCAGGAAGCTGGGGGAAATTAGTACCTGAGGTGCCCCAGTCCCCGTGCGTGATCCTGCAGCAGGGAGTTACCAGGGATGGGAGAGATGGGGAAAATGCACCCGTGAGCTGGCTTGGGTTGGGATGTAACTCCAGCACTTGGACCTCGATGGACATCCTCTGCAGGTGAATTAAAAGAACTTCAGCTTTTCAAGTGGGGTATCGACTCGTGAGATGCTGCAGGAACCAGGGGTTTGTGAAACTCTGGGAGATGGCAGAAGCTGTTGGTTCAGGTACACCCTTGAGCATCCCCATCTCCCAGAGTTGGGGAAACCTCTGCAGCAGGGGACACAAAGCACAGCCTGCCCATGATGGGGCCATCACCCAGGATGAACTCTGGGGCTCTTGTGACCGCTGCTTTCTTTGATTGCTGCCCAATGGCAATGGGATGCTGGGGAAGAAGCCCCCTTCTCAACAGAGTATGTGGTGGTGAGTGTGGTGGGGCATTTGGGATGGAGTGTGGTCTCCTGCTTTCCGCATGTGTGCACTGTCAGACTTGAATCACACCAGAGGCTGCTTTCTGTGAGCACAGCCAAAAGGTGCTGCTTAATATAGTTACATGTTTGTATTTTATCTGAGTTTCTGGGGCTGTACTGAAATTATATCCTGTACCTTCAGCTCCTCTGTGCAACTCAGGAGTGGCCCTGCAGTCACCGATGTGCTGAAGAGGGGTTTTGTTCAAGGTTAGAGATGGTAATTGGGGCTTTTTAAAAGGAAAGGAGAAACCTCTGTTTCTGAACAGCCCTGTGCACATTTTTGAAACCCTTAATTCATGGAATCAGGGAATTGTCAGAGTTGGAAGGGACCTTGAGACCATCCAGTCCCATTCCTCTGCTAAACCAGGATTGCCCAGAGCACATCCCTCAGGACGGCATCCCGGCAGGGCTTGAAGGTCTCCAGAGAAGGGGACTCCACACCCTCCCTGGGCAGCCTCTGCCAGGGCTCTGACACCCTCACCCCAAAGAAGTTTCTCCTTATATTCCAGTGGAACTTCCCATGGTCCAGTTTGTGCCCATTGCTCCCCATCCTGTCAACCCACCCTTCAGATCCTTGTGAGCATGAAGAAGGTCTCCCCTCAGCCTTCTCTTCTCGAGGCTCAAGAATCCCAGCTCTCTCAGCCTTTCCTCATCAGGGAGATGCCCCAATCCCTCCATCAACTTTGTTGCCCTACGCTGGACTCTCTCCAGTAGTTCCCTGTCTCTCTTGAACTGGGGAGGCCCAGAACTGGAGGCAGAATTCCAGTTATGGCCTCCCCAGTGCAGAGCAGAGGGGGAGAATGACCTCCCTCCACCTACTGGCCACACTCTTCCATAGTTTGCTACCTACCAGGACCCCTCCAATTCATAGATAAAGTAGAGCATGCAGGTTATCTCTGAGCAGTGTTGGAATGGAGTGGAGGGAGATCATGCCCCTGCATCGCCCCAGGGCAGCATCCTCTATCCTGTGGAGTTCAAGCCACAGCAAGAGCATGAACAGCCTGGGACTGGGGCTTGGAGGGGGTGGGTTGGACACCTTGGGAAGGGAAGGCAGTGGTGGGGACCCTTGGTGGGGGGCACAGCAAATCTTCAGTGCGATGACAGCCCATCTGCAGAAGGGCTATAAGTTAGAATTACTCCAATATTAAGTGGGGCTGTAGCCAGCGTCCCCACAGCTCTGGAGGGCTGTGTCACAGCCGAGAAACGTCAGCGGGGAAAGGAAATGGCGTGTTTCTTACCTTAAACTAAACAGCTCCTCGAGCAGCCCAGCAGAGTGTGGGCAAGGTGGGGAAATGTGGTCCTTGCAGAGGACTTGGAGCACCCATCCTGCTTCTGCTGCCAACGGGGAGGGTCTCCTGCAGCACCTGGTACCTGGTATCAGCCTGGAACGATGGCTTTCCTCTGTGCTGGTGTATGAGCATGTGTGTCACATTTTCAATAGCATCTCCTTACATAATTTACAGCAAGGATAACGTAAAGGTTATTTTAAAAAATAAAACAACCCTCCTTACACTTATTAAATTTGCTGGAGCATCCCATATGCACCTTTGCAAACTCCAATATTACCCACAGGGGTCTGATCTGCGTGTCACATTAGGCAGATGGAATATTTTATTTATTCCACCTCGGCTGTAATAGAGAATTTAAACTATTTGCAGCGATGTGTTTGTGTTCCAGAAAATGGCATAGGATGCTACAGAGTGCTCTGACATGCTTAAATACACAAGATTGTCAGGAACGTGGAACTCAGACCAGAGCTACCCCTCGGAAACATTTTTGCAGCAACATGAAGTCATTTTAGTGCTGCCAAATATCTATCTGTATGTATATTCCTACCAGATCCTATGTTTTTTCCTTAAAATTAGTTTGTTTGGGTTTCTTTTGTTTGTTTGTTGTTTTTTTTTTGTTTAGAATGAATCTTTGGGTTTTGGTTTATTAATTTTTGGGATAACCCGAATTTCACAATCGTGAGTGGTAAAAGCCATTGTAACGGATGGGAGTGAAGAAACTTTAACCATTGATCAGTGCTGGTTAAACAGCATGTTCTTGCCTTTTAGTAGCTTGTCATAGAGTGTATTAAAGATTCAGCTGTGCTCTGATAAGAATCATGAAGGATGTATATGTTTGCATTGTTTTTGGCAAGAAACATCCAAATGATCTGTATTTATTATATAAAATTGATTTTTTTGGCATACATGTTATTTTTCATGGATTTTGGCCTTGTACCAACACAAACAGGGTGATCTTGAGCAAAGCCATGCATTTTTAAGTCTCTATTTGGAGAATTTTCAAAAGAATCCGGGGTCATGGATTTGTCTGTGAGTTTACTCTTGCTGCAGATAGCAGAAATGGTGGAAAACCACATTTCCAGCGCGGCTGCAAGGTGTCAGTTGTTGTAAGGATTTTGTTGACGTTTCCAGTTGTTCTTTGCAAGGGAAGTTCTACGGCACTGGAAACTCGAAGTAGCAAGTCATGGGAAGGTGAGGGAGCTTCAGGTGGGCTGAGGAGGGGCAGGAACCACCCCCAGGTAATAATATCTCACCATGGTGCTTCCAAGAACCTCCACTTCTCTAGAGTTGCATTAACTTCTCTGCCAGAATCCATATCCTGCTGGGACCTGCCCACTGCCAGGGGGGATTTCTGGCACCACGACCATCGTGGTGGCTCCAAGGGGATCTCAGAGGATGTCCATGATGTTTCTCAGAGGAGGAAAATCCTGTCTGGAAAGCCCTTTGAACTCCTATCTGAATCACGAGACACTGCCCTTGCCTAGCTGGGACCGGGTGGAGCAGTTTGCAGGAAGATGGAGCCAGTTATCTTCAATCTCAGTGGACTTGTCATGAGGTAGATGCCAAGTAAAAACGATAATAACAGTCATATTGTCCCTTGCGAGAAATAATTGGAAAGACAACGTGTGAAAATGTCTCTCTGTAGCCCATCGAAGACAAAGGTGTCCTGGAAGACCTGCATAGAAGAGAAGGCACGGTCACTTCAGGACCAGGAAAGTAGTAGGGTGTTTTCCCAATGGAGCCTGGGCCCATCCCTGAGCTTTTCTGTACCTTTCATCCCACATTTCTCCTTGCATAGACAGAGCCTGCATTTACTCCTAACATCCCAAACACTAATGAACTTCTTTTATTCCAAGTCCTTGTAAAAGTCTGAGGAATCTCTGGAAACTGAGCTGAGGAATTTGTCTGCTGCCGTCAGCCCGGGAGAGGCTCTGAGGGGCTTCAGAGCTCTCTGAGTTCAAGTGCTTGGGGTAAAAACTGTGCAGAGAAAATATCTATGGCACAGTTTGGCTTGAGCATGAGACAGACCACGTCACCCCCAGTGTCCAGCCTGGGGGACTAGCACCCCCGTGATCGGTGGGACCGTGGCTCTGGGGTCTATCCCAGCAACGTGGGACCCGGCTCAAAGCCTGGGCAGAGTTAAACGTTCCCCATTCCCAAACAGAGACGTCAGGCTGAAGCCCCACAGCCCGGCTTCCTCTGCAGGTGATTGCTATTTTGGTTCCACAGGTGGTGTTAATATATTCCCCTTTAGACTCCACTTCCTCGTACAGCTGACTACAATGTAAATAACATCTCAGTTGTCATTTGAAAGGAAAGGAGGGAGATGACTGGAATTGGCAGAAAAATCACAGGCTGAGATTTCACTCGCGGTATTGATCATAGACGTGTTATACTCTTCTGTTCGTTTCAGCTTTATTCCTCCAGCTCTAGAAAGCTGCTGAGGACACGGGGATTGTTAGTGGGGAAAAGAACTGAGGCTTTTAGTGTCCGGAGAGTTCCCCGAAACCAGTGTTCTTGGGAGAAGCGGGACACGAGGTGATGGGGCAGACAAGCGAGTCAATAAACAGCCCCATCAGGGAGCTGTCCCTGGGACCCACTGGAATTAAGAGGCTTATTCCTAACTTTTCCAAACTTTTGTGAAAGGTGTTAAATAACCAGCAGTATTTCTTGATGCCCTCCTCTGGCCCAGTCCCTTCTCACCAGGGGGCCAGGGCTGACCAATTTGAACATAAACTAATTAAGGGGGAAAATACCAGCTGTGGAAAGGCAGGTTGGCTGGAGCTGATCAGCAAGGGGGGTGTGTGTGTGTGTGTGTGTGTGTGTGGTGTGTCACCAGTCTGTCTCTGAAGTCTGGTCCACGCTCAGCACTGTAACTCCACAGCTCCGCTCCCTCTCAACTTCAGGCACGTCAAAATGAAGCTTTTGAATTTCTGACTTCTCTCAGTGCTTTTGCTCTTGTTTTACAAGCAAAGACAGGGAGAGGGAACGTGGGGGTCACTCAGGTTCAAGGGGTGCTCTTACCCAGGGTAATGACCAGCGAAAGGAAGATGTAACTTGGACGTGGGAAGTTGACTCCCACCAACCACACACCAGAATTTCTATCAAAATCCCGTGTCCCTTGGTGTGAAGGGCGCTCAGTAGGTGTAAAGTGTTGGTTGAAAAACTGTGACATGCAGGACTGCCCCGAGCCTTGCTTTTAACCATCAGTATATTGGGGTTTTCTTATCAAAGCAGTGGCAATTGTGCACACTTTGAATGAAGACAGCAATCTCACTGCAGAGATAATCCGGGGGCTCTTTGGAAACGTGCCCTACAGGAGGGTACCTGGGCTGGGGCGGAGGTCTCGCAGCCTCAATCTATTTCTAAACATTCCTGGCAGAAAAGCCCTTCTCTTGGAATTCATTATGATAAAAATTTAATTTGTGTGCCTTGAAAAACTCTGTTGAACCTGGAAAACAGCCCTCCTGGAGACGCGTGAGCTCTTGCCTTTCAGAACATTGTTTGCGGAGATAAAAATATTTCTGCCACACTTGTCACATGTATTTGAAAAACATATTAATCATTTAAACAAATATTAGCTCCGAAAGCCTATAAATACATTCACTGGGAGGAATATACCCTTTGTTGTAATATTACAATGAAAAATATGCTAATATAGTTGCCTAATTGCTTGTGTTTGAATAACCTCTTTTGTGACAATAAATGTTTGTGGCAGCATCATTCAAACGAGAAAGGGAGAATCTGGTGCCAGTGAGGATTATGTGTGCCTCTGCCACCGCTCCTGATGTGAGGAAAAAAGTGTCTCTTCCCTCCCTGCCCCCGTCTGGGAGCTGGTGTGGATGGAGAGCGGACGTCACGGTGAAAATCATCACGCTGGCACCCTTCCCGGGCCCAGCAGCCAAGTGCTGGGGAGAGATGCTGGACCGGCTGCTGCCTGGGCTGGGAGATGCTCCCGGATCCTCCGCGGGTGCCTGGCGTGTGGGATTACGGAGCCTGCACGCTGGGCAAGGAGCAATGACAGAAAGATCTGAAACTGCATCGTATTTAGCCAAAAAACCCAAAACCCAAGTGAGGGGCTGACCAGAAAAAGACTGGAACTGGGCTGGTGGCTGCGGCTGCTCGCTGCCAGCCTGGTTTTGTCCCCAGGTGCGGGCACCCTGATGGGCTGAGCTGTCTGTGCCAACCCCCTCCCGGGTGGGCATGGAGGAAACCCCCCGGCCAGAAAGGACTCAATGTTTTTTTAAAAATTTCCCTTTTGCTCCCTTTCTGCAGGCATTGGGCTTCTGATCAGGGAGGGGAGCCATAGGACGAGGGGAAATGATTTTAAACTGAAAGAGGGGAGATGGAGCTGAGATGTGGGGAAGAACTTTGGTGTGAGGGTGGTGAGAGCCTGGACCAGGTTGCCCGGAGAAGCTGTGGCTGCCCCATCCCTGGAGGGGTTCAAGGCCAGGTTGGAGGGGGCTTGGATCAACTTGGTGTGGTGGGAGGTGTCCCTGCCCAGGGCAGGGGGTGACACTGGGTGAGCTTTAAGTTCCTTTCCCACCTAAACTATTCTGTGATTCTATGATTCTAAAACTTACACCCCTTTCCCAGGAGGGTCCCCCACTCCTGTACCTCCTGGGGCTGCCCCATTTGCTGCCGCCATCCGGAACTGGATCCCAAATCCCAGGAGGGCACAGGTGCCGTGGGGCCATGTCCAGGGCAGCGCAGGCATGGTGGGAACCCTGCCACCCTCACAAAGACCCCTTTATACTGCTGCTTCCCACGGCTTAGGGCTTGTGGAGATAAGGATCTGGGCTCTCCAGTTTCAGCTGGGGCTCTCGCTGGCTGATGTGAATGTCACAGCAGGGTGGATTTTTTCCTGGAGGTGGGATGATTTTGAGGTGAGGTGGTTTGGGGAAGAGCATTGCTTTTGAGGTGGCTGATACATCCTCTGGCTCCGTCGTGTTCCTGAGGCTGGTCTCTGTATCTGGTGTTGGTGGAAATCCTTTTGCACTGCCTCCTCTCCAGCAGGCACAAAAAGGGGGGTTGTTATTGTAGCTCAGCACAAATTAATGCTTTTTAAATGGGAATTAGCTCTCAGGCAGAGAGACATGGCTCAGTAAGGACTCATCTTCCTATATACTATCTGCTGTTCCAAGTCTGAGGATGAAGGGAGGTCTCCCTCTTGCCCCTCCTCTGGCATCAGCAACACACAGAATGAGGAAGAGTTAAACGTAACAGCACTTAAGGAAAATATTGTAAAGTCCTCTTGAAATTCCCATCAAACTCAATTAGCAGGGCAATGATATACCTAAACAACTGGAATGGGTCGACTTTTTATGCTTTGCTGGATGGCTTCCAAGTTGATAATTAAATTGTGCTGGGCTGCAAGATAAGTGGCTCCAAGTGTCTCTTGTGCAGAGGCTCTGGAGGCCAGTGGCATGGACACGGTTCTCTGGCCAGGAGCCGCTTCTCCATGGGACCAAGCCCTAGGCATTGGCAATTTCACTCCCTGTGATCTCTGCCCCAGCACAGCCAGGTCCTCCTGGGGTCTTCTCAGGTGGAAAGCACTTCCCACAGTGCTGGGCACTGGGCTCACTATGGCCAGCCTTGGTCTGGAGAAGCAGCTCTGACATGTGAGGGCTGCAGGAGACCTCCTGGAGAGAGGAATCCAGCGGGGAACCATAGGAGACACAGCCGAAAGAAATACACACTCACCAAAAATAGAGTGATAAGATAAATGGCAGTGACTTCAGGAGGAGTAAAGGATGCAGAGGGGTGGGAAGAGCAGCAGGATCTTGCTGGAGCTTTCCCTGCCTGGGACAAGGGGCTGAAGGGTGCCCTGGGCAAGCGAAGGGCTGGGAAAGGCTTCTGCTCCCTCCCTGTGTGTATGTGGCTGACTGGCAAAAGCAGGGTGATGTTTTTTTAACAAATAGCTTGCTTTCCAAAAAATACAGTTCTGGGAAGAGTGACAATATTTGTTAATTTGGATTTAATCTGGTGACTAGTGGGACAAAATAAAAAGTGAAAGGGATATTTCTGGCAAAACAAAGGCTTGGTTTTTGAATTCGTCAAAATGAAGCATTTGAGCCTTCTGTTCTGGAAAGATGGTCTGTTTCGAGATAAAACTCAGCTCGGTTAACAAAAGAAAATGGAAGGAGTGGGAAGGAAAAGCAGTGTCCTGACCTTGTAGAGAAGGTAAATACCTGGAGTGGCTGGTCAGGAGGCTGTGAATGGGGCATTGACAGCACCTGCTGCGGTGCAGGAGTCTAGACATACTTTAAAAATAAAGGATTTAATATCCAAAGAAATGGTTGCCAGGGGACTGCAGCTGCACTGCCTTACTCCCCCAGCTCCTGCCTCTGCGGTGCTGGGCGATGGTCGAGGGTGAGGATCCCTCAGCCAACACCGAGGGCACTCCGACACCTCGGAGGGGTCTCTTATCTGAGTCCTGGCCAGCGTCACCTCCTGTCCCTCCCAAGCATTTCTCTCTGCTCTTCTGGTGCTGCAGCCAAGCTCCAGCGTCTCGGTGCCTTCCCACTGCTCTCATTTGTGCCTTGATTCTCCAAGACCCCATCTATTATTCTCCTGCTCATCCTGCTCTTCCTTCTCCCTCCATTCTCCTTTGACTCTGAGATCCAGAGTTCAGCTCTGCACAGGGAACGTTGTCTGAGAGTGGTGTCTCATCTTGCACATTTGGGTAAGTCAGCCATGGAATTATCCTATAATGTGGAAATCATACAATTTCTCTCTGATCTTCCCCGAGCTTAGCATTTCATCTCGCTTATACTAAATGCAGCATGACTAAGTAGGCAAGAAAGGGATTTGAGCCCTTTTGTTACTTAAAATGTGAATTAGAGGTTCCTGAGGGAAGTTTGTGTCACATTTGCAAGTTAAAAATGCATCAATTATCTGTACACGGACTCCTTCCAGAGTGATGGTGAGGGAGGAGTAGAGCTGATGCCTTCAGAGGACCCACCACCCATAGAGGCTGCTCACTTGCAGGTGGCATCCTTTATCCCAGGCTGAGATGAAGAGTCTTGCTTGAAGGAGGATTGGCTTTGAAGTTAGATCCTACTTCACAGCTACAGCAGGATGTCCCGGTCCTTTTCCAGAAAAATTGTGACTATTTCCAGGGATGGAGATTCCACAGCCCCTGCTCCAGCCCTGGACCGCTTGTGAGGGAGATTGTGATGAGATGTGGGGAAGAATTTTGGTGTGAGGGTGGTGAGAGCCTGGCCCAGGTTGCCCAGAGAAGCTGTGGCTGCCCCATCCCTGGAGGGGTTCAAGGCCAGGTTGGAGGGGTCTTGGAGCAACCTGGTTTGGTGGGAGGTGTCCCTGCCCAGGGCAGGGGGTGGCACTGGGTGGGCTTTAAGTCCCTTCTTACCCAACACATTCTATGATTCTATGGCTGCTCCCTATATCCAACTGGAAATTTGCTTCTCATGCAAAAGCTGCACTCACAGAGAAACAATTCCTGTTTTGAGGAGCAGTGTTGTCCCATATGTCACTTACTAAAAATGGTGATAGGGAGCTTCCTCTCACCAGCTGGGTTTGAACAGTGGATGTGAAGGCTGGTGGGAGCTGGGGTCCTCGATGCACAGTCATCCTCCAGGCTGTGTTGTTTCCCTTGTGCCCTGATTCCTGCGGTGGTGGGAGCCCCCACTGGTGACTGGAATGGCTAACTGGGAGCCTCGGCACTGTGTGCCAGAGCCTGGAGGACTCTCAACACCCTCAGGGTAAGGGCCTCTTCTGGGAGTTGCTTTTCCAGGGAGCGAGAACAGCGTCTTCCAGCCCTGTTGCTGTTGCTCTTTCTTTGCTGTCGCGCTGTGAGTGCTGATGGCACTTCACCGCCGGGTCTGTGACAAGGACCAGCCCCCCCCCGCTTCCCCTCCACCGCTAATCAGTGGTTAGAAGGATCTGCTGTGGGCTCTTACCCTCCTCATTTTCTCCCCGCTAGGAATTGGATGAGTGCAATGCTTAGCAGCACTCTTAACTTGCAGTATAAATTGCGGTGCTGTGCATCGCCAAAGGTCAAGCTGAATGACTTGATGAAATGGATTGACCTCCTGAACAGCACTTCAGTCTATTTAAGGACAACCAATTGCGGCGAGAAGCAATGGAGAAGCCGAGCTAGAGGAAGCAGACCCTATTTCCCACCCCTGGATTATCCAGCCTGTGGTGGAGTTGCAAACAGAGCCAGCGAGCGCCGAGCCCCGCGTTGCCCTGCACCACGGTGGGGGCTGCGCTCACACCTTCCAGGCTTTTCCTCGCTCTGCCTGGGGACTGTGTTTCCAGAAATCTGCCAGGGAACCAGCTCTTGTGTCTGCATATTGTTCTCCTGGTATCAGCAGAGATGCTTGTGCTCTCCGATACCTGCAGGGCAACATAAAACCGGGAGTGCTGTGTGTGTGATTTACAGTGCTGCGCCGTTAACGGCCTGTGCCGGCTTCTGGAATGGCACGAGCTGAGAAAATGGGCTAAGGGACCACAGGACTGGGGCTGTGGGACCCAGGTGGTGGCCACCGAGGCAACGACCCTGTTTTTCTGGCAGCAAACTCGACCGATGTCATCTCAGCACTTGTGGAAGTGTGTGTGTGGGAGTGGTTAAGAGCTGGCTGTGGAGCAGGATGAAAGGCTTGCCAGCCTGGGGCCACCTCCTGCCTTTCACATGGCGAGGGGACCTTTTGGGGTGCCACTGTTGCTCTTTTGCTCCTTTTGTGGGTTCCTCCCTCTCAGCAGGGTTTATTGATCAACGCCTCGTACCCTCTGAGTATTTTCAGGGCCCTGCCTGTGGCTGGGTAGCGATGTAGAATTATTTTCCCATTTTCTGAGCTGGCCACAGGTGCTGAAAGTCTCTGGACTTGGTTCAGGACAGGAGCCTTCCCACCTTAGGGTTTTCCTCCTTCAACTGTGCTCGTGGCCTGAATAAGCCTTTCTGAATGTATAGCTGTGTATTTCCGTATGATGCACTCTTGTGTCAGCTCTTTCAATGGGGAGTAGTCTTAATTAAGGAGCTAGAAGAAGTACGAGGTAATTTAGGGTTCAATAGCAGCTCAAAGCAGTACCCGGTGCAGCAATAACGCATGTGCCGGAATATAATCCTAGGGACTGCTTTCTAAGTGGCAAATATAAACTCAGAAATTGAAGCCCATTTGTACTTAAGTAGCCACTATTTTTGCCATCAGAAATGCGTGAGTTCTTCAGTGGGAGCATTTTGGGTCCTCTGAGTGTAAATGCAAGAGCTATGGCAAAGCAACCCCCACATCCGAGCTGGTTTAGGTTGATTTCTTCTGCATTTTCTCACAGGGTTAGAATGGAGCCTCCCGCTGCCGGGAGCTCCTGGCTGCTGCCCTAAAGAGCAAGGGTGACCCACGTGGCGGTTTAGAGGACAGAATTACGGGTGTTTGCTCGGTGATGATCCTCACCATAAAGCGCATAAAGTGCATTATATTCCATTTATGACCCGGAATACGAGCGCTCGTAAGCAGCGTGGTGAAGCGCTGCCGCGGTGGCTTTGCAGGGGGTGGGGATTTGCATGCCGAATGCATAATTACATGGCAGCGATTAACTCACAGGTAACATTGCTCTCTCCTTAAATTGCACAGGATGCAAATATCAACGTGTCGTGATTATTATTATTATTTTTTCTTCCCCCCCCCTCAATTAAACGACATCTGCAGCTTTCCCGAGCTGAGTGCTGTCTGCAGGGCTGCTAATGCGGCACAGAAATGTCACCGGCGTCGGGGAGGGCAGCAACACCCGGCGCTTCCTCGCAGATATCCCAAGGCACAAACCCATTTTTCACACCAGCGCTGGAGCCCCTCTCCTGGAGTCTCCAAGTGTCAGATCTCATCTGTGCTCGAGCCTCTGGTGACGACATCTCTCTAGATAAATTATTCTATTGCCCGATTGACCTCTTGCTTATGAATACTTTGCCCTAACGTTTTACTTGATTTTTCCCTTTTCTATTTTAAGACTCTTAATCTTTGATGTTGAAAAACTCTGCCCCTTCCTATTTTGGGCAGCCCCCTATTACTCTGCTCCCTCTGGGCTATTTCTGTGGGAGACTTCCAGGTCATGGAAAACACTGCCCGGAGACTCCTGGCTGCAAATGTATTTTGGGGAAGGGGATATGCTTTGAATGCCCTCAGCAAGGAACAGCCAGATGTCTAGCAGGTAGGTGTTTAAAGATGCGAGAACCACAAACCAGACTGGCAGTTGTTGAGGGAGCTTTTTGCCCTCGAAGGGAAGGAGATCAGATGGGGCATCCTCAGCCTGATGTGACGGCAGACACGGAGCGGGCGGCTCCTCGGTGAGAGAACCAAGAAGCCCGACTCATCTCGCATCAAGCAGAAAAGGCTCACCTGAGCACGGGCACTTAGAAATCTGAAAAAAAGAATAAATGCAAAAATAAGCCTGTCCAGTCCTTTTTTTTTCTTGTTAACCTCTTTGACTCCATCAGTTTGCCTGTGCTGGACACCCCCAGGGTGGTGGTGCTGCTTGGAGGGCTCAGTGCCGTCTCACTGGTAGCCTGCCCTGTGGTGCCAGCTGCTCTTGGAGAGATGCTGATGTTGGACCCCAACCTCCACCCCACAGTGGGGCTTCTCTGGGGCAGGACCTGCTGGGTGCCTTGGAAGGTGGCTGGACGGTGGCTGAAAAGTGGCTCGTGGAGATGAGTCTCAGGAAGGTGTGTCACTTGGTGTGTCACCTACCCCAGGTGAGGGATGCGGGTCCCAGCTGGTACGGAGCCTGGGAGCCAGATGCTGGGAGAAACAGGGAGGCTTTTTCGTGGAGCTCAGCTGCTGGGGCTGCAGGAGCAGCTGAAGGAAAGGCTGCGCTTTCCCTCCTGCCCAGCTGTGGTGCTCAGCAGCCTTTGGGAAGGATCCCAGCTGCTGGGAGTGACAACTTGACTCAACAAGCTGAATTGGGAGCTCTTTCCAGTTCCAAACACTCTTTCTCAAGATGAAAAAGGTTAAAGAAATCCAGCTGCTTCCCGAGTTTGGCAGCTGAGCTGGAGGGTGGGATAAAGTTTTCCCTGGGATGGGAGGGAGAGACAAACACTTTGCCTGCCCTTTTGGAAAAAGGCTCCGGGGGTGTTATCTCTAAACAAACAGAAATGGTGTGGGAACAAGCGGCGTGGTCTCTCTCTGGCTCCCTGCCTCCAGTGCCTGGGGGTCTCCGCACTCGCCAAACCGTAGGGCAACGGCCTCAGCAGAATTACCAGCTTCAGGGCCTGAAAGCAACGGCTACGAGAAAGCCGTAGGTGCTTGCGGAAAATAAACCTGGCAAATGCAACCTCTGAGAATTTAACAAACCCCAATGATGTTATTTTGGGGGAGAATAGGGAGAGGGGCACAGGCACGGTGGGGAGTCCTGTAGGGTGGGAGCACTTGGGGTACTGGTGGAGGGGAGCGGGTGGATCTGCTCCCAAATTCTTCTGGGGAGAGCTGCTCCTCCTCTCCTGAAGCCCCAGCATCTATCCAACGGTGAAGCAGAGAACTAGTTGCACGCTGGAAGTTTAAACCAACATTGATTTCCATCGTGTCCCTTTAAACCTGATGTAGATAGAGTTTCACAGGGCACTCTTGGGACAGAATTGCTAGCACCTAATTGATTTTGATTTTATTTTCACTGCAGCAGTGTAATTATGAAAGCCAGCCGTAATTATTGAAACACAACTAGAAGTATTTCATTATTAAAATACCCCTATGACTTATTATTAATTCATTAAATAAATTTGGATTATATCCCTCAATAATTAATGCACTGAAGTTTATTCTGTGAACTCTTCCTTTTACTAGTAATGTGTCAGCTGTTGGTATTAAAGGGAAAAAAAAAAACAAATCCCACCGAAGTATAGGAAAAAAATAGACAACTTATTATAAAGTGAAGCGGCACCAGGGAGGCTTTGCTCTGGTTTGAAACCAGCCTTACAGGACATGGTGGTGCTGAGCTGACAGCCTTTTGAGCTCCGTAGCTGTTTGGGAGACATTTCTTAATTGTCCTGAAGGACGAGGTTGTTGCTCGTCCCTGCACCTGGAATACGGGCAGAGTTTCAGGTACCATGATGGGAGGTGACTGTTGGGGCTTGCTGGGGAGGAGGGACTTTGCTGGGAGAAAGGGAGCTGGAAAAGATGACGTTTGGGTGAGTGCTGTAACATCAGGTCCTGCGGGGGTTTGTTTATCCTTCAGCGTCCCTCGCTTGGGTAATGCGGTCGTGTCCCTGTTGGTGGTTTGGCTTTTGGAGACCTGAGGTCCCCTGGGGAATCTGGGGGGCTGCTGCTGAGCTGGTGACGCAGGTGCCAGGGTCTGTCCCCTGGGCAGGACATGAGGGTGTCCATCCATGTCAGGGTGGTTGTAGGTTCCACAGACCCTTGTCACCTTTGATCCCCCAGGGCTACCGGTTGCAGCATGTATTTTGGCTCTCTATCAGTGCTGGGATGCTCCAGGTGGGATTCCCATCCCAGGCCCGCTTCCCACTCACAGCCCTAGATGTGGGCAGAAGAGGGCTGTGCGCCCTTTGCTGGAGCCAGCACAAAGCTTTTGGGGTTCGCTTGGCACCCGGCTTTGGTGGGGCTTCCTCCCTGAAAGGTCCTGGAGCCCGAGGCTGAGCACATCTGCGACCGCGCTGCTTCCCAGCTGCTGCTCCTGCAGGAAGTTTTCGCCATTTACGCTGGCACAGGATGAGTCTATAAAACTCAGCTTTCCCACTTAGCACGTCTGAGCTTCGCACATTGTATTTGATGTGTGTTTATAGGAAAAAAACAGACAAAAACATTGACTGAAAAAAAAAAACAAAAACCCCAAACGTGTTGATTCAGAATCTGCACTCTTACTACAGAGCTTAAGCCGAGAAAGAGGGGTGGGGGAAAGGGAGGAAATTTTCAGCTAAATAGTTGTATTGCGTTGCTTTGGTAACCGGAGTTTGGAAAGTAAACAGGTTTCTGGGGAAAGACTGTTTCTCTCTGCACCATGTTGTCTCCCTGCTCCTGTCCCAGGGCCACAGTAGACACAGAAGAGGAGGAGGAGGAATAAGAAGGGAAGAAGGAGGAGAAAGGAAGAGGAAAAGGTCACTATGGACTCTCTGCTAAGAGCTGAGGAGGTGCCAGGCAGGTCTCAAAGCTGGATGGAAGGCACAGAGTCCCAAAACCAGAGCCCAGCCCTCATTCCCGGTGAGCACCGTGCCCATGCAAGGGCACCCACTCCCTCCCTTTGTGCCGTGGCTCCCGCTTGCTCCATCCTGCTCTTCCCAGTGGCCAGAGTGGGCTGGGAAGCAGAGTCCTGTCTGCCCCCTCTTAACCAGCACCGAATCAAGCCTTCCTCTGTCGATGTCCTCCTCTTGAAAATATTGGCATTCCAGCAACAAATGAACTCTCCTAAACAAGAATCTCCCTGATGAATTATTAAAAATCAAGAAGACTGTGGCTGAGCTGAAAAAGCAATCACCATGTTCACTGCCTGATGGGTGCTCCTGGCTTTCCTTCTCTCCAGGACCTGCAGGAGCTTGCCATTTCCAGCCTGGGGTGGCTCTGGAATGGGACCTTCTTGGCATCTGCGTGGCTGGAGGTGCCCAAGTGACTCATTGCATCCTTCTCTCTCTCCAAAGCAACTGCCAACCCTTGTTTCCAAGACCAGGATTGAGAAGGACAAGATTTGCTCTGGAAAGATGCTGAGATGAAGCAGAGGGAAAGCAAAGGCTTATTGTTAGTAAAAACACTGGGAAATGAAGATTTTGGGGCAGATTACTTTCTCACTGGGTGCTGGGAACTCTGTGTGATGTATCCTGCATAGATAAAAGGTGTTTTCATGATAGGGAGAGCACTCCAGCTCCCAGGGTAAGGGAGTTGCTTAAGTTGTCACCTGCACTCGCTTTCAGGGGATGCAACAGGTTGAGCAGGACACGCAGCTTTATTAGCTCTGCCCGGTGTCAGGGACTCCCTCTCCCTCTGTCTTCTTCTGTCAGGCTGAACTTCCATTTTTCCTGGTGTCTTGATCAAACTGAACCTTTCTGCAGGGACTGAGGGTCCCGAGCTTCCCTGAGGGGTGAGTGAGAACCCGGGTGCTGGGGTGCAAGAACACCGGCAGGGACAGCCAAGGTGGGAAGTCAGCAAGGAGGTCCTAGGAAACTCCCAGAACAGTCAGAGAATAAGGAATTAGGATGTCCTAGAAAAGTCAAAGGTCAGTGATTCGGAGATAAAAACAGGAGCGGGTTTGGGATCCTGGTCTTCTACAGAACACTGCTCACGTGGAAAGGGTTTGCGAAGCAGGAGTAAGAAAGATAAATGTGCATAGGTGTCTGTATGATTGAACCTGAATTATCATATTGCTTATGCGAGTCAAAGTAAAAGATGCTTGTGTTTAGGAACTCTTTGAAGTATTTATTGTACTGTTTCCTAAAGAATTAAACTGTTAATTCAGAGAGCTCAGCTGGATTTACTGCTGCCTGGCTGGCTTGGCAAGGCAGTCGGGTTTGCCAGATTTCTGTGCTTTTGCCAGCAGATGTACCGCATGTGAACAGATCCGTTTGCTCACACGCAACTCGCTCCGACACATGCTGGACCCGCTGGAACCAGTAGGCACACACCAGCCACAGGCAGTGGGGCCGGCAAACCCTCCCCAAGGATAGCTTTCATATTTTAACTGGCCACGTTGCAGAGCTCTGCTGCAGCAGGCAGAAGGCCCATCCATGCCTTTGTCCATTTTTGATTGAGAATTGCTTCTAAAATAAGAGGACATTGATCAAAATGTGTGTCACAGCACACCAGTTGCAAGGTTTTCCCCTGGGAGTGGGAACACCACCCTGGGACACGGCTAATCTAGTAATGTCTCAGCCCTGGTGTAAATCTCATCTCCAACAGCCCTTTGCCTCGTTAGGTGTTTCTCCACTTCTCTAATTGCCTCTTCTCTGAAGCCACCCTCAGAACATCTCCCCTTTAGAAGAAACATCTCCCCTTTAGATGACGCATCTCCCCTTGTCCCATCATCCCTCCGGTCCCTTCTCCCTCCTCGTTCCTCCACCCTTGCTCATGGTGGGGAGGGAATGGACACCAGTTCATTCCCCACCAGCTTGGGCTGCCGGGGATGGAGGAGTCAACTCTCGGGGCTGAGACCCTGGGGACTCTCTGCCCTTTGCCTTTTCCTCTCTTCCAGCAAATGTCTCCCAAGGACGAGCCCTCAGAGCCACAAACTCACCACGGACACCAGCGTCTCCCTTGGGCCAGTGTCCACCTGCAGATGTGGGGCCTGGACCAGAGGTGGCAGTGGCAGTGACGGAACATCCTTTAGAAACAGTTGCCGGTGGCTGGCAATTAAACCTGCTTTTTGTTAGCAAGGAAAAACTCATCAACACCTGATTTAAAGAACAAGCAAACCTCCTGAAACTTGTGCTTTTCCAGCCTCCCTCACACTGTGTGGTTTAATTATCAAAATGGGCTGCACAGCAGCGCTACGATTCCCTCTCCAGAACGCTCCTTTTCTAGCATCCTGCAATTCTCTACGACCTCAGAGGGTAAAGCACTTAAGTTGCCCTTGAAGACAAAAAGAGAAAGTCTTGTTTGAGGTGAAGTCAGTATCTATCCAATTTTCAGCTGCCGTCACATCGAAATGAGAAATCTGAGGCAGAGCCAGGCACAAATAGCTGATAACAGACTTTCAGGTGCACCTCTTCACTTATCACTTCTAGGGTCACCTCTGTTTCTAAAGACTTGTTTTCCTTAAAAAAAAGATTGCTTAGGACATTTAACAGTGTGGTGTTGTGATAACAAAACCCTGCGAGGCTTTAGTTTTATGCCTGGGCTCCTGCAGAGATGCAGAGTCTCCTAATGCCGGGATTCCTGACTTTCTGAAATGATTTCATGGATCAGCCGGAGCTGGAAAGGCAGAACTTTCCCAGCAGGACCCTTCCTGCTCTGCCACTGCCACCCTGGGCTGGCCCTTGGGTCTTGCAGGATGGTGGCGACTGGGACACAAGAAACAGCAGGTCCTCGCTTGTCCCCTGGTGTGGGACATGGGTCTTCTGCCTCCCCTCCTCTGTCTCCTGTCTGTAGCCCCCTTGGGATGGGATGTGACCCTCTGAGGGCCCGAGGCAGAGCCCAGCCCAAAGTAAGAGAGTTATGAACGAACTGAGACACAATTTGTTTTGAAACAGGGCGTTTGGCACAGACGGAGAAATGCACACAGACTGGCGCACAGATTTGTTTAGCAAACAATAACCTGTGTTTTGTGCATGAATAAATAATTAACCTTATTTAAAAGAAGAAGAAAAAAACCCACAACCCACTTTTGCTATCTACAAACCTCCTCTTCGCTGTCTGTTGGGCACAGCAGCGTCCCCGAGCCCCCCCCTAAGTGTGGCCGGTGGCTCAGGAGGTGGTACCTCTGATGTTCTCCTTTGCCAGCGCTTGTCACCAAGTGGACACGGTGCCCAGGGAATGTCCCCCTCCAAATGCAGACACCAGGTTTATTGCAGCAGGGTCGAAGGCTGTGGGCTTCTGACTCTGCCGAGCTGCTTCCATGACTGCTGGTGGTGAGCAGGGGGGGAGCAGGCCCGCCCCCCCTCCACCTTCCCTTGGTCGGCTGCTGGCTCCGTTCTCCCACTGGAGCACAATAGTTTTCTGTGCTGCATTTTTCTCATGTCTGCTCTAGCCCAGATTTCTGGGGAACAAGCAAAGCCTCTCTCCCATCTGCTCATGAGATCATTCCTCCGTCTGAACGATCCAGCTCTGAGGAAGCTTTTGTGGACGGCCAGCCTCCAAGTCCTCCGTTGTACTCCATCATTTCTGCTTCTGCACTCAATTAGCCTCGTGAAACCCTGCGAGTGTATGGGCTGTGTCAAGGTGCTGCAGTTTTGCTTGGCTGAGCGAGGCATTCTCTGCTCCCCAAGCACGTGGCCCAGCAAACACGCTGCTTTCTCGTCCAGGGGCTGATTCCTTGCTCAGTTCAACCCTGCACCAAAAAGGCTCAAACACCCTCTCTGATTTGTGTCACCGTCGCCTCTGAGTCTTCTCCTGCTCTGCCTCTTCAGGCTTCTGCCTCCCCGAGGCTTTACATTTGGAACAGGGTTTTTTTTTGATGCTGAGGATGCTGTAGGTTGGACGCAATGGGTTTTTCTCTGTTTCCCTGCCTTTAACGCTGAGGAGTGAGCTCTGAAGGAGAAGATGAAAGCCCTGGGAGTTCGGCAGGAGAAAGCAGGGGGAAAATAGCTCCTCACACTGGGAAGCCAGCAGGGCCCCCAGAACCCATGTGCTGAAACAGCAGAAGCTAAATTCAAGCAGGGACCGTCAAACATGCACCTTCTTCCAATGCTGGGGAATGACCGTATGTGTTTGTGGAAGGCCTGAGCACTGGGTAGCCTCTGTGTATTTTCCATTAAACCAGAAAATAGGCTCCTGCTCTCTCCAGAGCAGTCCCTGTACTCCCACTTGCTGATGGGGCAAAAGGACACAGTGGAGATTAATTCCAATGGGAGCTCGCTTTCATGGAATCAGCCCCACGGCCATTCGGCGGAGAGGGAGATGCTAAGTCCTGAGAGCAGTTGGTGTCTGCAAACGTTTCCATGTGTACTGCACCCTCCACTGTCCTTCCCTCTTTCCCTCTTCAAAAGTATCTCTCTTCAGTGCCAGAGAACAGCTGTAAAAAAGGACCTAAGATCCCAACCTCATCGGGGATGAATAGGGTAAGAGTAAAGGGAGGAGCTTAGGTTATGTGTGACTTAAACAGAGAGCGCCAGAAATGTCATCCTTAGAGAAGGAAAGGAGAACTCACAAGTATTTTCATCTCATTGTTAATTCTTAGGTATGTTTTAAGACACATTTGGCTCTTTCCCAGACCGGCACACGTACTTTCAGCCTGGAGCTGGCTCCAGCTCTTGACCTGGAGAAAAGACCTCACTGCTTGCAGGGACCTGCTTTGATGAACTCTCCTTATTCTGCAGAGTTCAAGCTTCTCCTGCCATTGGCACCAAGTTTCCTTATTCCTATATTATTCTTGTTCTTGCCAGTCGGAGATGTTCTCTTCCAGAGGAGCCGAATAGACACCCAACGTCCCCGCGGTGTCTGACCTGGCACCTCCCTCAGTGCTGATCAGCAGGAGTCTCTGTGGCCTTGGGACAGTGGGTGCCGAATAGTGACCAGGCCCCAGGCAGAGCTGCTGCTTCGTTCCACCATCCCTGAGTTTTCAGGGCCAAATATGAGGCGGAGAAATGGATCCTCCATATGTGTCTTGCCAAACACTCGCAGATGCAAGCCCAGATGGCAGCTCCCACTCTGCAGTACCTTCTCCCTGTTCTTTTCACGGTGTCGGGAGCCTTCTTTGGTATCAGATGCTGAGTGTGTGTTTGCTGTTTATGTGCAGAGAGACTGGAGCTCCTATTTCAGAGCAGGGACGGGAAGAGCAATCATTTGCACTGATTGCTAATTTGAATACTTTTTATTTTTTTTTAGCTCCAGCATCAGCAAATCTACCTTTGAATATGAAACAAAGACACAGCACTTTAGCTAAAGACCTGTGTCTTTTGACACCAGTGCGACACCTTAATTTGGACCAGCAGGTCTCAGCGTGGACCAGTGGATCCAGGCCATCTCATCCCAGCCTGTTGTTGATGGTGGGGCTGTGGTGGAGCCTCCCGGGTGCGGATGGAGCCGATCTCCTGCCCATCACTGCACCTCTGGGTGGCCCAGGACATTCCGAAACCTGGAGCAATTACTTGGCTCATTCTCCTCGTGTTGCAAACTCGGCCTGCTCCTGCTTCGCATCGCCCTGGCACTTGCCAGAGAAATGCTAGTGATCCCTTGCCAAGGCGATCCCTCCCCGCAAGCCGTGCCCATGCCAGACTGGCCCTTCCCGCGGGCTGAGGGACACGCTCCAGCGCCCGAGAGCTGACACCCTGCGCCGGCTGGCGTCAGCCAGGGACATCTGTGACCTCCCCTGCCAGCCCCCGGGGAAGGGAATACCTGTCAGCGTGCCAGAGCCCTCAGATGTCTCTTTCTTACAGAGAAGATTTTGGGATAAAAGGTTCGGTTTAATTTATTCCATCAGTGTAACAGTTAAGCATTCAATTACAATATTGGAAACAGCTTTGCAGAAGAACAGCGTAGGAAAAGCAGGGAGGACTTGCTGAGCTCAGCGGGGCTGTGTCTCTGCCCCACAAGCTCGTCCCTCTGGTATGAGACCCTGCCGTCACAGCCTTTGACATGGGTTTTTTTCCCCCAAAACCACAGAGGTGGTTCCCGTCGCCGTTGCCATCAGAGGGAAACCTCCCTCCTGCTTCTCCTTCCCCTGGGATGCAGCTCCACGACTTGGTCACTTCAAGTTCTTGCAAAACTGCAGCAGTTTCCCACCCTTCCTTTCTCATCCTGGCACCTCGATAACCTTGAGAACAGAACAAAAATATTAGTTGTTTTTGAGACCGGTGAATCACTGAGCAAACAGAGGAAAGGTGAGGAAGGAACAGAAAACTGCCCTTGGGAATCTGCTCTTGGGAAGCTCCAGTGTCAGAAGGATTTGGGGAGGGAAGCTGGGACTGGATGATTGATCACAAGAGCAGAGATATGGGAGAGCCTGGGACAAAAGCCAGAGGCACTGGGGGGCTGGGACGTGCCACCGGCATAGGGATGGCCAGTTCTCCCACTGCCTGCATGGCCTGGGCACCCCAGTTCCAGACCAGTGGCCCACCTGGAGATGAGGACAATGGGACTTGGCCGTGCTTGCTGGGCTCTAGCCGGTGGATTACAGGCTCTGACTTTCAGGAGCACAAAATTCATCCAATTTAAATAAACAAATCCTGAAAATAGGGGTTTGTAATTGAAATGCTGAGAGATTCTTATCGATAGCATCAGAGGGTGCAGTGTTGTAATAAGCAGTCCCTCTCAGATGCTAGGAGTTATTGAGGTTGCTCCATATCTATGACAGTTTAATCAGATCTTGAAAATCAGGGACATTATATTTTGCACCTGCTCATGGAAAAAAAAAAATGAATGATGCGGCTCCCCAGCATGGATCTTTTATGCACACAGCAGGCCTCTGAGAGTACATAATTCAGAGGGGAAATGGAATTACACCATGAATGAAGACTAAGCCCAAAGTGTGGTTGAATGTCACACCGGATGGAAGAGGAGCATCTCTTCTTTCCTCTTACCCAGCCTCGACAGATGAGACGCCAGTGAAATCTATGAAGCTTCTTCCACTTCCAGGAAAGAAAGGGGGCTGTGAGCACGAGATCCACCAGAACATTTTTAAGAGAGCATTTTGGACATAAGTTGCTCTCACTGGGATGACCAGGACACGGTGGCAAATACCTTTGCTTTTCCATTCCTCTTATAATCCAGGTATGTGTGAGCATACGTGCTTGCTTAGTTTGTGCATTTACTTATCCTATTGTCAGTACTTAAAATGCATGAAAAATACACAGCCGGGAGGTTTAAATACAAATCCCTTAACTTATAAGTGGCCTTAACATCTGTGAAAGGTTCCAAGTCCTTAGACAAGAAGCAAAATAATGGATTTACTTTTGATTTCTAAAACACCACCCAGAGGTGAGGAGTGAATTCAGCAGAAATCAGGATGGATTTGCTTTCATTTTCCCGCGGAAGAGCGAAAGCAGAGATGTCAAAGGGAGTTCATCACTCAAGCGCATTCATTATCTGTCCCACCTCGGATGTGGGAGACTTTGCCAGAGAGGAGAGCCAGTACCTGCAGAAAAGCCCCTGGGAGCCTGATGCAGGGTATGCGTATCTCAACGGTTCCTCCTCTTCGATCCTCCCTCACCGCAGGGAGGTTAAATGTGTGGAAACACACGTGCTCAGCGCTCACCAGAAGGCAATAAACATTTACCCACAGCTTCCACAGCCAGCCATTAGAAGCCACCGTTGTTTTCCTTGATTAATCAGCGAGCTAAACAGCTAATGACGAGACGTTCGTAGGGGCCACCACTGCGTGTGCTCAGCCAACGCGCTTGGGATGTGCTCCTTTCCTAAAAGGGTACCAGCAAAAGCATCACTCCTCAGATGAGGCTGTTCCATCTGTGCCGTTCTTGTCCCCAGCACCCCTCCATGCCCCCTACCTCCCTGCCCTCCAAGCAGTGTTTGTCACCTGCAAAGCCTGAGCGGTGATTTCTTGCTGAGCACTGGTCGCCGCCAATCTCTCGCAGTAAAATAAGCTTACAAAATGCTGCAGAAGTGCTGCTGGATAATGAGGAGATCCGAGGAAGCCACAGTATGGTCATGGGAAGAGAGGGTAAAATATTCATGGCAGATGATTTGTTCAGCGCTGCCAATAGAAATGGTCATGTCAAAACAGGCACAAAACTTCTGTGGTTTTTCTGGTGTTTAATATTCCAGCTATAGCTCTTCTCTTTCCCCTTTGGTCTGCCTTGAGTGTGAGGAGATCAGACAAAGGCAGAGATGCCTGAAAGGAGGAGGCTGTTCCAGCAGCTGCCATCTCTTGACCCAGGATGGTCTCCAGACCAGTGATGAGGCCTCCTGAGAGGCTTCCCTGAGCAAGACTTAGTCACCCTGCCTGCCTGTGCAGTCTCATCTCTATGGCTCATCTCTGTTTGCAGGAAAGTAAAGCATTTTAGAGGAGACCATTGTATCTGAGAGTGCTTTGGAGACTGTCTTGGTGAGTAGGGTGGTCTTAGGGGTGGATGCAAAAGGGAGGAGACTAAGGATGATGCTGGTTAATCACACAGCTTTGAACAACCTGGTCTAGTGAGAGGTGCCCCTGCCCATGGCGGGGGGTTGGAAGTAGATGATCTTTAAGTTCCCTTCAAACCCAAACCATTCTATGATTCTATGCTGTGCTGTAATAGCAAAATAAGAAAGTCTCTTAATTCTCCTGCACCAGCAAGGGTCCTGTGAGAAGACTTTGAGCTATTGCTGAGCCAGAGGGAACAGAAGGTCTTTTTCCTGTTGGTGTTTGTGCAGCTTTTCTGACCCAGGCCAAATGGCTGGCTTGCTCAGAAGCTCACTCACATTAGATGGCCTCCCAACAACCAAGTGTGGGCAAAGACAACAAAACCTGCCTGATCCTCTCCAATATGTGGCATCCTGTGGGATACTGGAGGAGCAGGGGACAGCTCAGCATCCAAAAAAGTGGACTGTGATGTCCTGATCCTCAGCATGAGCCCCCAAGGTAACAGCCACACTTAGTGTCTGTATCTCCTTTTTCTCTTCTGAAGCCCTTCGTTTTTTCTCTCTCAGTTGGAGCCGGTTGTCATCCTTCCATCCATCCCACATTGACTTTTTAGTCATCTGAAAGTCTTTTCATTCCTCTTCTGCCTTCCTGAAATAGCACATGCTTCTGCTGGCATTTTCCCCGGCTGCCACGTGGGAAGAAAGCCTGCCCTCTTCAGAGATTTCACACCTCCAGGAGGAGGGTGTGCTTCCCATCAGAGAGCAGCCGCTGCTGGCAGAAATCTCCTCCTCTGCACAAGTCCGCAAGCCCAGAAGGATTCTCATGGCAAATCTTTTCCACTTGCTGGAGAGATGTGATAACTCTTGGACAGGGTCTCTTTTAAAGAACTTGTCATAGGGGAGAACTGCACTTTGAAGTTCTTAATCCCACTCTTCCCTCTGAATGAGCTCCCCAGGACAGAGAGCGCTCTGTTCTCCAAGAAACTGAAATGCTAAAAAAAAGGGAAAGCCTTAAATATTAATGGAGATTCTTGCACTGTTTTGGAGGAAGCACTGTGAAGCAGAAAGTGGTCTAGGAAACCGCCACGGATGTGCGGTTCCCTTGTAGCTGAGAGCAGACATCCAAACACCTGCAACAAACCCCTAACTGTGGGCTCTGATTTAGGGATATTTCAACAGAAAGGTTTGGCGAGGAGGCTAGGCTTGGCCTTTTTGGCAACTGCTGAGGTTCTTTTCATGATTACAGGTAGTGGGACAAGGGAGATCTCACTCACCCTTCAGTGCTGGAGCTCAGGTAGATGTTGGAGCGCCTGAGGTAGTTGAAGGATATCCCTGCCCACAGCAGGAGGGTTGGACTGGATGGTCTTTACAGATGCTTTCCAACCCAAATCGGTCTGTGATCCTATGACCTGGGGCACAAACTGTCCCGTGGCTATAGAATATGGGATGGTGACTCCTGGCCATCACCAGGATAGTTTAAGAAGGGCTTATGGTGGCTGTGGCTGACCCGTGGAGCCCTGCAGAAAGGGAAGATGCCAGAGCAGAGGCTGGGGAAGGGCTGGCACTGAGTCAGACGGGAGCATTCCTGCTGGCCTTGGCACAAGTGTCAGTGGGAGTCCCATCAGATCAAGCCTTTCCTTGTCTCCACTTTAATGCCATCCAGCAGAGCCGGGAGCCTTGTTTTGTTATTTAAACGAACCTGTTTGTCACAGGCAGGAAGGCCCACCCGCCAGCACTCCCTGCTTCCCACAGAAATGCCGAGAGCTGGGTACTACGTGCAGCTTTTTTAGGATGGTGGAAAGAGAATCGCACGACCCAACCTCCACAGTGACAGCCAGCCCCTGTGTGCCCGCAGCTACCCCTCTGAATTTTCAATCAAGAAGCACTGATTCTGAAAAAAAAAGAACCAAAACCCACCCCAAATGCAAACAAAAGAATCCCTCTGGCTTTATCTGTCCCCATGAGTGAGGACGGGCAAGGAGGGGAAGGGGAAGCACCGGCAGTGATGCTCTGCAGAGGTGTTGGACAGATGCGTCGGTCAAAGCTCAGGAGGAAGGCAGTGGCACCTGATGCCTGCGGTGACCCTTTCTCTTGCATGTGTTAATGTGGGCATGTTCGGTAAGCAGATTCATTCATCTTGTCTGCAAATGTTACTTTAAATCCAGGTGGTTCAGCATAAGAGACAGTTTAGAAATTATGTGGCTTTCTGACTGATGAGCTCCTTTACTGTTGCCATCATTCCCCTAATAATTATGCCCATGCACAGCTCTGTGTTTGATTGTGCTGGAAGATGGATTCACGTTTCCTGCAGGCATGCGGGATAAAATGACTTCCGTTTCAAAGCTCTGTTTGCAAAGTTCCCTTTGTTCCTGCTGTGAAATTCCTGCGTCGAGCAGAGCCCATTCTGCTCCGAGGCGCTTTTGAACACCATCTGGGTGGGTTCCCTGGGTTGCCTTCAGATTGTTCTCAGGATGCAGTCGGTGCTTGTCATTCAGGCTGATGCACAGGCCAACAAAGTAACCCCGAGAATAATGTTTTGGTTTAATCTGTCAGGGGAAGAAAGAAGAAGCCCAGTTTGAGAGCTGGGCTTTGGGTGCTCGGTCCGTCTCTTACCTCTTCAAATGCTTACTCTCCGGACACAAGTCTGAACCAGACCCATCTCTGGGGAAGTCAGTGGATGGCAAATAAGAGTCCTTTCCCCTTCCTTTTTGCTTCTTCAAAAGCCTTCTTTTCTAGTGTTTTTCACCTACCCAGCACAGACCTCCTGCCCAGGGAGGCTCTCGCACAAGCCGGTGGCAAGTTTCCTTTGCTGGAAGGAAAACCAGAGCTGCCTGTGGGATCCTGGTGGCCCAGAAAAGCATCTGCCTGGAGGGTGATGGAAATCTGCATACAGCTGCTGGTGCCTGCTGCCTGCTGGCCAGGCGTGAGCCGGGCATTCGCTGCCTGGGGTAAGCATTGCTGCCTGGGGGGCTCAGAGGGACACTTGTGGAGCTGGGGGGAAAGGCTCTTTCTGCAGGACACAAAGCAATCAGACTCTGAAAGATGTGTTTTGCTTCCAGTCCATGGGTTGTTTTGTTGGCTGTGTGGTACAGAGCACTCCTGGTCTGTGAGCAGAGGCAGTCCTTCAGGCAGGGCACATGGTGAGGAAGCCTCTCAGTGATGCACAAGAGCAAGAGCGAGGCAGGTTATTCGATTCACCCCATGTTGTTGCTGCCTGGGCTTTTAGCAATGAAGGGAAACATGGAAAGGGAATATCATAGAATGATAGAATGGTTGGGGTTGGAAGGGACCTTAAAGCCCACCCAGTGTCACCCCCTGCCCTGGGCAGGGACACCTCCCACCACACCAGGTTGCTCCAAGTCTTGTCCAACCTGGCCTTGAGCCCCTCCAGGGATGGGGCAGCCACAGCTTCTCTGGGCAACCTGGGCCAGGCTCTCACCACCCTCACACCAAAGAAATTCTCCCTGATACCCAGTCTAAATCTCCCCTCTTCCAGTTTGAAGCCATTATCCCTTGTCCATGCCCTTGTCAAAAGTCCCGAGAAGGTTCTGCAGCACGCTGGTCACCACGGAGCAGCAGACACACTTTCCCAAGTACCGACACATCATCCACTTGAAGGCACTGCACAGTAAATTAGGCTTCTTCCACTGAAATTTTGTCACTCTGAAACGACTGTGGGGAAGATCCAGGAACCTGGGTTTAGAAGCTGAATAAACTTTTTATTTCAGCAGTATCATGATGAACAACTGTGCGCTCCTGTCTGAAACTGCTTGTATCAATGGTAAACTGGGGCTGAAATACAGGTGGAAATAAAATGCCTTTTTGTCCCCCATTTTCCCCCTGTGCTCGGGCTCTGATGAGTAAGGATGGCAATTAGACAGGACGCCTACATCGCAATTGTGAGTGTGACAAAAGGAAAACAAAGCTTTTGGCTTACTCGGTGCACGGGGGTAAAGGAACTATTGAGCATTTCAGGAAAAATACCGGCTTACACATCTTGTCTGACCCGACTGGAGCAGCGTGGTAAATAGGAGCACAGACCTTACCAGGCTGAATTGGACCAAGATTTGCCTGGTCTCATGTCCCGTGTTTGGCAGGGACGTGAACTGAAAGAATTCCCCCTGAATGCACTCACAAAGGACAAGCTCCGTTCTGCTCCCTCGCATTTAGCAGCCGACACGTGGAGCATCCACCTCCCTTTATAAGTTATTGCCCTTTTGAGGGTGGCTGTTCGGGTTTTCATCCGCCTCAGCTCCCCCTGCTCCTGCCTGACCTGGAGGGTGCTCCTGGCCCCACCGATCTCTCCGCCTGGTTAAGAGAAATATTGAAAAAATTTTACTCCCACTCGGTGTTTTATGGCTGCTAAATAAAATGAAAGCTGGATATATGTGTGACAGTCAGAAAGCATCATGATTAGAAGGAGCCGAGCTTTGGACCCAACTTATTATTTTTATTGGAGATTGGTCTATGCTTTTCTTTTCATTTTTGTTTACTAATATTTTTAGGAAGCTTTATTGGCAAAAGTTACACCCCAAACACTATCTTATATAATTTTTTGATGCATTTCTATTTTATTTTCTTCACTTTAAGGGTAATTGTGTAAATGCTAGGGCTTGCCAGCAATCCTGTACCTGAGGTTCCCAGTGCAGAGCCCACCCCAGCTCCTGGTCAGAGCTGACACTGGGGACAATCAGGAATCCCAGTGCTCCCCGTGTTTCCAGAAGCTGCTCAGCAAAAGGGGCTGCTCAGGCTCTGGGCAGGCAGCAGGACAAGCCCTGCAGAACTTCTGGATGAACTGGGGAAGCTGAGACAACTGGGACATCATTATGCCTGCTGGTAGAGTCGCCACCAATTAGCATTGTAAAATGTTTCGTGAGACAAGGCTCCAGAACCCTGATTTAGAATTAATTTCTGCAGTGGAGCTGTGAGTCCAAGTTAATCACTGTTGGATTTGGGATTACCATGCTCGTAGGAAAGGCTGCTAAAACCTCCACTTTTGTCATGATCCAGCAGCTCACAGGGCTTAACTCCTGACTGAAGGGAAATGTGGATGTCAGAGGGTTTTGTGATCCCTGCGGGGCACTGGAGCTGCTTCCCTGGTAGAGAAGAAGGAGAAGGAGGGCCCTCACACGCTGTTTCATTTTTAAAATGATTAAATTGGAGTTGCACTTAAATTCAAATCAGCCATTCAAATTAACAATTCTAATGTTCCTGATCTATTGATCTGTTGGCTAAGACCATTTGGAGCAGGCTGTAATTAAACCACAAAAGCCTGGACACCAGAAACGCTGAGGGACCGGCACAATAGCTACGAGAGACTCAGGCAGTTCTGGACTTAACTCATTAAGCACCCCCCACCCGGAAAAGAAGCATGTGCTATTTCAGCAGCAGCGTGGGTGTCTCCCAGTAAGGCAAAACACCTATACTGGGAAACTCAACCCCCAAGGGCTGTTTACTTTAAACGCCCAGTTGAGACCATGGTTAGCGGTGGGTATGAGCCCATGTTTGGTGGGTCCCAGTCCATTTCCAGTATGCCAGACTACTTTTACATTGGTCCTTAAACCTGGCACTGGGCATACATTTTTGTTTCCACTGGGAGAAGAGGGATGCAGCCCCAGGAGTGAGCAGAGCAGTGCCTCCAGCTCCCAGTACCTCTGCAAAGTCTCTGTGTCACCCCTCTGCTTTGCCCAGAGCTTTCTGAGCAGCCACCAGCAGAGAAGACGGACTCCCGGAAGATAAGGAGTTGCCACTTGGTTGCCACTAATGGTTGGCACTGCTGTCTCTCTCCCAGCAAGGTTTGTCCCCAGTAGGCAGGTAGAATTGGGTCTCAACTCCCATCGATGCTGAGTTTTTGTTTGGTTGGGGATTTTTTGGGTTTTTTTGTTTGTTGTTTGTTTGTTTGTAATCATAATTTCTTCCCTAACGTTCTCACTTACCTTCCCACAACAACCATCAAAATCTCCTTATTGAGGTTTGGTTTTGTTTTTTTTTCTCTTCGCCTTCTCTGGTGTGCACTGGATTTAATGGGACTGCATAAACCCACCAGATGATCTGGTGGAAGAGGGAATTGAGCTCCTGGGCTGGTACAAGCCCTGGGGAATGGCTCTGGCTCCAGCAGGTGACAGGGGACGGACATGGCACTGCCGGGTGTTCCCAACAGGTCCATTGACTGGGCTCTTCCAAACACCAGCCTTCATTTCTGCACAAGCACTTCTAGCAAAATGGAAACCTAAATACTGAACAATTGTTAGGAGAAAAAAGGTTTATTCCTCCAATTCTATTTTTATTTTAATTACAGAAGGTTAGCTTTTTTTCATACGATTTAAAGAGAAACGAGGCAGGAAAAGGTCAAAGCACAAGGGGCCTCAAACATCTCTAATCCCATAATGGAGAGCAATACAAGGCTCTAATATTTGAACAATCAACATGGACTTTTGTTATGAAGACCAACATGTGATGGAAGAAGGTAAGAGGCTTTTAGATCTATTAGAAAACTGGTGTGCTGGGAACGGAGGGAAATGATGATGGGAAAATTAAAATTCAGCTCCAGCAGAAGGTTGCAGTGTTCAACTTGCAGCTCAGTGCATCGATCTGTTCCAGCATTTGACTTTCAACCATGACAAAACTGTGGGCAAATTAATTGTTCTCCAGGATATTAGGCATCAGAGTCTATTAATCCTCTCTGGAGTCGGATGCTCCATGAATACTAATGAAAAGCCAGAGCTGCAGCCCTGTCGTGTCTTTCCCGGGCTGACTCGATGCTGTTGCTGCTGCTGCTTCCATGGGGTGGGGGTGGACGGACTGGGGGGGGGGGGCCCGCCAGT
>VXBJ01000764.1:100910-123752 GCA_013400055.1 Nycticryphes semicollaris | reverse complement strand
GACACGACATGGGGAGGGAGGGAAGCCCTGAGTGCCAGTCAGCCATTTGCTGCTTTTATTCAGATTTAAGGCTGATTACAATTGGAAAGAATAGTGTAATATGGCAAATCCTCCTCCCGAGCCGGGGAGGGTCTGAAAATCAGAAAGCGAGAGGCAACGTTATGTGTTTTCCACAAGGAAAAAAGTGAAAGGCGTAAGTTATTTATGCAAATTCAAGCTCTGTATTCAGACATGTTTTAAGGAAGATCTCAGGAAATAATTTCTTAATTACACATATATATTGCACTTACTTTTCCTGCATCCAGGCTTTTTTTTTTCTTTTTTTTTTCTTTTTTTTTTTTTTCTCCCAGACTAAAACGTGTGGAATAACTCATTGGTTTCTCGTTATTGTTTTGCAAACATATGAAATTTCTCTCTCTCCTCTTTATTTCCCTTTCAAAGAGCCCTCCCCCTTCCTCTCCCCAAAACCTCACAATGCTCTTCAGGGGAAGGAGCCCTGCTCCGGGAGCCTCTGCAGATTAATACTTAGCACTAATCTGCATATTTCTATAAAGGAAATGGAGGCTGCAGGAAAGGGATATTGAAGATGTTTTACCTTCACTAATGCTGCACATTTAAGTAATCCTCTGGAATTCCAGCACAGCTTTAATCGTCCAAACCCAAGTCAGGACCATATTCTGTATAATTAATCCACAGAGCATAATGTTGCCTGGTGAAAGTGAATGCTCTTCCAAATATTTGTCCAGCTAGTGTATCAGAGCTCATCCAACACGTGTCATTCCAACTTCTCATTTTGCTTCAGAATCAGGTTGCGCTAAAGCGGCAGAGGAAAAAAGCGGCAATGCTGGGGTTTAAAACCAGCAGCTCTCCATTGATGACCCAGTGTTATACTCTCATCTAAATGCATGGAAGTTCCCTGTGGATCAAGATGAGAATATATTATATTCTCTAGGCTGTATCCTTTTGTTTCCCCTTTCCCCTGGCAGGCTGTGTTGCAGCTTACGGCTTGCTGCAATGATGGTGTCTGCAGTGAAACGGCAGGGCTGAAAAAATTCGGGGGGTGAGGGACCCCCGAGCAGGCTGCCAGGCAGTTTGGTTGCTCGACGGGGGCAACCGGGAACGTGGTGAATCGCTGCCGAGGGCTTGCCCTGTGCCCAAACCCACAGACATCAAAGAACTACTCGAATTCCCCGAGCCGTATCGTTTCGGAAAGCCCGTGTGCGAGGAGAACACGTGGAAGTGCTGAGCTCTGGCCCAGTGAACCGGGACTACCCAGGGGTGAGCTTTTCTGAGGCTCCCGTTTTCACTGGAATGGAAATGCTGCAATGCAAAGAGAGCAAAGCCATTAGTCTGCACTCTAACTGAGAAGATATTTATGTCTGTGCAAACACAGCACGCGCCTTCCGCATGATTTGGAGCTAAATGCAGTGTTACTTAATTAATGCATATGTAACACACAAGGCTATTACACCTATTAGAGCTCTTGGACAATTAAAATTCCAGCGGTCCTCTCCACCCGTGGGTGTCCCTGACAAAAGGACTGAAAATCTTCTCTGTCCATAAACAACTGGTGAGGGCCAAGGAAAAAACAGCCTACCCCAAGCTGCCAGACAACTTTTCAGGTTTGCCTCAATTTTTGGAGGTAAATGTGAAACTCTTACGACCTGGTGTCAGTCAGAGTGTGAGATGTTTACCCCGGGGAGCTGGTGAGAGCACGTTGCATCCTCTGGTCTCTTTACAGTTCCTCTTATTCCCTCTGAGCTGAGCACTGCGGTGTCCAGATGGAGCTGCAGGAGAACTGAGAGGACAATGGCCGGAGCAGTGGCAGGACAGAAGGCTTTAAATCATCAACAATCTTGTAAATCCCAGCTGGGACTTTTGGGGAGAGAGCAGGGGAAGCGTAACTTTCCCATTCCCAAATAGCCACAGTCCCTACACTCCCAGACCATTGCCTTTTGAATTTAGATCAAGTGCCACTTTCACTAGTCACATAAAGGCTGCTCTTTCAGGGTGTGGATGCTGGTGTGACTTCACTGTTCAGCATTCAGGGGACAACTTTCAAGGTCTGTGCCCTTGTGTCCCCTACTTCTCCGTGTTTCCTGGATTTGACCAGCTCCAGAGCAGGAAATCTCATGAGAAACCAGGAATCAATGAAACTCTGTTTCAAGGAAACTTGTTCTTGAGATGTTTCCAGCTCAGATTCGGTCCTTGGAGGCTGAAGCTTAGCAGAGCCCAAGCGCTGCTCTGGGCCGTACCTTCTGCTCACACGTCACAGCCATCACCACCAGTGACCCTGGGGATGCTCCAGCTCTGGATTGTGCTGCTGGGGTAAACCTACCACCTCCCTGCTCAGGGTGTTCATGGTGTGGATGCAATGTGTGGCTGGTTTGTGACTATTTGATACCTCCCCTGTGCTGATCTGTGGCTTGTGTTTGGTCTGTGGGATAGCTCAGAACTGGACCTATGCAGAGATGATTTCTGTGTAGCCTTTAAAATGATGAAGGGGAGGCATTGGTGCTTTGTGTCTGTAGCCCAGGTGATGGGGTCCCTCTACCCTGTGGGTTTCCAGCCCCACGGAGGAGGCGTTAAGGGGTGGCAGGTCTGAATCAGCCCTGTGGGTCGGAGCAGGGTGTATGGTGTGAGTGGTTGGGGTGAAACAGAGGTGGATTTCAGGGGGACTGGCAAGGCAGGGGTGAGAGGGATGAGTTTTATGTGGTGACATAGGCACGGCACTGGTTTTGGTGGCAAGCCATGGCCAGCTGCAGCTGACTGGGAATGGTCCATCCTCCTCCCATGGGCACCTTTACAGTGCCAGGAATGCCAGGAGAGGGGGGACAAGTCTGTCCATCCCCATTGCTTTCCCTGCTCACCTGGGATTGGCACCAGGTCTTGCCCACCCTATCTTAGGTGGGTTGGAGCCCTGGACCAGCAGAAGGTGAGGTGACACTTACAAAGGGATGACTGAGAACCCTACGGTGTCACTGGGGCTTGTCCTGGAAGTGGCTGAGAGTGGGGATGGTGGCTGTTGCTTGTCTCCTGGAGCTTGGGAAAGGTGTTCCCCATCATGGAGATGAAGTGAGTCTATGGGGCCAGTGCCCGGGGCCAGCGTGGGGTGGGATGCTCCCGTGGGCAGCACTAGAGGCTTGGCGTGCGAGCTGCCTCCCGCCCTGCTCCACATTACCCAGGTCCTGCCTCCCATTTCAGAAAAGCTGACTTCAAATAAAAGAGCTCTTTGAAAAATCACGAGGCATTTTATTCATGATTAGGTTTTGTCCAAAGTCTTTTGACAAGAAAATAGGTGATCCAGCTCAGAGAGCTTTTCTTTTCTAGTACATAAGAAACCCATTACACATCTTTTTTAAAAAACAAAAACTTTCTTATTCTCTTTGAGCGAGTGTGGCCAGCTGTCAAAGGAGCAAACTCAGCCTCCAAATGGATTTAATACAAAACAGACCCTGCAGCCTGCCTTGTGCATTGTTTAACCATTGCTTCAGTTTCCCTTCTCCTCCTTTGCTCCATCAGGTACTTGCCATGTAGAGTCATAAGTTTTTAATGTTTAAAATATAGCACATTGTTTCAGTTAATGTAATTGTCCTTCCCCCCCTCCTCTCCCACCCCTCCCCACTTCCCCTCTGGTTTTATCTCCTTTCTCTTATGAGTAGTTTCAGTGTGACAGCAGCTTTCTGTTCTCAGAAAGGAGGTCCCAGGCAGCCCCTGTCCCTGGGTCAGCTCGGCATCGAGATCTCCCCCGGACAGAGCTGCTCTTGGCCTCTTGTGCACCTTTTCTGTCATATTCCTCTTTCCTTTTAGACCCTCTTTTAAATACACTGGCATGACATAGAGTAATAGAATCATGGAATTGTTACGGTTGGAAGAGACCTTCAAGACCATCAAGTCCAACCGTTAACCCAGCACTGCCAAGTTACTACAAAACCCTGTCCCTCAGCACCACATCTGCCCAGCTTTAAAAGTACCTCCAGGGCTGGCAACTCCACCACTTCCCTGGGCAGCCTGGTCCAGTGCTTGACAATCCCACCGGTGACTTGCAGGGGGAGGATTAGACGGCTGTCTGAGGTTGGACAGATGGCCAAAACCCTCTGGAGATGCTTCCCTGCAGGAGGACCTTCGGCTGAGCTGGGCCCTGTGTTGACTGGGAACTCCACGGCTCTCCTGAGGTGCAGCCTGGTGCCATTTCTGGAGACTGAATCTTCAACACCCTTGAAATGGCGTTGTGTTTCTGTTCATGTAACGAGATTCTCTCAGTGTGTACTTTTCCTTTTCTCTATCCCTTCTCATACCAATACTTTGGCTACAAGCCACATAGATTTAACAGGACAGTGCACTCTATAGCCAAAGTTGTCATCGCTTGCTGCCCTGACGCCATATGACCTGGACACAGATCCTCCTCCTGGTGATGCAAAAGCCACTCTGACCACACGTGTCCCCAGCGGGAGCCCTGGTGACAGCTTGCTGGCTGCTGCCAGCTCCTCCTGCTCTACGCCACCGAACGTTGTGACGACAAATAATGGATGGTGACCAACACTGAGAAAAAGAATTCCCAAACGCAGGAAGAAAAATCTTTTCCCTGAGGTGGAAACCAACCTCAGCAAAGTTTGTGTGTGTTTTGCCTGCAAGTAATTTCCTAATGTTCATTACAGAGATGGGGGACTCACAATGCCTGGCACCCAGCAAGCATTGGCTGCGAGGAAACCCCTGCCCCAAACATGCGTGATCTGCGTCGAAGTATGTCAAGCATAAGGAAGGACAGAGCAGGGCTCCCATCAGCCAACATCCAGACCATGGTTGTGTCCTGTTGGCCCTCCCAGAGGGTCCTGTTGGAGTCGCTGCTGTCGTGGTGGCTGTGATAAAGTAATAAGTCTCCCTTTGAAATGCAAGTCAAGGTTTCACACTTGCTCTTCATTGAATACAGTTCTTGCAGAACTTCAATTCCTCACTGAGGAACCGAGTTCTCTGCCAGAGTGACCCATGCCGTGCCTTCGCACCTCCTTTTGGTAGCCCATGGCCAGCAGCCACCACCGGGTTGCTGTGGGAAATCGAGTGCTGTGCCAATGCAACTCTTTCCTCTCTCCAGATCAGCCCAGGAGAGGAAGAACAACCGCAGTGGAACTGCAAGAAGCATCCCTGATACTGAGTCACCGCATCCCCGTGGCAGCGGGGACACAGGTGGGATGAGCCACAGGCAACTTTAACTCCAGCACCTTTCAATTGAGCTCATCTCATCTCTGCTGCTACCCGGAGGTGTTGGCCACCCCAGGAGCCACAGTGTGGACACACAGTGTGGCCCTTCTCCCCTGCTCCGTGAGCAGTTCCCAGCAGGCATTACCTGGTACTACAGCTCACATGGTACCTGGTGCAAGGGCATTGATCCCTTATCGATGCCACAGGCATCTGCCTAATAGAAATGAAATAAAAATCAAATACTGACAGTGAAAATACAGTGAGGTCTGGAGAGCTATTGACTTTGAGCTCTGCAGGAGCTATTTCTCTGGCACGATTTCTCTGTTTTTCTTCATACATTCCACCAGTGGAAAAGGTAACAGGCACAAATACTATCTTTACTCCAGAACCACACCTCTGTAAAGCGCAGGTTCGCCTGAGCTGTTTTCTGAGTCCCTTTACAGAGTTCATGCTGCTCTTTCTGTGGAAAAAGGTACTGCTGGTCTGTTTTAAAAAAGAACTCAATCCCTGCAGCAGACACACACACACACACAAGGGATTTAATTACACAGAAAGTAACTATTTATGAAGTTCATTGAACTTTTATGTTTGAAAGGAAAAACTCTGAGGGAAAAGGCACACTCAGAAGGAAATCCTCGGTGTCCCATAGCTGCAGATGAAGGGACCTGGAGAGCTGTGTGTTGGCTGCTTGCACGTTGCAGGGGTTTGGGTGCCCACCCTGGCAAGGGGCTTGTTTTTCCATTGCTTCAGTGAACATGGGGTCCCTGAGTCTGAAATTACTGATGAATAATCCCTCTTTATCCACAAGAAGGAGGTAACTGGATAGCCCGATGTGGTATTGCCCCAGGGAACTCCCGAGGTTGTGAATTGCTTCTGAGTGGAAAAGGAGGGAACTGGAAGGAGGAGAAGCCCAAGACATGGATGAGCAATTTGTCACCATTTCCCCTTGGTCACCGTTAGCTGTGGTGCCCTCAGGAGTGCTAAAACACCCAGCTGAAGCTGCTGGGCTGCTAATGCTCAAGTTTAACAAGTCTTTGAATAGTAGGTAAATCAGTGTAAGGGCAGCAGGTGTGTTACAGGCAAGGGGAGTGAAATATCCCCACCTGGGCAACAACAAACTGCAGACCAGTCTTAGTGGAGGAGTTGATGGGGGACCAATTTGATGAAGAATTGGAAAAAAGGAGGGTTCACCAAGGACAGATGCATCCTTTGAAATAAAATGTATTTTAATATGAGTGAATACAAAATTATACACCTCATACAGACTAAGAATGGTGTCTTTGTGGCCAGAGCAGGAGGGTATCATGTTCCCTAACGACTTTGCAAAGCAGCTGAGGGTTGCAATGGACAGAGGACACAGGCATACCTCCCTGACCTTGTGATAAAGAGCTAATTCATTCCATGGATATATAAAAAGGATTAGTAAGTAGGAGTGGTGAAACGATTTTATGGCATAGTAAACTTGTACAGCATCAGTGAGAGGGACACTAGAATATTGCCTGCAGCTCTGGTGTCAACGTTTTTAAAGGGATGTTGAGGGTGTCAAAGAAAGCCACAAAATTGTTTATGAGATGAAGAAAATGAGTTACAGAAAAAGAGATTAAAGAGCTCAAATGAGATCAAGAAGAAGAGTGAATGCCTTCATTAAATCCTGAAGTACCTTCTCAGGGTGAAAGTACCAGGGGCTGAGGGCCTCATGTCTAGCAGAAAAGGCAGCATAGGAGCCAAAGGCTACAGGCAGAAGCAAGACATTTAACATGGAAATAAGGTTCAGACTGCTGGGAGGGAGAGTAATGACTGACTGGAAAATTCTACCCACGAAAGCTGCGTATTTTCCATCTCCTCACACGTCCAAGCCAGACACTATGGCCTTGGGGGAGCAAGGTGCGAGCTACACAAGTGGTTTGGTGAGANAAGTGTTTCATAACTTCCTGCAGAAACAAAAGCCTAATCCGTCTGCCTGAATTTCATAGCGGCGGCTTCAAAGCTCGCGAGGAGCCGAGGAGCTCGCCCAGCAGAAGCAGCCGGTTTTTGTCATCCAGCCCCGCTGCTCGCGCAGCCTCCGGGGCTGGGGAGGGGGGGACGGGATGAGAGGACGACAGACACGCTCGCTCCAAACTGGTGAGGATGTTCAAAAATGGAAAAGAAAAGGATCAGGAGGAAAACAACAACAACAGCAATGAGGACGATGACGACGACAACAAAAGCTAAAGCTTGGAAATATTAGTGCTTTCCGACAGGTTTGAAAACAAACATAAGAAAGGGAAAAAAAAAAAAGACAAAGAGCAGGGAAAGAAGTATCTTCTTAAAGTGAAGCACTTAAAGCTGCTCCTTTGGGGCTGAAGAAAATCTCTGTGACTTCTAGTATTCTGAGAAAAGCTGCAACTTAGTGACAGAACAGTGCATTTTAATTTCCCTGGCACAAGCAAACCAACAAAAGTACCCAGTTCCTCCTGTTTGCTCCCTCTGCTCTGTCCTCCTCAGGTCCTGCCCTAGCCCTGGGGGCAAGGGACACAACAGAGCATCCCCCCATGCTGAGGGGGGCACATTTGGAAGGTGGAAAACACAGTAAGCAGAGGGATGAAGAAGCAGTGGCATTAGACTGGTTCCCATTACAGCAGGGACACTGAGCTGTGGTCACCAGAGAGCTGGAGAACCTCTCTGGAGAAGCCTTTAGGCACAGCTCCGGACAAATAAATATCNTGTGTGTGTGTGTGTGTGGGGGGGGTGGAGCCCAAACGAAGCCACCTGAGCTGGAGAAACCACGGTGGCTGCGACGTGACCGCTTCTCCTGGCCCTTTGTCATCCTTCGATGGTGACTCCATAACTGTCAGCGCCGTTTCTTGGGGCAGGCTGGATGCGCGGGGTTTCGCTGGGGAAGGGGTGGGAAGGGGGGACGCCGCTGCCCTTANGACAGGTTTGAAAACAAACATAAGAAAGGGAAAAAAAAAAAAGACAAAGAGCAGGGAAAGAAGTATCTTCTTAAAGTGAAGCACTTAAAGCTGCTCCTTTGGGGCTGAAGAAAATCTCTGTGACTTCTAGTATTCTGAGAAAAGCTGCAACTTAGTGACAGAACAGTGCATTTTAATTTCCCTGGCACAAGCAAACCAACAAAAGTACCCAGTTCCTCCTGTTTGCTCCCTCTGCTCTGTCCTCCTCAGGTCCTGCCCTAGCCCTGGGGGCAAGGGACACAACAGAGCATCCCCCCATGCTGAGGGGGGCACATTTGGAAGGTGGAAAACACAGTAAGCAGAGGGATGAAGAAGCAGTGGCATTAGACTGGTTCCCATTACAGCAGGGACACTGAGCTGTGGTCACCAGAGAGCTGGAGAACCTCTCTGGAGAAGCCTTTAAGCACAGCTCCGGACAAATAAATATCGGATATAATGCTCTGCAAATTAAAAGGTGGTTTAGAAGTGTAAAGCAAGAGTTAGTACCCACTTAAGGTGTCAGAGAAGATGCTTTTAGCAAAGTGTTTGTGACTTGGGTGTTTCTCCCATTAACAATCATGAGGAGCTGTGCTGAGTCCACCCTGCCGTGGTACCCTTGGGTGGTTAAACAAGTTAAAAGCCAATATTACAGCATCTCCCAGGAGGTGGGGTGGGGGAGTACAGGCCAGGTCACCTCTGGTGCCCCATGGAAACCTCGTGAACAAACCAGCAAAGCAAGAGACACAGCTGTCAGGGACAGAAGCTGCACCTGGAGCCACTGGAGAAAGAGTGTTGGGTATCTGTGGCTGCCACCAGCATCCTGTTGGGTTACACCAAGCCGAGTTTGTCCCCTGCCTTCTCCAGGAATCGGGAGAGCTGACCTCAGACTTCTTTGGAGGCTTATACCATAGCAGATGTGCCACACCACAGGGAAGCAGAAGAAGAAGAGTTGATATCTGTCCCTCTACCTTCAAGTCCAGGAGCTGGATGTCTGCACGTGCAATTGCCCTGTCCTCCCTTGTGAGGCCACACAAAGCAGCTGTGCTTCCACTTACTTCCAAGCTTCTGGCCCCGTGCAATTAGCAATGCTATGCCTTGATTTAATTTTTGGTCTACTTTGCCTCCAACAAAGCAGCAAATTGCTTCCTGTAGTTGTTTTACTTTTATTTATAGGGTAATTTGCATCACGAAGACAAGTTGGCCTATCAATAACAGCAGACCAATTAAGGTCACCTGTCCCCTCCTCCCTTTCTGAGGGTCTCATCTCTCACTTGCACGTCTTCATCTCCATCAAGCCCTGTGATTGATTGGCTTGGGGGAGGGCTGCCCCCAGCTCTCCGTCTCCCACCGAGCTGATTCTCACGCACATTCACAAAGCTTGGGTCAAGCTGCTGCTTTGATTTTACCAGGTAAGACAGGGATTGTTTGTAGCACTTGCAGTTAAAGTTATTTTGCAAAGAAGAAGGGTCCCTGAGAAGAGAACCAAAGCAGAAAGGAAAATAACTGGCTAACATATTAATATTTCATCATGAATGTAGTCATGCTAAATTCATAGCTGAGTACAGGTTGCTCTACACTGGAAGAATTAAGCCTGGCTTAGGTAAAACCCTCTACATTTTCTCCTTCCCTTCTCCTGCTGGAGCAGCTGGGGTGCACTGGGAGTAGCTGGGGTGCACTGGGAGTAACTGGGATGCACTGGGAGCCACTGGCCAGGGAAGCAGGGCTGGTGAGGTGGCCACAGAGCCCAGAGCACAAGGCAGGCAGAGGGAGAGGGATGGGGCTGGGCACGGGGCCTCTCTGATGCTGTTTTTTCAGGCAGCTGAAAACTGTAGGAGGCATTGGGGGTGTCAGAAAACCTCCTCAGCCACTGCTGAGCTGACAGATATATGTCCTGTGCTTCTGGAGGTGGAGAGGAAAAGGATAGGCAGGAGGTACCTCAGTCTGCATGAGGATGCTCAGTGTGCAGCAAGGTCTTCTTCGGGGTGAAGGCAGCAGAGGCTTATGCTTCTCTGAGAGCCCAGACTGTCTGGGGAAGGCATCTCCCACCCAGAAGTCACCTCGAGCAGGTGCTGCAATTCTCATCTTCCCTAGGACAGTGCATACTTACACACTCATTTATTTCACCTCAATAAACATCAGAAGATATCCACAGGAAACTTGTCCTTTAAAGTGAAAACATTTCCCAAATACCTCTTGGGGAAGTGTTTCCTCTTCTCTGAGTAAAAATTTGACCCTGTAAATGGGAGAAATGGGAACAATGGCAGAGCCCTGAGATCTCCAGATCGAACTCCCCGTGTGAGATCTGAATATCTGAATCAGCATGCAATCCATCTTGACATTCTCAACACTGCAAACAGACAGCACGAAAGGAACCAAGCCATCTGCTGCTGCTTCGGAGACACCTCAAACACACTCACTAATGGCTCTAAGTCAGCTCCATCTACCAGCAAATCCCAGGCTCCTGCTCCCTCTTGTTATCGATGGATGCCCATCACTGACATGGACCTTCTGGGGATCTCTCCCATCACTAGCTCTGCATCAAAGCCCAGCGGCTGATGGCTGCTTGATGAACTGGAAGCCATCCAAGGAAGTCTCTATATATCCCTTAGCAGAGTATAAGGAGAGGGCCCAGAGTGATCCTAGAGGATGCTCCCCCTTGCCATGCTAGCTAAAATAACTGGTTCCCATTTTTCCGGCCCAAAGAAATTCCCGGAAAACTTGATTTTCGAAACCTTTCCCGCCTCTGGTGCCTGTGGCTGCTGCTGGGCTCAGATGTCACCAGTATGACAGCATCCCAAATTCCGATCACTAGATACACTAATTTTACACCTTTTTACACCGTTTACCTGGATTTACCCCCGGTGGGCAATGGGCTGCAGGGGGGTGCCCACTCTCCCCATCACTGGAGGGACCCCTTTGCAGGCGGGGGGAAGTTTGCAGCCCCGGGTGTCGTGGGTTGCTCTGTCTCTGTGCTCTCATGGAGCAATATTTTCTTTTTCCAGTCAAAGGATAATTTCACCCCGGTGCCCAAGACCCTCCGCAGGGAGGGTGTGAGCTCTGCATGATCCCCAGGGGCAGATACACCCACCCTTCCCTCTGATTTTGGAGGCAGTCCTCTCAACGCCCTGAGACAATGCAGCCTGCCCTTCTGGAGTTATTTGTTTGCCCATGTTCACAGGGAAACAGTTTTAAATATGGTAATAACGAGCAGCCAATCAGTTACCATAGTGTTGGGGGATATAGCCCCAGCAGTCAATCTGCAATTGCAAATCTGCATATTTATGCAGTTTCATTAATTATGTATTATGCAGCATTAATCCCAATAATATGTGTACGCTTGTTCAGTAGAACAGAGAGAAAAGACTAGCCTAGCAGAAGAATTAATCAGAGAGCCATTCACAGATCCCACATCACTTGAGGTTGCAATTACAAGTATTTTTTACTTAAAAGGTTTTGCATTAAAAAAAAAAAAAAATTAATTTTGCAAGATTTTGAGGTCCCCACGTAGCCACAAATATTTAAGTTGAGCTATGAAAAATGGCTCCTCCATGTCTTCTGGTAGGAATCACAGCTGAGCACAGGAGGGGCTTTTAAGAGGGATTCCTGTCAAACACTCTGTTAATTATCTGGGCTGTAAGGAGAAACTGCATTTCCTGGGGCAGGGACTGGGGATTTTCCTACCCTGTTTGTACAGCGTTTGGGGATTGGTGACCGAGTCCACCGCTGGGTGCTACAGGATTGTAAATAATCAATACGATGCCTTTGGAGTAAGCAAACGAGCTAAGTTTGCTAATTGTGCCACTTTCTGTCCAAGGGGGAAGGCGATGCCAAGGTGAGGGCTGCTGCTACGATGTCTTACAGAAATCCCACCCTGGCCAAAGCCAGCTCTATCCCGTCTCTGGGTGCATAAGAGGATTTGCTCGTGTTGCTTTTGTGAGTAGAAAAAAAATCTGAAAAAAAAATTATAAAAAAAAAAATTCAGGCAAAAAAAAACCCTGAAAAAAAAAATAATAAAAAAAATCGGGCAGCATGCAGGAAGGGGGAAAAAAAAAGGACAAACTTGAAAAAAAAAAGGGATAAACATGTCTCAAGTGGGAAGAGGGAGATAGATTAGGGCTGGGTTTGGGGACACTGAGCCTGCCCAGGCAGAGCACCCACAGCCCTCTCACGTGGATGAATTGTGGCCATTTCTCTCGGTTCACCAGGCTCCTTACCCTGAATCTGGTGAAACTGAGCCCGTTTTGTGCGGGCAGACCCAGAAACTGGCACAAAATGAACATTTGCTGCTTGGCCCTTGCTCCTGGCGGAGCAGACATGTTGCTGGTGGCGTGGTGGCTCTCGGCAGCCGCGGGTGACATTCCTGCGCGCCGGCTGCCGGCTCATAGGGTGCTAAAGAGACCAAATGATATTTACCTTGGTACTAGCGACTGAAGTATAATGCATATGCAATGTGTATGACTGATGTAATAAAAAAATACAGTCGGAGCATTTAGATAGGAAAAAATGCAGAAAGGTAATTCCTCACACTGTCGTAATTTGTGACACTGGCTTCAATTTGTTTTCATTAGTGGTTTGCTAATGCATTTATTAGCCATTACATACATACAGCAAAATGATGAGGTTTCCATATCTATATATGCAAATAAAATATGTCTGGCACATATATTGATGGACCGGGTAAATACCGGGCTAGTTCTCATTGCCCCCATGAGGTTTTTATGGATTATTTTTTTGGACTGTAATAGAAAGACCACCCACTTTTTCTAGTGTATTTATTTCCTATATGCGGATAGCTGGTAGATTGCGAGAACACAGGACCCTTTAAAATAGGCAGAAATATACCGAGAGCTTCAGGCTCTGACAAACTCTTTAGAAAATAGGGTGATTTGGGTCCAGCTGTGTAAATGTTTTCAGTTTCACTGCTGAGGCCCTGAGTTTGATTTTGTGCCAAGACAAGCCTTGCTCGAGTTGTTTTTGGCAAAGCCTCCTGGCTGAGGAATGTCAGCATCACTTTCAAAATATGATGGTTTGTAATTTGGACCACAGAATGAAAACTGAGCTTCTGGTACATTTTGCCATCATCTAATTACCAGGTCCCCAATTACAGTCAAGGAGCAGTCTCCGTAGCCTGGCGCACGGGAAGGTTGTTCCCATTGTAAGTGATTCCTACATATACGTTTCCCTTAACGCCTTCCTGAAACGCTAACGGGTTTTCAAACGAGCCAGCCCTGGTTTGTGCGGGTGTGGGGTCCCCCCTTCCCTGGCAGCACGGGGTGCAGAAGGAGCCACTGCCGTGCTCCCACCGCTGCCCCCATCACTGTGGCTCCATCCGTGCCCACCACGGAATAGAGACACAGCACCGGCCGTGGGGTTTCGTTGATGTGGCTGTGACACACCGGTCCGTCCCCAGAGTGGCTCCCCTTTGCCATCAAAGATGATTAGGGCAACAAAAATCATGGAGGGATTGGAGCACCTCCCTGATGAGGAAAGGCTCAAAGAGCTGGGGCTTTTTAGCCCAGTGAAGAGAAGGCTGAGGGGAGACCTTATCTACGTTTACATGTACCTAAAGGGTGGGTTGAAGGAGGATGGAGCTGGACTCTTCTCAGTGGTTCCCAGTGACAGGACGGGGGGCAACAGGCACAAGCTGGAACAGGGGAAGTTCCACTGGAATATAAGGAAAAACTTCTTTGGGGTGAGGGTGACAGAGCCCTGGTAGAGGCTGCCCAGGGACAGTGTGGAGTCCCCTTCTCTGGAGACCTTCAAGCCCCCCCTGGATGCCGTCCTGAGTGACGTGCTCTGGGCAACCCTGCTTTAGCAGGGGAGTGGGACTGGGTGAGCTCTAGAGGTCCCTTCCAACCCTGACAATTCCGTCATCTGTGATTCCATGATTCCTTGGCCCCATGTCTCCCTGCATCCCGCCCGGTCTCTTGGAGCGCAGGGATGCTCGGGGTGGTGTGGGAAGCTGTTGAGGGTACTGTGATGTCTCACCATCCTCTCACCAGATCCCAGTTAAACTTTGGATTTCCATGGGCCGTGGGAACCAGAGCCGACCATGGTGGTTCCCATGGTGGCCTCTCAGGCTGCCGCTGATTTGGAATTGGAGCACAGAGGACTTCCCACAAAGCCCTCCTGTATCTACAGCGAGCGGGGAGTTAGTTGATGGATATGCTAATTTCATTATTCATGTACATAATTACAACCTAGGGGTTGGGAAGCTTTTTAGGTAATGACAGTTGAGAGGAAGAATTTACCTAACTTTTGTAATATACATGTAACATTTTTTAACTCTTAAATAAAAATGCTCTGCCGAGCTTCCTTGCAGAGTGCAGTGATGCTCGGGGGCTGCTCAGCAGGCAGGATGCGGGCTGTGCACTGCAGGCAGCCAGGGNTCAGACACCCAGAAGGTGGGGTGGGAGGTGAGAGTGCTGCTCCTCCACCTCCACACGCTGATGGCGGAAAGCTTCCTTCCTATTTTCAGTACAAATATTTGAATATATACTGAGTATAAAGGACAGCCCGTAGCAGCCTGTTCCCACACCTTTGGTTTTGTAAAAGAAACTCAAAAAGGCTGGGGATGTCCATAGGGCTCAGTCTGGTGACCTCCGTCTTCCCTCTGACAAGCAGTCCACGGGCAGCTTGCGTTGGCCAAGAGTTTGTATAGGTGCCTTTAATTTTGTGTACCTCGGTGTTTAAGGTCACTGGAAGCAGGATCTGCTCAGTGCCTTTGAAAAGCAGACTGATAGTACCTCAGAGGTCAGATGCTGTAAAATGAAAGAGCCCAGAACTAAAAGCCATTTTTGGTTATCTGGCCCATAACCTCTCCATGGTTCTGCGTCCTTCTCCGCAGAGCGGAGTGAATAATATTAACCTCTCTTGCTAGAGGGCAGAATGGCTCAGTCACTGCTTGCAGAGTGCTTTGGAGATGAAGCACTGGCGCTGAGAATTATTTCTGTTATTAAGACACACGCTCAGGGCAGAGCTGCTGACACCTGCAGCTCCCACCTCCTGCGAGCGCTGCTGCCCCTGCATCTGCTCCCCCTTCCCTGCCCGCTGCCTCCATCCAAGGGATCTCACCCAGCCTTTCTTCTCAGCAAAGTTTTTCTGGTGCATCGCACCCAATCTTGTTCAAATGTGCTCTGGGCACAGCTTTTCTGCCCCTTCTCTGCTATGGCACCCACTTGCATTTGCTCTTCGGGGGAGACCCTTCAGCAGACCTCTTTGCAGGTGCCTCACCTGCCGTGTCCTCCTTTTTCCCCAAGGAAAAGATGACTTTGAACATCTGACCCTGTGGTGGGGTGAAAAGCAGGCTCAGCGCTCACTCCAGTACAGGGAAGTAGGAAAAAAAACTGCTGCCTGATAGATAACACACCCAGGAATGAGAGCTACTGAAAGCTACCCTTTGCTTGCCCTGAGTAATCACCAAAGACAAATTTGGGTGCATTATCATTAGAAATGCCTCCTGCTAATGCAGCTTAAGTGCTAATTCTTGTAGCTATTCCATTGTAACAGCAAGAGGTTTATCTTTAATTGGGTTTCATGCTCTAAATGCTTTGATGACAAAGGTTTGAACAGGTGAGGCATGCCTTATAAGAGCTGAATAAATATCTGTGTAGCATTGAGTATAATTAGACACTGCCCCTTCCAGCCATTATGAAAGAGAAATTGAGGAGTAGTTTGGGTTGACAGAGCGATGCCTCTGATTTGCAAAAGACAGTAGAGAACAGCAAACAACGACTGGATTTTGACTTTTACCCATAAAAATATTGGTTAGCTCTTGGGTTGATGGGGTGAATCAGTTTAATCAAGAAATCTCAGGCTTTGGTGGTGACACAGGTGGTGGCAGATCACTGCCACCACCCAGTTTGTTGCCACCACACCTCAGGAGTCCTGTGCTGGGCTCCCAGCCCCACCAGTCATGTGGGAACGGCTGCCTGTACCGGCTGAGCTCCTTAGACCTCTCTGGATCTCCAAAAGTGTCAGTAATATATTGCTCCTCATTGCTAACACACTTTTAAAATGTTAATAGCGAGTAAATTACTTTTCTTTTTATACTTCTTAAGATAAGATTTCTTGCTACAAGATGATGGTCTCTCTGGCTGTCGTTACTATGTCTCTCCTTTATTACAGCCTATATTAGATGGACTGTAGAGATCTCATACAGATTTTATGGGGACTATTTTATTTATAAGAATTTTCCTAGTGTCAGATGGATCTGACACTTCTGGAGTCCCCTTTCCCATTCCAGAAAGACAGCAGGAAATTTAAAGCACCTGGGTACATCCCGACCTCCACATTGGGCTTGTCTCCTCGCAGCCAGGTGGGGGCTGAGCATCTTTTGGGGACTGAGCATCTTTCAGAGGCTGAACAAATCTTGGGGGCTGGGCATCCCTCGGGAGCTGAGCATCTCTCAGGGCCAGGAGGAGTCCATACAGCACGGAGCTGGCCCTGGGCTCATTGAGGTTTGATACCAGCAGCCCATGCCTTTAAGCCTACGGCTCTTAGAAGCTGCTTTTCCCCATATGGTTTAAGTCCCAGCCACCATATACCTGAGGAGAAGACAACCATGGTACCCTCCTTTTATTTCCTGGCCAGCTGTAATGTAGCTGCAGATCCATTTTTTATTTTTTTTGGCTGTTTCCTTGTTTATGAAATGGCAACCCCACAGCTGAAATTGTAGGGCATTGGTTGCACCCAAGGCAAAATATCTTCTTGCATCAAAATCACATTAAGGAATGCTCAAACCTCTTGTGTGAGATGATCCAGCCCAAGAAACATGAGGCAATGCCACTGCCCGTGTCCCGAGGAGCTACTGCGATGGTTTTCCTTGCCTACCAGGCTTTAATTAGTGGTCTCCTGGGCTGTCAGCTGAGGAGGGTGTTCTGGGTCTGGGTAGGATAAATTTACGGAGTGAAGAGCACGCTGCATTCCCTTGTGCTGGGATTTGCATACTGTGTTGAGGAAAACAGAGAAGCAAAGCACAGATATAAATCACCCGGAGCAGAAGGGTGTACTTTGCTCCTGTTCCAGGCAGGAAATTTTTATAAGTAAATACAGAAGAAAAGCCAAGAGCCCTGTGAAGCCTTGTTTGGCTTTTGCTCATGCTGCTCTGCCATGGTGTTACAGTGATGGTGAGCACTTCAAAGTTCTCCTTGGGTCTGGGTTTTGACTCATTTTTTCCTTCTTGCCATGTGGCTCTCTAAAGTGGAGGTGGCGATGACTCTGCCCCTCTGCTCAGGAAAGATCCAGGACCTGGGCCATGGGGAAGGCACATTCCTCCTGTGCTGACCCACAGAGGTGTTGGATCTGGGTGCTGGAGGTACCACCTCCCCAGGGAGAGGCAGCAGATCAGGGGTTGCTTTCTGGGCTCTCAATGTTTCCATTGCTAGCCATGGTTGGTTTGTCTCTCCTTTGCTGGCACATCTTCCCCCAAACACTAGCTGGTTTCTGGCCACAGCATTTCAGAGCAAGTGAGGACACTAACTCATGAGACGTTACAATGAGATAGCAGATGAGACTGAAATCAGAGTGTTTGCAATCAGTAGAGAATATTTAGGAGAATCCAGGCCAGCAGAGCCTTTAATTCGGGCTGAGATTTCCTCTGCTTGAGGTTATTGGATGTGCCTGAGTTCTCAGCAGAAAGCAGCTCATTCATCCTTTAAAATCCCATTCCCCTCCTCCCTTCTCCTTCCGTACCTCTCCGGCATAGGTGGGAAGCGAAGGGAGACGTGTGTGCGTTGCACCTGGGCTATTAAAGTGCTCGGGCTACGGAATTACACCCGGCGTCGCACAGCGCTGGGGAGAAGCTGCTTGTAACGGGTGATGGGTTATGCAGGGAGGGAGCGAGGCATCCCTAGAATGGCACCCCTCCCCGGGGATTAGCGTCTGAATGAGCTCCGATCCATCAGGGCCATGAAAGTGCCCTTGCTCGGTAACCGAGAGGCAAATATGTGAGAAATAGGATTGCTTCTATAAATAGCAGTGGGGCTCATGAGAACATTGTTTATCACTGGGGTGGGTGGTGTGAAGGCTGCCCTTCGCTTTCCAGCCGTGGAGAAATAATGCTATCCTGCTCCCGGCCCATTTATAGCCAACGGAAAAGATAAATGCGTTTGGTGGGAATTTTGAATTCCGTAAAGACTTATTCATTGTTTTTCGTCCTCTCTCGCTTTCCTAGCAAAGACTGCAAATCACTCATCGATCATACTCCATAAACTTCTTTATGTCTCGTATCCAAATACTTGCGAAAATGCCCACCACCCCAACGCTTATCAAATTCAGCTCCTTCCAACGGAAAGCGTGTATCACTGCTCCCCAGCTTCTCCTTCTGGGAAAAAAATAGCTGTTCTGGTGCTATTTCTGGGTGACTCCGTAGGCACCTCCCATGGATGCACTGTTATGTTTTCTGCTAAAGCACATTAACATCTCCAGAGAACTCTAGTTGTCAGCTAAAGCCCCAAACAGTTACGTGCATGCTGAATTTTAAGCACCAGAGTCAACAGCGTTAATCATGCGCTTAAAATGAAGCACTTTCGTAAGTCTGCAGGATCAAGGTCTTAAACTGTAAGATCCTTGGAGCAGGGTCTTTCATTGTGTGTGTAGAGATTAGCATTCAAATAAAAAACATTACTAAGAACTGCCCAAACAGTCACGATAACACCCTGGTCTTTGAGGAAAGGCGGTCCATGAGTATTAGAGGGGGAGGTAGCAGGGGCAGGAAGGATTCTACGCCTGTCAGGGGCTTCTCCGTGTTTCTCTCCCATTTATTGCTATTCCCGGTGCTTTCCCAGCCCCTCTGCCTCTTGTATCGGTTCCTCGACGCTCGCTGTACGGTAGATGAATTAAGTTATCCTTTCCGGTAAGTGCATTTCTCAGTCACGTTGTTCGCCAGAGGAGCTGTGAAATCCTAGCAGCATTTCCTCTTGTGCATAATGTCACGTTTTTTCCCAAGCTCTTCTCCCTCTTGCCTCCCTTCCATCAGTCTTGTGTGCAGAGCTGAGTATGCCCACGAGCGAAGGCACAAAATATGCATGATATGCTCCATCATGTAGGACCAAATCATTTGCTCCTTCTATAAATCTATAGCCAAATCGCTTTGTTTCCACATAAGAATCTCACGCTGGGTAAAACTAAAGGAGGGAATAATCGTGTGTCTGCCGAGATGTTTATCTCAATCATTTGCAGCCCTACCAGCTCCTTGGCTTTTAATGAGGGGAGGAAAAAATAGTCCTCCCCTCCCGTAGCAAGGGTTTTGCAGAAGGGAATGCAAATGTGTTCCCCTCCCTTAGTTTGCCGTGTTGCTGTAAAACAGCAAACTTAATAAATCCTGCACAATTGGGCACAAGTCTTGTTTCCTTAAAAGCGATGTTCTCTATAATTGTCTATGACACAACATGCTACATATTAGTTATTTTTCCCTTAGTAGATCATCAGAGCACAGTGAAGCATTGCAGCTGAGGTAATTGAATGTCTTCTTTAAAACAATATGCTGCAAAAAGTCTCCTGACAAGTTCCAGTGTCTTATTTTAAACAAATAATACTACAGATTTGGGGGAGGGAGGGGTTATCTCTGGAAGAGAGGGGGCATTTTAGGCCAGGGACTCATGGGGACTTGGGACTGGAGAGTGCTGATGGACACGCTCAGGCTGACATTCTCCAAAAGTCAGGTGTAGATGAGAAAAGCTTTAATCCATGCTAAAGCCACAGAGGGGACCTCTTTTTTAACTTTGCTGCTTTAATATACCTTCAATTTTACGCTGCCCTGTCCATGCTGGTCCCTTCAAAGCCACCGGGGCCCACATCCTGGTCCTTGGGAGACACCTCACCTGGTTCATCTCTCCCTGCTCCAGCAGGGCTTGGGCCAGGGATGGATTTTGGGGGGCGATGAACATCCCTGTGCCCTCCCCCAGGGGCCATAGAAATCATGGACCGAGAGCCTGGAGAGAAAAGAACGTAGAGCTTTCCCCAAGCATCTGGGCGCCCGCCCCCGTGTGTATTTATGCATTTGCATGTTAGTACAAATGTAGTTTTATGTTCTTGAAAGGCTATATTCTTTCTGCAAGGTGTGACATTTTCTGGAAGGAATTTCAAAGGGCTTTGTGCAAGGTGTTAAATAAGCTCTTAAATAAAATTGAAACAGAGAGTGCTGAAGTAAAGGGAACATTTAAAAATGCATGTGTACATTTAATTAGTCCAGGAACAGCGATAATATGAACTGCTAAGACACATTTATTAAAACTAATGCAAGATGAAAATATATCTTAAAATTTTGATGTGATAAAAAGACTGCTAATACATAAAAAAGTTTCCCTGCAGGGCTGTCTTTTTTTCTTTTAAGAATGTTACAAATCCTGTGAAAGAATAATTCTTTTTCTTTTTTTTTTTTTTTTTTTCCCCATTTGCTTCAGTCCCTTGCATTCCTGTTTTGCTGCTGAGAAGAAAGGAAGAGGTAAAATCCTTCACAGTCTTTCTGGGTTTCAAAATTTTGGTCTGAGCTGGCTGTGAAAAATTAATAATGTCACCAAAAAATGTAAAGTGAAAAAAAAAATAAAATCATCAAATCCGCTTAATGTTTTTCTACCCACCAAAAAGAGAGTCCCAGCACGAGGATCCCAAACCCGCCTCTTTCCCAGCATCTCTGCAGAGAGCCCAGAGCCCATCCTGCACATTCACTGGGAATGAATTCCATCCATCCCACAAGGAAATTCAAACCCAGCACGAGCGCTACTGCACTCACGGGGCACAGGGAAGAACATACATTTTCTTGTTTTCCTAAAAGGGTAATCAACCCTCATGTAGTCTCACTCTTCTTCTTCTTTTAATTACTTTCTCCTCTTGCAGCTGGGTCTGAGCCCACACACTGGAGATAAATTCTGTGAAAGCTGGTGGTGGGTTATCCACGGACAGATTTATGCCGTGTCCCTCTCCGGTTTGGGCTGGCCATGGTTTCTGGAAAACCAAGGTGTGTTGGGACTAGTCTTGGGTGAAATGCAAGGCGTGCAGCATCAAGCCTTATATTCTAAGGGTCACTCTGCATCTCTGAGAGCCTCCAGGCTCTACCTAGTGTCAGGGGTGGCCCAGGGGCCTGAGGAACAACCAGTCCTGCAACAAACATCCCTCTCTGATGAGGGTCCAGGCTTAAGGCCATCCTGGCTGCAAAGGTTGGCAAGTGTTTTACAGGTGGTGGCCAGGCAGGAGCTGTGTTGGGGGCTTAGAGGGGAGGGGAGGCTCAGGAGCCCTGGTTGAAGCCAGCCCCAGGTGGGCATGGGGTGCTATGGGGATGATGGGGGAACCTTGCCCACGCCTTTGAGCTGCACAAGCTCCTTTGGGTGCCTCTGGGTGCTTACCTCCATGATTATTTTTATTTACTGTTTGCTAATCCTGTTAAAGGAAAGGGAAAAGAAAAGGCTAATTCACTCTAACTCCAACGACTTGTTAATAATTGATGTATTGACAGGAGCAGGCTGCCTGATGACCTTAAACAACCACCCAAATCCTGTGTGGAACCGTTTGACCTTTTAAGCCAGTTCAGATTCTTCTTGCAGAAGAAACTAGTGTCCTCTTTGATTTAGTGCAGGAAAAATCCCCCTTAACCTTCAGGTGTCGGTGAGGATGTGTTTAATTTACAGTAAAGCCCGGTCATGATCAGGAGGAGAATGAAAAAGTCCTTCTGTGGTGGGAAGTTATTACCACTCCCTCCACGGTGATCTCTCCAACTCCACAAGCCAATACCTCTTTAATTATTGAAAAGAAACCTTCAACAAGAGGATGTAGAGCTACAGGGCTATGGGGATGGGTTATCCTTTGCAAAACACCGTCATGGGGGCTGAGAAGGGTGGGCTGTGTTCATTGCTCTGCTCCAGGCTTCTGAAGAACATCTCCTCTATGGAAGGGCCATTGCATTCTCCTGCATCCTGGCCAGGAGATGCTACTCTAGCTTTGGCCCTTATGAGGGACAGAAGGATGGTTGATGGTGCAGAATGAGAATGAAGGGCATCCTGGCATTGCTCACCTGTGTGCAAGTACAGGAACACTTCAGGATCCATGTGCACATCCCAGAATGTCCATCAGACTTGCTTGGACACAGGAGCAGCAGACTCAGTCCTTAAGCTGAGAAGTCCTCAGAGTGCCCCTGGGCACCTTGTCCTGACCTGCACACGTCTGTAGGTGCCCTCACCTCGCACACCAGTAGGTGTTCTGCATCCACAGTGCCTGTGCACAGCCGTGCTTTGCCCGAGACGTGCCTTGTCCCCAAGTATCAGCACCACATTATTTTAACTACCAGTGAACCTGTGGGTTTGTCCACAAAAGCTGGGTGCCCTGGGGTGGGGGCGGGGGGAAGCTGCTGCTGCCCTGGGCTGCAGTGGGGCACGGCTTTCTGTCACCACCAGGAAACTGCTGCAAATAATCAGATATCCTTTAAATTATCACTGGGGTCAGATGCTTAATTCTGCAGGANATGTCCCTCAATGCGTATCTGACACTAGGGGCACGATCACCCTTGGCTTGAGCGGCGCGGAGCCATGCGGTGCTTTTTACACCATGATGCTCTCTCTTAAGTGCTACCGGAGGAGCCGGGTGTCCGGCTGCTGACACAGCGGAGGTGACCCTGCTGTGGCCAAGATCCTTGCTGTGTTTTTCTCCGTTACGCCGGTGAGGAAAGGCAGGCTGTGTAAAGGCTGCTCAGCAATTACCAGTAGGAAAATTTGAGACTTCA
>VXBJ01000764.1:75361-100433 GCA_013400055.1 Nycticryphes semicollaris | reverse complement strand
ACCCCAGGGTGGTTATCACCCTGTTATGACCCTGGTTATTCAGCTCCTGCTTTCCTCCCCCCCGCGACCCCTGGGTTGGGGTTGTCCGAGCCCCCCCACCCTCCCAAACCATGCGGTTGCCCGTGGGGTCTCCCCACTCCACCCCCTGCCCTGGCCAGGGAGGGGGGCAGCCTGGCAGCAGGGGAGGCTGCGGGAGGGAGCTGCTTTGTAGAACTGAAGAAACTCCTCCACCACCGAGCCTGCGAGCTCATTTACATACTCCTAGTTTAATTCTCCTAGGGTATGCAAATATATGCAAACAGCAATCCAGAGAGAGTCAGAAATAGCACAGAACATTAAAATCACCCTACTTGAATATTGTTTTATGCAAACGATGTACGCACGCAGTGTGTAGCTGATTTAAATAGAAGCAATGTCAGCATGGCAGTTATTTACCCTTCCAATGATCTTAGCAATTTTTTTTATTAAACTTATATAAAATATATTGAACAGGCCCCAAGAACGTAGAGAGTATTTTAATGGTAGCCTTAACTAACACTAAGAAAAGGGCAAACTTTTCCAGCTGTCGGTGCACAAAGGGCAGTTAAGTGTTATTTTTCATCATTTCCCATTTGCATGAACGATGCAGTTTGTAATCCCCGTGGCTGCTGGTATCGATTATCCAAACACCATTTCTGGCACCTCGGAGGGAGACCAAGACCCCGGTGCCACACAGATTTGTGCTGATTTGATGTCCCCACGGGGGTGTGCGTGGGGGGAACGACCCCTCGGTGAGCAGGGACGTGGGGCTGCTTCTGCTGCCGTCCCCAACCCGCGCCCCCCACGTGAGGCTGAGGATGGTGGGATCCTGCTCCACGTTGCCAGTTCCCTAAAAACCTCCCATACAGAAACTGGGGATGGGGAAGGCTGTTACCGACTTGCCAGGGGACCAGAGAATTGAAACCTCCCTGGGGATAAAGTGCAGGGGTGGGCACTGAGATTATGGCATCCCCCAAAAATGCACTCTCTTGTGGGGGTTTGTGCTCATCAGGAGCGACGCCAGCGGCTGCTGAAGGGCCAATGTCCCCCCAGCCAGCACCAGCCAGGCTTCTCGGGGGCCCAGTTTGCAGTCAAGGTGCTGTGTGCCCAGAACGGGCTGGGTTAACACCGTTCAGATGATCGCACGTTGGAGATGAGCTCCTTTTTCACGCTGGTACGGCACGCTCTTGGATTTTTGATAACCACAGTCACCGCACCGACCTGGCCAGCCCGGAGAGGGATGCTGAGACCAGCTCTCTACCTGCAAAATAAAATCAGAATCACAGACTAACAGGGGTTGGAAGGGACTTTTGAGGACCATCTAGTCCAACCCCCTGCCAAAGCAGGGTCACCCAGAACAGGTTGGCCAGGAATGCATCCAGGAGGAATTTTAGTATCTCCAGAGAAGGAGACTCCCCACCCTCTCCAGGCAGCCCGTTCCAGGGCTCTACCATCCTCTCCATAAAGAAGTTTTTCCTCATGTTGAGATGTAATTTCCCATGTTCCAGTTTCTGCCCATTGCCCCCTGTCCTGTCACCAGACACCACTGGGGAGAGTTTGGCCCTGTCTTCTTGCCACCCACCCTTTAGATATCGCTCAGCATCGATGAGATCCCATCTCAGTCTTCTCTTCTGACACCTAAAGCCCTGCCTGATGGCCTTGTAGTGCTGCAAAGGCCCTGTCCACGCTGGACACATGATGTGCCCCTTGTCAAGGCATGAGTATGGTCACACAGTCCCCAGGTGAGCCCTGGGGTGGCCCAGGGGTGTGACACCCCCACCATGGGAAACGCAGCTCCTGCCCTGGGGCTTACCTTGTTCAGATGCCCTCATTGGGTGTCTGTCCTCAGAGAGCTTGATGGCTCCCTGTCCCTGTGGGGCCACCCAGCAGGGAAGTGTGGATCCTGGGGAGCCCAGGCAGTGGGATGGCCATGGGGTGCACAGCCACAGCCCTTCCCTCCCTCCCATGGTGTTAAACAGTGCTGACACCTGGACAAATGAGACATCTCCAGGCACACACTCAGCACCTGACCACGGAGTAAATGAAGGTAAAAAGAGAAAGAGGAAGGGGAGTGAATGAGAAGGAGGGAGGGAGAGCAGGACCAGCACAGACAGCTCTATACATCATGCAACAGACACTATTTGTACTCTATCATGGACATGTCATAGAGCTTATCTTCCCCGGCCCCACCGAGGTAGGTGTGAGCCAAGCAGTGAGACAGAGAGGACTTTCCTCCTAATTAAACATCCTGGCCATGACGGATGAGCCCTGCACGGGGCATTGGTTGGGCACCGCTGACCCTGGGAAATGCCACCAGCCCCCCATGTTACCCCCAGTAGGACCACCTCGAGGGGTATCCCTGACCCAGGGATGACGTTGAGCAAGGTCCTGCTGGACCCTCTCCCTGTCATCCCCATGGAGCGAGGCAAGAGCCCCAGTGCTGGGCCTGGGGGACGACCAGGAGGATGTCACTTGTGTCATCCTCGGGAAATGCCCATCCATCCTCTTCACTTGCAAACATCCCATGGAAGCTTCTGAGCTCTGGGACATCCCACCGAGGGTAGATGAGGGGGCTCTGCCACATCCCCTGAGAAGCACAACCTCCTGCCCAGCCTCAGCCCCTTGCCCAGCACCAGAGATGCCCACCCTGCTCTGGCTGCAGCAGCCCCGGGCTCTCTTCCCCTGGCGACAAGTCTTGGGTGGGGAGGCACTAAATTAATTTCTAAGGCTTTTGCTCGACATCTTTGTGGCACAACGAATGGTCCTAAAGTGCTTTTCTCCAGTAAGATTTCTGCCAGGTGCCTCCATGGTGTGACATGGCACAGCTGAAGATAGGAGGGGGCATAAACTGCATTTCGTTTGCTTCAATTTATTTCAAATATTACCGCCTCGGTGCCAGGCGATTTGAATGATTATGGCTGCAGAGGAAATTACTGTACAGTATATTTTTTCAATCAAGCTCACAGTTGCATTTTATCACTGTTTCTGTTAAAGTCACATTAGAGGTTTGATTTTTGCCTCTGAAGCCCTGTCTCTGCGGAAGCAGTTAAACCAGCTAATTTTTAACTACATTTAGAACAACAACAACAAGGAATGAACAAACAAAAGGCTCGGAAGGCATTAAGTGAAATATCAGGCGTCTGTGCCAGGCTGAAGGGGAGCATGTTGCGACAGGCAGCGCGGAGCTGGGAGTCACATTGCATTATTGCCACGTGTCAAGTGCTTCCAGCCTCCCAGGGAAGACCCGGAGAGAAGCTGGTGCACACCCACGCACACTCCTGCATACAGATGCCCCCACCGTCGGCAGCCGGCCACCGCGCTCTGCGCCAGCTAAACCCACTTTACCGCAAAGGGGAGAAGTCATGTCCAAGAAGCCTTGAATTTCACCTTAGGGGATGTGGAGGCTGGGAGAGCCCGCAGGAGAAACACAGGAAGGAGCTTTTCTCTCCGCTGGGGATGTCAGTGCCTACAGACGAGTTGCCTGTCCGTTATGTCGGCAAGCGCAGGGAATTACTGTCAGCCGTGTTAGACAAGCGTTGGTATGTCTTGCACGGGGCCTAACTTACAGCTTACACATTGCCTTTTTTATCCAGGCCGGTGGCACCTGGTGGCCTTTTTACCCGTGGGTACACTGGAACTGGGTGGCTGGGTGCCTACTGGAAGCAGCAGCTACTCGTCGGCGGCGCCCATTCGCGTGGCTCCGCCATCGGGTATGTCAGGGCAGACCCCAACAAAACAGTTTGCTTGGATGCAAAAAAACATGGGGTTTTTATTTTTTTCCTTTTTTTTTTTTTTTCCTTTTTTTATTTTTTGTGCTGTCACCGGGTGCTGAGCAGCATCCTTGGGGAAAAGAAGTCTGTGGTTGGTACTGAAAAAAAAAAAAATAAAGAAAAAAAGAGAGAAAGCCTGAAGGTGGTGGGGGATTTGTCTGGCGAGGGTGAAATTCCTGCTGGCAGGGGGTCCTGCCAGTGTCTGTGCCCCCCCTTACAGCCCCCTTCAGCCTCGGGGGCCCTTTGCTGGTTCCCTGCCCAGAAGCAATTTTCTCCTTACCAGTCTGTGGTTCGACAAGAAGAGCTCCTGGAAAGCTGGTGCGTGGGGGCTGAGGGCTGCCTGCACCCCCAGCCCTGGCTGCAATCACGGGGCTGCTCTTCTGGGTGGGAAACTGCAGCTCTGGATGCTCGTGGCACGCTCTCGGTGTCTTATTTTAAACCGTTTTTGGGGGTTGGAAGCTTCACTGCTTGTTTCTGATGCTTCTCCCATCGTATTGCAGATTACTGGCTTCCTTATTAGCGAGGTGGGAAACATCTCCTGTATGAAGAGCTGCTGTCAGGTCGCTGTGGTCCACTATTGTGAGCAGAACCAGAATACAGGGGTGGTCATCTTAACCCCACGCATTGATTGCAAACCATCAGTGGGATGTGGGCTGGGGAATCCTGCTTTTCCCCCCGGGGCAGGATATCTGCTTCTCCGTGGGGACAGCATCATCCCATGGGGTGGATAAATCAGCCCAGTCCTGTCCCTTTGCAGAGCTTCCACCTCACTGTGGTCTCAGACCTTCCGTAGGACGGGCTTTCACAGCCAATTTGAGCTCTGTCTTTCCCGGGGTGCTGAGCTGTCTTCTGTCTTTCTTCCAGTTGTGCTGTCAGTTTGGAAAGTTATTTTATCAAGCAGAGCCGAAATAGCCTGGCTCTTGCAGTGCGCGGCCTGCCTTGCATCCATCTGCATTTTTTTCCCCAGGATGAAAAGTCACCCTTGATGCTGAGCAGAGGAGGTGTGAGAGGATTTACACTCTTTTTCAAAAATAGCATAAGATGACACCCCGCTGAGTGGGGGGACGACACACGGGCTGGACCAAGTGGGGCTGTGAGCGGTTCAGAGGCTGTCACCATCAGGCATGGCCGCTTTCAGGAAAGGTTTGCATTCACCAGACAACACAAACGTTTTCCTGCTTGGCAGCTTTGGGGGAAAACCACCCCAAAAATCCTCCCCGGGGAAGGAACGGTCAGGCTGGGCTACTGCGGGCTCTCCCTGCAGCACTGGGGAAGGGGACCCTATTGTGTCCCCACACTGATGGGGTGATGGGTGCCAGGAGCCCACCTGCACCACGGGTCTGTGCCCCTACACGTGTACATAAACTCCTCAGATCCGGAGGTGATCATGGAAAAATAGGAGTCTCTCCCAGAGACCACCACCAACAATTATCGATGTAGATCTTAGTGTTTTTATCCCTCGAAGCCTTTGGAGTGGTTTTCAATCGGGACCCTCTGTTTATTCAGGGAGATCCTTGCTGCCACGACCTTCCTGAACTGCCACATTCCTTTTAATTATGATTGGCAGCTCATGGAAATTTGGGCCCTTGATTGGCAGCTGAAGTAACTTTCTTCCTTCCCACAATTCTTAAGGTTCCTTCCCATCAATAGACATAATGTTGGCTACTTTTCTGGGATAAATAGCAACCTTTGCCCTCCTCCTTTATTTGGCAAACGCTCAACACTTCATTCTTTTCAGAAAGCCCCTTGGAATGCAGCTGAGAAGGGCCTCAGCAGTGCTGCCCTCCTCCTCCTCCTTCTCCTCCTCCTCCTCCTCCTTCTACTCCTCCTCCTCCTCCTCCCGCAGCTCCTCAGCACCCGGCCAGGGGAGGACTTTTGTGCAAGAGCAAACAAAAGCTCATTGGCAACACTTCTGGATTTCATTTCAAAATACATTTGTCACTTCGTAATAAAATAAACTGTTTTTTCTGATGTTTTTTTTCGGGGCAGTTATTTATTTATTTATTTATTGCTTAACTCCTCCCTCTCAGGTTTCCCTGCGAGCAGGTCTGATACTGGAACTGCTGGACAAAGATTTGCAAAAGGGAAATGAAGGCGCCTGCTTGCTCCAGGGCTGCTTTGCTTCATCTCCCTTCTGTTGAGATGCAGAGGGGCTTCCATGCTGGGCAGCCCCGTGCAGCAGCGCAGTTAGAAGTGTGTCCATCCTGCTCTCCGAGCCCAAAATGCTCTTCCCATTCCGTGCCACAGAAATCCAGGCTGCTCTCAGACCTTCTCCTTATGGATGTGGTTGCTGAGCTCAGCCACCACCCAGGAACCATGACCTGATTCCACTTTTTAGCTCTTAAGATACTTTTCCTGACCCACCAAAGTGCTGCAAAAGCTCAAATCACAGTCAAAAATGGATTTGGCTCGCAGGGGTGTAAATGCTGTTAATTTTCACTGAGAGAAAGGTACTTTTTGAACACAGGACTTGGGTTGGAAGGTCCTGGAGGTTCCTTTGCAGATGGGGCTGTCCCACTCTCTGGGGTGACTTCTCTGAATGGGGGGAGACATCCAGTGCGGGGGTTACGGAGCAGGGGAGCTGGCACGGGCAGCGTTTGCTGTTGCTCACTCGTGTTTTAGTAATTAAATGAAACTCAGCCTCAGCTCCAAAGAGCTTCTTGTGCTAAACAATAGACAGTTACAAAAGGATTTTGAAAAATGATGAAGAGAATACTTGAAGGCTGGATTTTAAAAGGAATGGAGAGGCTCCCGAGCTGCAGAAATTGCTTGTGTGCACAATACAGACATTCACCCTTCTCCATCAGCCCCAAACTGAAGAGCATTTTACGGAGAGATGATAGACCTCAACGCTTTCTGTGTTTCTCAAGAGCAGGGTGGATGAGGAGACAATTAGCAAAATGCAGTATCATTTGCATTTTCAGGAATACTTGAAGGATTCTCACTCTCTGCTGGAGGAAAAAGGGAAATGGGATAGAAGACACCCAGCATTGCTGGATGAGCCCTGAGTGGTTGAGGAGAAACCCAGCGACTGAGATCCATCGTTCTTTCACCCTGGGGCAAAGGCACCCACCTGGTTTCTGTAGCCCAGGGAGTTTGACCATCTCCCACCAGAGGAGCTTTTGGGATGGTGGGAGATGGTAGTATGTGATGCAGCTGGGCTCTGTAACACATCACCGTGGGGCGTATGGCACGGCCACGGGGAGACCGGGCACTGGGGAGAGGGAGTTGGGAATGGCAGGCTGCTCCTGGGGGTTTTCTGTCCACCTCAAATATCCTGTCCACCTCAAATATCATAATTAAAATGTTGCTGGTTTTGCATTTTGTCTTATAAAGGAAGAGACATTTTGTGACTTTTCCTCTTCTGGAAAAACTCCCCCTTTTGGAAATGCAAAGCGTGTCTTTTAGTAAGGATACTGTACAGCCAGGTACCGTCTCCTTAAAGACAGCCACAAAGAGTTTGTGACACAAAAAATTTCTTCTTTTACAAGGTCTCAATAGCTGTTTTCTGGTGAACACACATTTGTCAGACTTTTGGTTAGCTACTAAGCATGTGGGTTGGTTCTCTCTTAATTCTACAGTTTATGCCATTAAAAAAAAATTAAGCTAGTTGTTCATTTACAGCTAACTCTGCTGTTCATGGTTTGTTGGTGAATATTCAGATTTCCAGGGCCATCTCTGCTGGGTATCTGCACTGCTGTGGTTCGGATGCCCTCGAGAGATGACGGAAGGGGCTGGGACGAGGGGGCTGCAGGTGGCTCTGGGGCTGCGGTGGATGTTTTCTGGGTTCCCCCGGCGGTGGGAGGGGGTTGGGGGGCTGGGGGCACCAGGTGCTCACCCTCACCACATCCCCCTTCACCACGGGCAGACCTTCCATGTTTAAACAGACAAGGGAGGAAAAACGAGGGAGCAGACGGAGCGCTTGATACGTTATTAATGGAGCTACATCTTCCCCTGTTGTTATTTGCAGCTTGTGGGAACGGTGTGGAACCGCAGAGAGAGGAGCCAAAAAAAGGAGTCTCTTGCATAATCCCGTCCACTTCCCCTCCACCACGGGGCTGGGATGCTCAGGCCAGACACCCTCCCCCCTCACTCCCCTTGATGCAAACAGAAATCCAGCCCCAGCTGCTCCTGGTCAGGGCTTGGGCTCTGGGCATGTACTTGGTCCCACAAGGAAGCCTGGGGGCTTCAGTCCCTGGCCATGGGGGGCTGCTGGCTGGGGGCTCACCCTTGTGCTCTCCCAGGTTTTACAATACAATAAATTGCACTCTCTGATGGCAAAGAAGGAGAAGGAGATCTGGGAATTTAATTTCCCATGACAAAGAAGCATTTTCTGCATGTTTGCAAGGACCTGCTCTCAGGTGGATGGTCCCCAGCAGAGCCAGCGAGGGCTGGGCTGAGCCACAATGTCGTTTGCTGTCCCCTGTTTGCAGTTGTCAGCATCCCCCATGTCCCCTGTATTTCACACGACCGCGTTCACTCAGCTCACATGGGGCAGCACGGTGGTGGTGGTGGCTTTGCCATGCTCGGTGGGATAGAGTTTGCCCCAAGTCTTTCTGCAATCCCCACTTCCCCACTGCTTTCCTTGCTCAAATCCTTGCTTTCCCCTCATGCTGGCACAGGAAAACCAGGAGCAACGCACGGGGCTGTGGGCAGGGTGGCTGGGGACAAACGGCCACACTGGAAGTGTGATGCTGGCACCTCCCCACAGCACCTCAGGGACTGGTGGTTTTGGGTACCTTTGAGCTCTGTCAAAGGTTGTCCACACTTGGGGGGGTTTCTAAGAGCCTTTGCCTGTGCCTGCCCTCCTCTGTGCAGTGGTGGGTGAGCCCTGCCAGCCAGCCCCAGGCAGGGACAGGGACAGGGACAGGGACAGGGACAGGGCAGCCTTCCCCACGCAGGAGCACTTTATCATGGAACATGGAGGAATGTCATTGTCCCCACACTTCTGTCAGATTTGGTTGAAATCTGCCAGGAGATTAAAAAGTTATTATAGCAGACATGTAGCTAGATACAGACAGGCACGGACAGCCCGATCACATAAATTGCATTTCATTAGAAAACTGAGCTAAAACCATGCTGGATCTTGTCTTCCTCTCCCCATAGCCCCGGTGTCGCTCCCCCTTTTCATGTCTGGGCTCACTGGGCAGACTGGTTTCAATAAACTGCAATTGCTTCCAACTTTTTTCTGAAGTCTCCCTGGTCCAGCTCATGCCCATGCGTGCGGAGGGGCCAGCTCTGCCGGGGGCCGTTAGGGGCTTCCTAACAAATGAACATGTTAAAAGAGAGGGTGTGAGGTGTGGAAACAAGGAAGGGCAACAGAGGAGGAATGTGAAACCATTGCTTGTGGCTTTAGGGATAAACCCCAGAAGGGGAAAGCCCAGGTGGAGCTAAGGGCAGGGAGGGATGTGAGGGTTAATCACAGCTTTGGGTGGCTCTGCTGGTGGCTAAGGGACCCCAGAGAAGCTGTGAGACTTTCAGGGCATGGGAGACAGCGTGGTGATTGACAGTGTGGAAAAGGCTGATGATTTTGGGGTCACTGCCTGGTTTTGGAGGGGGAAAGGGAGGCTGGATCCATGGTGGAGGGAGGCGGTGGGGAGGGGAGGTTCATTGGGCTGACGCTATTGCGAGGCCACTGCCTGTCACCAAAAGCAAGTTCTGGCCAGTCTCCTGCCTCTTGGAGCATCCTTGTGTCAGCAGGGAATGCTTTCAGCTACAGCTTTCCCTCTTTTACATCCAGGCGATCCCTCTGCTTCTGTGCAAAGTCGGCCCTATCTCTCTTGCACGGCCACCACAGCCGGCTCCCTTCCTCCCTCCCTTCCTGTGGGTGATGATGGTGCTTTCAGGATGTGGTTTCTCCGGAAACGCTTGAGCGTGGTGGTCGCAGGAGGGATCCAACGGCCAGAGGCAGCTGGTGGGCTCAGCTACCAGCTGCGTGTCCGCAGAGCCAGCCCCCAACACCCAGGGAAGGGCTCATTCCACAGCAGGCAGGCAGACGTCCTCCCACCGCTGTCCTGTCCTTGCTCCTTGCCACAGTTCCCTGTGTCTCATGGATGCTGGCACCGAGCTTGTTGGTTCTCTGCCTGCTAATGAATCAAGTCAGCTCTCACCTGGATCTTTCCCTGGACTAGTTTTCTGCCACATTAATGAGTGCTGATGGTTCCTGGAGAAGTCCAGGCAGCACCAGGGGTGATGCCAGCAAAGGTGTCAGCTCTGGGAGCAGGGAGCGTCCCCCTGCCAGCAGCAGGGACACTTGTCCTTGGCTCAGCTGTCTGTGCCCCATGGCTTGGATACATGAGGATGAGCAATTGGGCTGGACTGGTGATGGGGAGTAAGGAGAGGGCAAGAAACAGGGTTGGTGTCTGTGAGGAGAATGGGACCCCCGGTATTTGTGTAATGGAAGGATTTCATTGCAAAGAGACAGAGACCAAAAAGAGCAGAGATGGGGCTGGCCTGTGGTGGCCCCTGCTCATGAGGACAGGACATCTCTCCTGAGCTCTCTTTTCAGCCTCTGACAGGGCAAAGCTCAGTCATAAGTGAAGGGAAGCAAAGGAGGAAGAGGAGGGTTTGTGTGCCTGTGTTGGCCAGTGCTTATAGATGTGGCTGTGCGTCCTCTGTGCTGGGGTCTACCTAACATGGAGCTAGAACCAGGCCTTATCTCAGAAAGCTTTTTAGCAGAGCTGGGTCGTGACAGATGGATACAGATGGATAGGGAGAAGAGGAAACAACAAGGCAATACCAGTAGCAGGATGTGCGCTCACTAAAGCACAGCAGCAGCCTAGCTTTGGAGGCAATGGAGAATTTCAAGGAGCGTTGTGGTTCCTTTGGGATGCTCACAGGTGGTTCATCTGAAGCATGACACACTTGTTTGGAAACCTGGCAAATGGTTGATGAGAAAAGGAGCATTTGTCTATTCCTGATCCTGTGCGAATGATGAATTCACCTGTTATGAGCCAGGACTGAGTGGACTCTGGCTGAGAGCAGAGCAGCCCATTCCCATCCAGTCCAATTCCATTGCATCCCATCCCATCCTGTCCAATCCCATCCCATTCTGTCCAATCCCATCCCGTCCAATCCCATCCCGTTCTGTCCCAACCAATCCTGCCCAATTATATCTCATTCTGTCCTGTTCCATCCCATTCCTTGCCATGCCATNCCCATCCCATCCCATCCCTTCCTCATTGCTTGTCTGCTTTGCCCAGAGCTGTTGGTTTTCCAGATGGGATGTGCAGTCCCAGAGCTCAGGTCTTGGGCAAGACTGTCCCAAACCTCCTGGAGCGTGACAGCCCATAACTGTGCTGCAACGAGCCCCTCTCTCAGCCACCGATGCCGGCAGAAGCAGCACGCTTTGATGTGCTGTATATTAAGTGGAGTGGCAGCTGCGATATTGCCATCTAAAACTAAGTACAAAATTTACAGCAGTAAATTCTTCTCTCTTCAGGGTGGTTAATTATCTTAATTACTTTTATTATCTTTTATCTTTTAAGATCCTAAATTGCTTATTTCTGCTTGTGTTGCCAAAGGGGGTTGCATATTTTTTACTGGCACACGCTGTGCAGAGGCACCGATATGCGTGTCTGTGTGGTACACTTTAAAAGAACTTTGATTTATACAAGGCTTCTCCTTGGGATTTTAATTGTACTAAATAGGGAAAACAAAGTTCAGTGAAATATTGACTGACTGAAGAGTTGACAAGTGGCTCTTTCCTTTTGCTCAACGTGAGGAGAGAGCTATTCTCGCTGGGCAAGAGGGAAGGAAGTTGTTTTTTTGGGGGCCATGACCGCTGCAGCCTGGGAGATGTGGCCAGACAATCACCGTGTCTGAAAGGCACTGGGGAGTGTGTGTGTGGCCCTGGGGGTGGCACAGTGACCTGGTCCCCTGGGGTGGCAGTGATGGGCTCTCAGCTATACCACCTCTCCCTTCGCCTGCTGCTTCCGTGAAGCTCCTCTGCAGGGTGAGAAATCCTGGCCCCAGGGAGGTGCCTGAGCTGTGATTTCACCCTGTGATTTCATCCTGGGGGACCATAAACAAGCCCCAGCAGACACATTGCTGGCAGCCCCCTCTGGCACCGTGCTGGGTGCTGCCCTGGCACCATGGCTCCTCTCACCACGTCCCCTCGGCCACGCAGCCAGCACCTGCAGCATCCTCTCTCGGCAGATACCCATCCCCAGGGAACTGCTTCCCTCTCCTCCTCCTGCTTCCCCTGTGTAAACAGTCTCCTCTTGTGGGTTTTTTTCTGGGGGGACGAGATCTTTGGGAAAGCTGCTTCAGCCCCTGGGAAACAAACATAGTGGAGCTGAGCAGAAAACAAGCCAGAACCAAAGAGAAAGGAAGAGGGAGGAAGGAGGGAAGGCTTTCTCCATCCCCACTGAGGAGCCTCCCTAAATGCTCCCAGGTGTTTTTCGAATGGAACCGGAGATTTCTTCTGCTTTTATTTTCAATGCTGTCCTGCCCGGGGAGCCCAGGGTGGGGGGGAACCAGCCGTGGCAAGGATTGCCCATACCCTGCATGTGCTGAAGGACCTTGTCTTCTGGCATTCAGTTGACAGAGAGGGAAAGGGAGCTTTTCATGTGCAAAACAAAAGGGGAGAGTGGGCTTTTCTTTTCTGTGGTGCTAGGAAGCCTGCACTGAATGCCTTGCACCCCTGGCGAAGAGGGGCAGCTCTCAGCTCTGAACAATCATGACATGAAAGGCGGAGAGGGAGGGAGGGAAAAAACCCCAGTCTTCCCTTCTCATTAGAGCACATTAGTCTGTAGCCTCTTTGGAAGTGATTATGGGGAGCTCCCTGTCACCCCAGAAGAGTTGTGGATGTAATTACTCCAAGAAATGTGTAATTCCACACCTTACTGGTATTTTTTTCTGTCTTCCTTGCCCCTATCTTTTAATAGCAAACAACAACAGAAGCGCTGCAGCCTGCTCAGCTTCCTGCCCATTTACTTCTCGAGCTGGCTGCTGTCAGCTGAAATTTATGCTGTGGTTTAAGAGTAATTTTTAGTTTGGAAGGATTGTCCTCCTGCCACCCGCTATAAATAACCCACCCGTCCACTTTGGCCCCGCGTGGTCCCCAGCCCTGCCTTCCCCATCCTGGCTTGTGGGCTGGTTCAGGGTGACAGTGACTCTGGGACACCTGGGCTGTGCCACCAGATGGTTCTCACCAGCAATCAGACACCCAAGCTCAGGCTGGCTGCAGTCACCTGGGTGTCTGCACAAAGAGGAGGCAGAGCCCTGTCTGTCTGATTGTGGTGATGCCATGGCATGGCCAGTGAAGGTGACAGGTTCATAGCACAGTTTGCTGTGGGTGAGGACCAGTCACCTTCACCTGAGCCTTGCCCATGGCCAGCACGGGCTCCTGAGGCTGCCAGGACCCCCTGGATGGTGGCCCCTGTGCTTAGAGAGAGGCTGATTTTTGGCCATCATCTCTTCTCCCTCCTGGAAGCACCCAGACATGAGCTTCAGAGATCTGAATCTGCAGCTCCCCTTCATTTTCATGGTAATCCGTGGTGCAATCATTTGTGCTCGTACAGAGTGTTTGTAATGAAGGGAAACGCAGCCCCCGCCGTCGCCTGGAGCCAGCCTGTGCTCTCTGCAACCCGCAGCGAGCTGAGGAAACAGCTTGTTTATTCAAAGGGGCATTTCTAGAAGCCAAAGGCAGGGGCAGAGTCACACAGCCAGGTTTTCTGGGAGCCGATATGGGTATGCTGCACCAACGGAACCTACCCACCCTGTGGGGATGGGATATTGTCCGTTACCTCATTGGTAAAGACCATGTGAAAAGCTTCTGCTTCGCTCTGATGGGGCTCAGAGAGGGAGGGAAGGACCTGGGGAGGTTTGTGTCTGATCCACAGGTATGAGCCACCCTCAAGAGAGAAGAGGAAAGTTACCATTTGATAGGAAGAGCCCTTTTCCAGTGCAAAAATAACAATGGGAGCAAAGCTTGCCCTGGAATATTTACGTTTCTTTGCTTCCACGTAGCGTTGGTTTACCTGAGGACAAGAAAAAGGCCTAAAAATATCAAATCAGAGCAGAAAGTTTCATTGGGAGCTTCCATTTGTTTGTCATGCAGAGGGTGCTCAAACTAAAAGCAAACAAATTCAGGACAGAGTTTGTCTGTGAAACCGGCTGCTGCGTATCATAGCAGAAAGCAAAACATTAGCTAGCAGATTAACCTAATTAGCAATATTGAGGAAGAGTCCTCCTTTCATCTCAGCGGATAACGAGGAGAGCTGCAATACACCCCTGCAAACTTGTCATCTTTTTTGGAGGGCAGATGAGCTGCCTTGCAGAGGGAGCTGCTGTCACCGCGGGGGCCGACGTTTTTCATGCGGGAATATCCAGACGCTTTGCCACTGTTTTAAGCTGTAAAAAGGGCATTTTCCTGATTTCTTTAGCTTTCTGCTTGCTTTGGGCTGAACCACGAAACCAGGGGAGGTAAAAGAAAAGGAGAATGTTTCTCTTTGCCCCCAGCAGAAGGAAGTTCACGGAGGTCTTGGGCTGCAGGGGTGACGGATTTCCACTGCAGCGCTTGCTCCCATGGCCACGTGTTGGCACTTTGGATGTAGGAAAGACCTCACTGCTGCTTCGAGCCTGGGTCCTGCCCAGCCTCCCGGCATCGCCAGCTCTTCTGCAGAGGGGCTGTGACACTGTGTGACTGTTTGACAGGCTGCCAGTAGCCTGGAGGCCGTGTTCACCCGGCTGCTTCGCTCTGGTTTCAGGCTTTAATTGGGTCGGTAGCCGTGGAGCGGTTTGTTTGGGGGCTGTGATGCTTTTCCCAGATGTTCCAGTTCTGGCCTCTGTTGTGGCAAAAGGGAGCAGGGAGGGCAGCTGTGCTGCAAACCGGGTCCCCATCCCCATGGCCCATGTGGCAAAGCAAGCTTGAGTTAAAGTGGCAAGTGGCCGATGGCAGAGCTGGTGCCAATCTCAGGTGTGTCTTAGCACGGCTTTGCCTGTAGCATCCTGACAATCATCAGCACGGGATCACCGATGCCATGCAGCACCACGGCTGATGTTGCTTAGCTAAGGCCACCTCTCCTTCTTGACCATGTCCTTTACCCAGGGTAGCAGCTTCACCGCCTGCTGGATGCTCTCCACAAGGCAGACTGAGTAAGTTTTCTGATAAAGCAGCAACCGTGATGTTGATTTCAGGGCACCCTAAGTAGCTTTACAGGCAGCACCTCGGGAACACAGGAGCCCAGCCCCACTCATGGGTACCAGGTGTGTGAATTCTGGCTCTGGAGCTTAGGAAGTGCTCGGTGCTGCTTAGCTCCATCTCCTACTGGCAGCAATGTGGGGTGCCTGCAACAGCAGGGGGTCCGACACCTCAAATTGCATCCAGCGTTATGGTCACACACACTCCCCCTTCTTCCCCCCAGGGGTGAGCCCACCCCTGCAGCAGATTCAGCCTCTCTCCGTCTTTGGAGCTTGGTGCTTTGCACAATGCAAAGGAGGGGTGGTCGCTGCAAACACACACTGCATTTCACTTGCCGAGGAGAAGAGGATTGACTGATACTGAAAACCCAAGCCCTCATCCTGAATTTTGCAGGGCTTGAGAAATGGAAGTGTTTCAGTGTTATCTCTGCATTTTGACATCTAAAGTGCCTTCCTTCTGCTTCTGAGCATCTGAAAGAGTTTCCTTTTAAAAACAGACACATCTTGAGAGAAAGGCTGGAACCACCATGCGATGATCTCATGGTGCTTCAGCTGTTGCTGCAGAGCTGGGGTGGTCACAGGCCATCTTTGGCCAGGGGTGCCACGTCCCATGTCCCACGTCCCAGGCCACCACGTGGCAATGCTCACAGGGGACAAACGGCCACCCCACAACCACACCCCAGTGTTCCCCAACACCCGTGTGTCTGGGCCCAGCGATTGCTTTTGCTTCCATTTCACCATGCGAAGGAACACGGCCACATCAGGATTTGCTATTTATTTTAAATTGCAAACTTTTCAACTGGAAAGGAACAATGGAGAAAAATAAATGTGCCCGGGTCGACTTCCATGTTTAAAAGTATCCCATGTCTTTAAGGCAGTGAATTTTAAAAAGGCACATAATTAGCAGGCTGCTTCCTCGTCTGTATTCTTCTCGTCTGCCTGCCCACATAAACATTCGGCACACAGCACTTCCAGACACTTTTTAATAGAATCGCTTAAAACAATTAATTACCAGAGTTTTCATTCAAGCTGCAGTGGAAAAGATACGCCGGCAATAAAAGGCATTTATTCGTTGGTTTCTGGAGGCCTGTTTGTTATTAACATGTAAATTAAATCATCACAGATGTTCCATTTTTAATCTGGGGATGTGAAGTGCAGGGCTAACCACGGCCCAAACAGCCTGATTTTATTACACACACATTCATTAGGAACCAGCAGTATTATTGGATATCATTTTTCTTTGATGCATTTTTTAAACCAATTATCGGCATAATTTGTTCATTTCCCTCCCTATTTGTTTTTCTCTCGCCATTTGTGTCAGGATTCTCCAATCAAGGATGATGGCTTTGGCTCCTTGTGGCCTCCCCACTTGCCATCAGCTGGTGCCACCACAGAGCCCGTGTCCATCTTTGGCTCCAGGAACTGATTTCTTTTTTGCCCAGAGAAACTGTGGCTGCCCCATTCCTGAAGGGGTTCAAGACCAGGCTGGATGAAGCTTTGAGCAACCTGGTCAGGTGGGACATGCCCCTGCCTTGTGGCAGGGGTTTGGAAGAAGATGATCTTTAAGATTCTTTCCAAGCCAAACCATTCTGTGATTCTATGACACTGCAGCCGGGCTCAGGTAGCGACTGGTCTGCTCTGGACCTGGGGAGGGGACACGGAGCCAGGAGGAGTTTTGAAGTATTTGAGAATCTTGCTGTGGAGATGCAACCCAATGCACTTCTGGAAGACTGTGGTCCAGCAGACCCACTGCAGACCCAGGCTACCTGGAGGGGGGTGCCCAGGAGGTCTATGGGTGGGACAACGATGACCACGGCCCTCAACTTGGGCTGCTCAAGGGTGTTATTGCTTCTGTTGCAGAAGTGGCTTTGTGTGGCTGTTTGAAGGAGGAAGGCTTGGTCTTCCTCACCCCAGGCAGAGCTCTCCCGACCTCACCAGGAACTGAAATGCTGTGATCTGCCCAGCGCCAGCCTCCTGCTATCGAGTGCCACCTTGGGATGTTCACCTTGGCTTTTTAGGAAGATGTCATGCTGCAGAGGATGGTCACCTTCCTAACACACCCCCAGCCTCGAGAGGGGGGCAGTGGGTTTTTAGCAGCTTTCAGTGCAGGCTGTCCTGATCCACCTCCAGGCTCTGCATCCTGCCTCCCCACTCCCCTCCACCCCCCCTGCAGCTGCAGAGGAGCCTGGGGAGCCCCAGGAGAAATTCTTGAAATGCAAATGGTTTCAAGTTGCACACAGCCCTGCATTGCTGCAGCAAACCTGGCCCAGGGACGGTGCTTTAATGAGAAAAACCTTAATGAGAAAAAAATACCTCTGCCTCCCAGCCTGCCTTCGGTTGCACGTGGGAACAGTCGGCACCTCGCACCAGGGCAATGATCTGAAGGGGCATCACCCTCCTGCTTGAGGTGAGGGACATCCCCTCCCATCAGGAAACCTTTTAGCAAAGCCAGCATTGCACAATCTCACTCTAATTAGCAATTGCACTTTCATTTTTTGGTTAGTTTGTTCCGGGTGCTGCCAAGAAAACTCCCATCAAATCCCCGTGTGGAACAAGTGTCATCCCACTCCGAGAGATTTGCCCCAGAAGGCACCAAACAGCTCCTGCAGGAGAAGGAGTGGGAAAAGAGTTTGGTCAGCAGCAAAATGTGTTAAATCCTGTGGGAACTGTGTCCGCAGACCTCACACCCTCGGCAGACCCCTGCCGTGCCCGCCGGTGGCTACCGAAAGCATTTCCCCGCTGGCCACAAAGGAGCCCTGGAGGTTAGATCAAGACAGAAATGATGGATGTGTCAAACAACTGCTCCTTGACCAGCGCAGCTCCCAGGCAGATCGCGACATTTTAAATGCAGTTAAAACCACTAATGGCAACAATCTCACGAGCCAATCGGGTAGGGATTCAGGAAATGAGTCATCATTTACACATAAGTGTGAGACGGCCGGAGAGGGGGCTTATTGAAAAGTTCACACAAATCAGATTGCCTGACTTTGCACGGAGTGGGCATTGAAGAAACAGCGAAGAGTAATTCACAGAGGCCATAATGGAAAGCAAACTCTTTACAAGGAAATCAGATATTATTCAAAATGTCTGCAGCCTCCCTTCCAACCTGGTGGAGGTTTGAGCCGAAGGTTTTGAGACGAGTGCTAAAAGATATGGTGGCAGCAGCAGCAGCAGCAGAGATCCAGTGAGTGAGACAAAGGGCAACCAAGCCCGTGATGGTGTAAATGGGGTCATAGTGGAGAGTTGTCTTCATTTGAGGGAAAACAAAAACAAAAAAAAAAGCTTTGTGAGACTGCAAAATACATAAATGTTTAATTTTTACCTGGAGTAATTTTCTAAAGTGGAAAGACAGTGTTTGTACCCAAAGAAACCAACATTTCATCCTGGAATGCAGCTCCTGTGAACACAGGCATTTTTCTGAAAAACAGGTAAATTGCTGCTGGGATCTAATTCACAAAGGGTTCTCCGAAAAACAACAGCAAACAGGTAAAACCAGAACAACAACCCAGAAGCTGAGGGAAAACAGAGTATCTCCGCTGATGAAAATTACTGGTTTTCAGCCCAAATCAGACTTGTGTAAGCCTCATCTCCCACATGCACCCGTCCTGACCCCAGCTCTGCTCTGCCCCATCCCATCCCATCCCACCCCATTGCAACTGGCTGCCCCAGAGCAGGTGTGACTGGAGTCCCTGGTGAAGGACACAGACTGTGATGCCTTTCTCCTTGGGAATCGTCTGGAGGACCCTCCGGATGGTGCCTCAGGCTCCTTTGTTCCGCTGCCACCCCGTCTCCTTGCCATGATAACTGCCGGAGAGGGAGGGCAATGACCCAAAAAGTCTTGGAAATGTTAAAAATCCCATATTTGACAGAAGTGTGAGATACCTTGAGGCCTTCTATTGATTACCTGGGAGCAGAAGTACACGGGCGCTTTGAGCTGTCACAGTTCCAGGCATTTCTGAAAACGATAGAAGACTGGAACAAAAACACAACTAAGGCTCCTGACACAGTGTGTTAAGCAATAAAACATGTTTAATTGTGTTGTCTTAAGGCTATAACCATTCACTGGCTGAAGGTCATTCACTACCCATACTGGCAGTGGGAAAGAGGTGCTCTGACAGGTGGGAATCCAAATAGGAAACAGATACCTGCGAGATTACGGCATGAATGACACTGAAATGCCAATGATGGTGTAGTTAAAGGGAAGAGGACAAGCAGGAAGCAGGACATCTCTGGGCTGGTGGATCTATAAAGAGGATATTATAGACACAGCTCGCAAGTGGGGGCAAGATGGGATTCAATCAAGCATCCTCTGGGGCCACCTCGTCACCATGAGGCACTGTTAGTACGTGTCTGCCTTCTGCACCACAGGCTGAGGACCTGGATGGATGAAGTGCAGAGTAGCCCCCATTGCCCCTTCAGCCATGGGGGACCAGACGAGCTTCTGGTAGGAGCTCATCTCCATGCAGAGACTGCCTTGCTCCAGGGATTGGTGTCCAGATGTTCACCAAGACCCTGCAAATCTACTCTGCAGGAAAGGAGACAGTGTTGGGCTAGGAGGGCATCTGAGAGGCTTTGTGTCTGCAGACCTCAGCCATTCCCTTCTGTATCTCATGGTTTTATGGCCAAGCCCTTGCTTGGCCCAGCAGAGGACCTGTGCCATACACCCCACCCCACCAGTGTCCAAAGCTCCTCTGCAGGTCATGTTGCGCATGTCTGCCCTGTCCCCTGGGGAGCCACCAACTGGTCATGTTGGGTAGGATGGAAAACCAGGTCCAGGACGAAGTACCTGCCTCATGTGGTGTCTAGGACCGAGAGGCTGGAGCCTTACAGACACTTGGCTTCTGGGCAGAGGCGCAGCTGCCTCCCCTGGGCAGATGTCCAAGGACGAGTGTCTGGGAGCAATCCACTTTAACAGTTCATTAACCTCTTTAATAAAATGGCCAAAAGTAATGTTTCCTTCCACACCACTCTGGATTCTGACCTCTTGGACCACATCACAGCTGTCCAGAAGGCGGCAGATCTTCTGCATGAGAAAGCTACTGAAATGGATAGGAAAAAAGGTGAAAGTGAGGAAAAAGGGATGGAACTTGGGTTCCAGATGGTTTCTTGCCCTCATGGCGGAGAAGAGTCTGGAATGAAGTTGTGGGCCTGATGGGAGAGACATCAGGTTTACATTGCCTCAGGGATGCTACCTGGTTTTTACATGAAGGATCCAGTCTTCTGAGATTTTGAGTCTTAGGAACCAAAAGGAGGGACTGGGGTGAAACGTGGCGAAGGCTTGAAGGGGTGATTTTATTTTTTTCTGACACTGTCTGGGTTTTTTTCATAGATGTCAGATGGTGGGAACTGGAAATTTCCAGGGGGGAGAAAACAGCTTTTAGCCTTTGCTATGGTCAAATCCAGAGTATGAACTCAAACCCTCTTCAGCTCAAGGTGTGTTGGGAACCAGGACCGCATGGAATTGCCTGGAGAGATAACAGAGCGGGATCAGTATCCACGAAGGACAGGGAAAACACGGAGCACGCTGTATGCAAGGGACTGGTCTGATCTGGAGGCATTTCAGCATGGAGTGATTTCATTTTCCATGGTTAGCGGTATCGGGACCATAAAGTTTGATTTTGGGAATAAATTCCAGGCATTCCTGGCCCTAGATGCTGCGTGGTCTCCCCGGATGGTGTGTGCAAATCTACTGTTCTTCGTTAGTCCCGCTAACTTGTGTGTTACAGGGGGCTCTGCATGAGGAAAAGGTTTGAGGTGTCTTGTGTTTAATGAGAAACAGAAAAAGATTAGGTTGTAGCAAGGCATTTAATTATTAGGATATTTCTGCTCTGGCTGCATCCTTTGCCTCTCCATGCGGGAAGTGCCAAATTACATGTCACCTCAGAGGGCATATTTTCTGTAGTTTTCAGAGCTCCTACAATGGCAGCCTCATGAATATTTACTGAACTGCTCAGATATGCAGCGGTGGGAACAAATAAAAAAAAAGCTCGTATTTGCATCTCCCACAGACACTAACAAACCATGTGGCTCCGGTAGGGAGAAGATGGGAGATTGCTGTTGCCTTTCCAGAGGGATAGAGAAAACAGCTTCTTGTATAATGAGATTGACTTTTAAATTGAAAGTGTTACTGGTTGTGCCGCAGTTCATACTTCCATGCTGTGCATTTACTCCCTAGGCTCTAACATTAAGACATCTTATGTACAAGCTGGGAGGATTCAATTAGAGTTTCTGTTATTAATCAATCAATTAAGCCACAATCTTTGGTATATACATTTTCACTCTTAAAGAGGTGAGATGCTGGCATTGCAAACTTTAGGGATGCTATTTCCTTGGGAGGCACAAGCGGGAGTCTGGGTGCCGGTGGGATACCAGGGCCATCTTGAGCTGGTTGGACACTGCCCTGGGCAGGGGACAACAGCAGAGCCCAGGAAGGGCTGGGTGAGACTTGGTTCCCAGGTGCAGGACTCCGACCTAGCACCGGGAAATGCCAATTTATAGCCGCCACCAAGACCTTCAGGAAACACTCAATGGCTTTTATGTGATTGCCAAAGCTGAAGATGCTCTACCTGGAAAACCGCACAAGGAGAGGAGAAAGGCAGCTTGGCTGGTGCTGGAGGAGAGTCTGAACCCTTCCTTGCCTGGGAAAATCCGTGTGTGAGTTGAGTGACTCAGAAGAAAAAGTCATGAGATGCGTTGCTAAAGAAGTGCTTGGGATATTCACAGATTAACCCATCCTAGAGCAGCCTCCAGACTTCAGTGAGGTTGCGGCTGGGATAAATGTGAGAAATGGAGGAGATACTGTGCCCAGCTCCAGCTCTTTGCTGTCCATCACACTGCACACATATGCAACCCAGCTCTAACGAAAGCAGAGTGAGAGAGCAACCCCTCAAACAAATTCTCTGGACATCCTGGCATCCCACTTGTTTTGCTCCTTAAAAAACCTGTAAAGTAGAGATATGTGACTTCTTTTTTTTCCAAAGGCCCTGGGACATTTTCAGGCTGAGAAAGCTGAGGTTGTTCAGCCTGGAGAAGAGAAGACTCCAGGGAGACCTTAGGGCAGCCATCCAGTATCTGAAGGGGCTACAGGAGAGCTGGAGAGGGACTCTTTGTCAGGGAATGGAGTGACAGGACAAGGGGTAACAGCTTTAAATTGGAAGAGGGGGGATTGTGATTAGATACCAGAAAGAACTTGTTTGGTGTGAGGGTGGTGAGAGCCTGGCCCAGGTTGCCCAGAGAAGCTGTGGCTGCCCCATCCCTGGAGGGGTTCAAGGCCAGGTTGTTTGGGGCTTGGAGCAACCTGGTCTGGTGAGAGGTGTCCCTGCCCAGGGCAAGGGGGTTGGAACTCGATGATCTTGAAGGTCCCTTCCAACTCTAACCATTCTGTGATTCTATGATTCTATTTCACAGGCTGTAGTCTCCTCAGGGGGGAGATGTGAGACCCACAGGAGTCAGAACATCACTTGTACACTGGTATTTCTTCCTCACTGACGCCTGCTCAGCACTTGCTGGACAAGCCAGCATTCACAGACAAGCCCTTCATGTTGCACTTTCCAGTTTCTGGAATATTTAATCCGACCTGTAACCAGAACTTGAAAGGAATGTTTAGAGAAAATGAGCTGAAGTTTGAACACTCGGAGAGAACTAAATGTGCAAGTGCTGTCTATGGGTGAAGGGAAAAAAAAAAAAAAAGAAAAAGAGAGGATTAAGTGGCAATGTTACCTTTACTCTTGTCAAATACCTAAGTAGAAACATTGGTTAATGCCCTTAAAAAAGGCCCATTACCACAGGGCAGAGAGTCAAAGAGCCCGGCTGCCCTAATACTCAGTTATCTCGTTCCTGGATAATGGAATGACCCCTCGCCTGCCCGAGCTGTACTACGATATAATAGCATGAGCCGTGTGAATAAAGAGGTTATTTTTGGAATCCAATTGAAACAGTGCTGGAGCCAGTGTGACAGGGGAAGGATTGAACAAGATGCAATGTTCTAAAGGAAGGGGGAAAAAAAATTGAATTTTGGGGAAGGTGGCCCCGGCAGTGAACTGTGCAAAGAAAGCCAGCGTGGCGTGGCAGGAGCCCTGGGAAGGGTGACCAGCCACAGCCAGGCTGGGGGAATGCTGGTGATGGAGATGGAAGCAGTCCCTCCAGCACAGACCTGGGGACGGTGGCTGAGTCCCCAGAGGGGCAAGGAGAGCACTGAGGGAAGGGGTAGCCCATATTCCCCCACCGGCCAGGAGATGGGTGGCTCTGGCAGCTCCAGACTGGAGAGGACACCGGCACCAGTCCAGAGCCAGAGGCTGGGGATGGACCATGGCAAACACCCTCAGCAGAGACGCTGCCTGGTCCTGGACCTGCTGGCAGCTCCAGCTTCACACTCTGCAGCTCTTCTTTCACGCACGTATAAAGGTAAAACACAATCTAAGGCTAATTCTGGGGCACGGTACCCGACACAGACGGCTGCAGGTCCTCAAGCAGTAATGGACAAGAAGCACATGAGAATCAGCACAAACAGAGAGACAAAAAATGAATATTAATTTACAAAGCAGCACAAAGACAATGGGATCCAAGGAGATTAATATCACGAACTCCCCTTATTCAATCAGATTATGGTCCCATCTTCCCCAAACACCAATTGCTAACCTAGATTTGAGAGACAAATCCTCCCGTACAAGGGTTTATCTTGTCCCTCTGATGCCTCTACTTAAGATGTTACTACAATTATGGTTTTTTTGGGGGGGAGAGGGGGGTGGGTCTGAGGGGATTGGGGAGGAATTGTAGAGGAGGAAACCTTCCTTTAAGGCATTTAACCATTTTGCTGCTGAAGTGCCACCAGGAGAGTGGTGGGGGCTGTTGCAACCTCCCTGCTGTCACCCTGGCCTCCCGCCTGCTGCTTCGGTCTGCAATTTGCAGCGGAAAATGTAAAAATTCCCAAGGGCTCGACAACTCCAGGGAAACCTGCAGCGCAGCAGATGCCAGCCAGCCCGGCCTGTCTCTCCGAGCAGGGAAGCAGAGGCGTGAGGAAGGGGCTGCACATCCCCTCCCATAGCGCAGGTGCTTTGTAATTGGTGCTGAGTGAGAGGAAATGAAACCAGGAATCCTCTCTAAAGAAGTTAGGGCTGGCATCTGAGGCCGCAGGCAAGTTAAAACAACGTGTCATTTAGGTGGGGAGCAGAAAGCCAAAAGCCAGTTGAACTGTTTTGTGCTGAATCCTCTGCAGGACATGCAGAGATTCAGAGGGGATCTGGCTCCTTCCAGCGAAGGGAGGGAATGGGAAGCGACTGGTTCCAGGTTTTGCACCTCCTGGAAGTGCCTGGACCTGTCGATGGTCGCATTGACCTCACCTGGGCAACTGCGTTGATCAATTGGCCCATGATTCTACAGTTCCACCCCTCTCCCCACACCTCTTATTGCTTCTTACAGCCACTTGTGTAGTCTTGTCCTGAAAAAAACTTGTAAGATACGCAGGATTTTGTTTGTCTTTGGGGACCTCGGGCTCTGCAGTAGCATGAGCTGGTGGCTATTGACAGGGCTGCTAGCATTGGGATTGTCATCCTGCTGTGACGGGGCTGTTGGACACAAGGGCTGGTGATCCCCCCTCAAAGTGGCAACTCATTTTCTCGCGTCACTGTTTCTCCCTCCTCCCAGTTAATCCTGGAGAAGCCACTCTCAACTCAGGCTGGGCACAGGCAGGATGGGGTAAGTGGCCCTTGGAGTGGGGGCAAGGCCAGATCTTCTAATGTCCCCCCAGTAAAATGCAAGCTCTGCGTCAGGATGGTGGCAATGGAAAAGGCTTTCAGCTCCAGCTGGTGGCAGAGGGAAGCTGTCGGGACCTGGGATTTCCACCTACACGTGCAATGTGTGAGTTCGGGGTCCCAACAGCCATCCTGGGAAGGGCAGCCCAGCCCTGGAGATGGCCTGTCCCCAGTGGTGCCATCCCCAGAGCATCCCATGGGCAGCCGGCTCCTCGGCTAACGCACCTGATGGGGAGATGAGCACAACTTGAAAGGAGACTGTAATTACCGGTGGGCTTTCCGTGCAGTTGGTGTTTTACTACTTAAAAGGGATTTAATTGAAAAAGCAAAATTGCCTTAATTTGTATTAAGATACATTAGTAAAACCACTTTATGGCTAAACTCACAAGG
>VXBJ01000764.1:47861-70361 GCA_013400055.1 Nycticryphes semicollaris | reverse complement strand
TTAACCATTTATTACCTAGGGAACTGTTTTCGCCGTGTTCCACATGATTATTTCCCAACACTGCAATTTGGTACTTGCTCAGCGGCTGGAAGGGATTGTTTCTTCCAGAGGTGACCTCCCCGCCGTTCGGCTGCGTGGCAGTGTTTGAGGAATACACTTGAGTTGATGGGTAGGTTGTGCACATCTCCTGACCTCAATCGTTTTCACACTGTGAGAACTGCTGGGAAGTGGTTTGACACAAAGTGTTTATAATCTCCATCAGAAGGAAGTGAAATTATAATGGGGCCATCTTAGCGAAAAGGAGACAGCCACCAGCCTCCCCGCCACAGTGGCCTTAAGCTCTTCTATGAGTTGAGCATTATAATTAGTAAAGAAACAAGTTGTAATTAAATTAGGAGATGGAAAGGCAGGAGTACAGCCACTGTGGAGTGCGATTACTGGAGCAGTCGGAGGCAGCAAGGCTGGGACCATGGCAAAGGCTTTGCTATTACCTCTTTCCTCCCGCACCCTGCAGAAATCAGGCACTGGAAACCAGTCAGGATTCTCAACAGGAACAGGATGAATTACTGGGTTTTTTTCTGTGATGAGTGTCACCTGCTCCTGGAGCGTCTGATTTTTTAGTCCCCACCAGAGGAGGGGAACAGGGGCTGGAGCCGGGAGTGTGGGAGAGGCTGGACCCCAGGGACCCCTCCAGCTGTGAGCACTGCTGGGTCCCCATCACAGGCACATGCAGTCGGTGCCAAGGTCCGTGACTGCCCTTGTTTTGGGTCAAAAGAGGGCTCTTTTGGGAAGGAAGCACTGCCTGGGGGGAAACGGGACACTCAGGGGTGCAGGTACTTTCCTGGAAAGTCTCCTTGGCACTCACATCCATTCAGAGCCACTCGATTTGCCATCAGAGGTTGTTGGTGGCCACTTTGCCAGCTGGAAAACCTGGGTCAGGGCACTGATGCCCCCTGAGAACCTGGGGCAAGGATCTGCTGCCCCATGGCACGGGATGCTCCAGCTCGGGGTCTGCTTCCAGGTAGGGACAGCCACCTCCTAACCAGCACGGATTTCTCCCAGGCCAGATGTGCCACAGCTGCCCAGGCTGCCCACGTTCTCCCAGGTAAAAGTCTCAGTGGAAGGATTGGGATGAGACAGCCAGGAGCCAAGACTGGTGAATTCACCCTATTTTACAGCGGCACTAAGGACTGAAGGACCAGGCTCAGCGTAACAAGGCTTCTCCCACTGTCGAGGAGCTGGTGAGTGCATGCACTTGACCCCATCCCCTGTGAGGACACGCCGGGTGTCACTAATTCTCCCGAGGCTTCTCCCGAGCTGCATCTCTCAAGCCCCAACACTCCCAGCACAGCACAGCCCTTTGCAGGAGCTGGCGGAGGGGCAGGTCTGAGCCCCCTCCCCACAGGGACACGGGGAGAAAAGGTGGGTGACAGCCCCGAGGGTGCTGCAAGCTCCGGCACAGCGACTCAGCCGCTCTGGCCCCGCAGATTTATTTCCTGGCTTTTAGCCAGCCTAGGAATGAAAATACTCTAGAGGGTGAAAGGCTCATAGTCAAGAGCTCTTCACCTCTTCCCTGAAAGGACCTCTCATCCTCATTCATTCAGGGGTTTATTACCACTCCACTGCCCGGGAATAACTGTTTGCAAAGATGGAGCTCGGGAAAGAAACCAGCCGCCCAGGTGCCGCCGTGTTCAGACCCGTCAGTTCTGGCTTCCAAGCAGAATCAATTCAGGGCTCTTCATCCTTCTTCTCACCCCGTTGATGGGCATTTTAATTCAGAGGCCCAGGCGGTGGCTTTAGCTGGTGGTTGGCCACCAACGAGCAACTGTGTTAGCTCCTGGGTTTGGGGTGCTAAACACAGCAGCCTGTGAGCAATGTTCTTTTCTTTATTTACTGGGAACTAGCACTCAAAAATAGCCAGAGAAATGGGAACAGATATGTCCTGCCCACCTCTGCTCCAAGCAGAAGTCCTGAGTGAGCCAGGCAGGTTGCTCCACAGTATTTTTCTCTCCTCCAGTGTGGCCAGACAAACCCTGGTTAAACCTCCACCTTCCTGAGCAGAAGACAGGGGACACAAGCATGGGCTGGACCCATGTGGCACTGAGGTGGGTGCTGGCAGGGGGACTGCTGCTGCTGTCACCAGTGTGTGGGATGTCCTGGCCGAGCTGGTGCTTGGAGGGGCCTGGGGACGCAGTGAGGACCCTGTGGGAGGGATTGCTGTCCCCTGTGGGACAGCTCTTGGCAGAGGTTTCCCTTGAGCAGAGAGCAAGGAGGACAGAACACCTCCGGGATTTGCCTGGCTGTCCCCAAGGCAGCGGGTGACGTTACCTTCCCAGGGTCAGATCCTCAGGGCTGCTTGCCTTGACCTGTGGAGCTGCTTGGGGAACCCTGCCGAAAGTCATCAGGGAGCATCCCCTCACCCAGGGTGAGGAACCCCAACACATCTCTCCCTGCTTTCCAAAAACACCCCCAGATTTCTCCCTTTAACTCATTTTCGCAGGGCTGAGGCTTTCTCCCCCTGCCACCTCCCCTTCAAGTCCTCGCTCTCCGCTTTCTTAAAGCTGCCCCCTGGAAAATTGGTACTATTTTGCCTTGCAAGATGTATGGCACAGCACTGTTCTGTGGCTCTTATTCTGGTATTTTTACCCAGCTCTGGAAATCACGGGGACTGGTTGTGATGGTCTGCACAAAACTGCTCTGTGAGGAGGCGCTTTGCCGCTTCGAGCTGGTTCAGGGTTTTCTGGCATCTCGTGTCTTTAACCTCCACGGATTAAGAGGGCGAGGAAGCAAAAGACTCCGCCGCCGCAGACAAGGCTGGGAGGTCTCCTGGGGAGCCAGCAGAGCAGTTTTCCAGCAGCCAACGTGTTTTCCAGACTTAGTGCTATAAACCGGAGGGGAATCATCAGCGCCAGCAGTGTCTGGTCGGATGTGGGCAGTGCCCAGGGCATCCCTGCCGCACGGTGCCACCGATGGGGACACTGCTGCTGCCGATGGAAGAGCAGGAGAAGGCTGTGTGGGGAGCCCTGGGAGGGAGCAGGGATGGCGTTGGAATATTGGCTCTTCCCACCGGAGCGGGAGCCGCGGCTGCCACCCAGGCAGAGGCTCCCGTACCGACAAACAGCTTTGCCATCCCAGCGCAGCCAGCCTGCGCCGCACCGAAACAGGCAGCTAGAAAGTAAACAGTGTCTGAAACCTATTCTCATTAGGCTAATTTACGAATAAATTACCATATTCAATGGCCTTATTTTTACTGCTCGTTAACAGGCCCATGATAGGATGATAATTATGGGATTTTAAGTGGCTAATGGCAGCTGGGGCGTCAAAAGCAGTTTTTACGAATCTGTTTATGGCAGGGAAGGTGACAGGAGGGTGGGACACTGAGATGTTGGAATCGCATGTCGGGGAAAAAAAAGCTTTAATTGTTGAGTATTTATTAGAGAGGAGGGAAGACTGTAATTTAAAAATGAAACTCTGAAAAACAAAAAGGAAATTAATTAGTCTCCTAGCGCTCCGGTGGCTAGTGCTTAAGGAGGACCTCGCTGGTTTGCATGTGGCCTTGCAGGGTCCCCAGGGCCACTGCTTGGTGGGGCTGTCCCCGCACCGCTGGGCACTGTCCTTCCCACTGTGATGAGGAGCCGGCGTGAGATCAGCCCAGTGATGTTGGGGGGACGAAAGGGGCTTCAGCAGCGGCATCTGGGTCTGAGGGGTGCAAGGGGACGTGGCGAGCTGTTCTGCTGTGCCCTGTGCCACCACCCCACAGTGGCTCCTGCCGGCTGGTGGCTGCATCCCAGCTCTGTGTCTCCCTCCAAGCGTCTCCCACCAGCCCTGTTTCCTGATAACCAATATTTTTCCTATACGTTTAGCCCGGCTGCTCATCATCTCCCATCTCCACCGATTCATCTTGATCCTTCAGTTTAGTATGCGGTGCTCGGAAAACAAACACGTACCAGACTGACAGTGGGAATAAATATCGTGGAGATGTTGATTAGCATTTGATCCCAGCTGGGCCTCTGGAAGCTGCAGCACTGGAATGCCTTGGCAGTTTTTTAATGCTGAATAATTTGATTAGATCAGTGGCTGAGCCTGCTGCTCGTGGTGAGATAAACCCTCCCCAACACCACCGCTCCCCCCCGCGCCGCGCTCGCGCCCGCGCTGCTCCCTCCCTGGGCTGGCTTGCTGGCTTTCTTTTACGGGGCCCTAAATACATCGTTTAATCAACTCTACAATTTCAATTTAGCACAGTTGTTGACTCGCATGGATGATAAGGTTCGGAGGACCCCACAGATTGCTGGCTGCTTTAACGCTGCCGTTTTTCCACGGCCTCCTGGCTGCTGGTGCCAAACTGCAGCCAAGCCCAGCCCCAGCCCAGACTGCGAGCGGCTGCCGAAGGATCTGCTTGCTTCACCCAGGCTGTCAGTCAGCCACCCAGAGACTTCCAGCCTCTCCACTGGGTAATTACCAACAGGGACGAGGACATGATAGCAACCAACGGTTGGTTTTTCCAAAACCCAGGAATAACGTTTATTTCGTGTGCGTTTCGTTCTTTCGCGGCACAGAAAGCGGGAGGACACAAGGGAGGGGAAGCTGCAGTTACCCAAGACCTCAGCCATCCTAATTAAACAGAGATTTCTGAGAGTTTTGGTCTCCCTCCCTTAAGAAAAAAAGAGTGTGGCAGACTCCGACACTGTCTAAAACACTTTTGCTTTTAATCTAATTTAAATAACGCTGTAGGCATCCCTTTCCAGCCGAAGAATAATCAGTTCAGCAAGTGACCAGCCAGAGTGCAGTCAACAGCCCTGACTCTCCTACTGCAGATTTCTTTCTTTTTTTTTTTTTTTCCCAAAAGACTCTGCTGTTGGCTATTTTCAAAGCATATTTCAAATATCTTATCAGAAAAATAGCGTTTAAAAACAACCAGGCTTTACCTGCATCTCTAGGACTTTGTAGTTACTGCATAAAAAAAGAGGGAAAAATTGTGAATTACGAACCCAGCATTTTCTATCCGGGAAGAAGAATTATTTTATCTGAAAAAAGCAAAACTCTTGTCTTTTCAGCCGCTGACCGAATCCAAGATAAATAAACAGGCAGAGACTTCTTGTGTTTACTTACACTTATTAACATTCAGCAGAGGGTGTGAGGGTGATACTATCTGACAACCACCATCACAAACTTTCTCCCTTTAGTTTAGCGGCCTGTGATTCTCACACACAATAAACAAACTGTCTCCCAGCCGGGCTGCAGCCAGCACCCCTGTCCTCCTGCACATCTGGAGGTTCTTTGGGTCTCTGCTGTCACCGTCACTGTCACCCTGACCTGGGGGGACACCCAGGGAGGTTTTGTCCCTTAGCGGAGGGGAAAGGTACAGCACAGGCACTTTTGCAAGGCTAAGTTTAGCACAATATTGAATAATCAGAACAAGGGTTAGATTTCTTTCTTTTAAAAAGTGAACAAAAGTCAGGAAATACAAAGTAAAAAGTCATCCCCTGTTCTACAGCTCTAATAATACAGCTCCTCTGAAGGTGAGAAGTGCCAATTCAATTAAAAAAGGACCCCACGCCTGGTCTTTCATATATAAATGTTCCCCCAGGTCAGCCTTGGGGTGATGAGCCTGCCCAGCCATGCACCCTAGGGTGCCCATAACCACTGGTGGGGAGCTCTGGGGGTTTGTGTGTGTTCTTCTAGGCCCTTCCCCCTCACCCCCCCCCCCCTCCCCCCCAATAACAGAGGACAGAGGCAGCCAAATCCAGGAGGGGATGCAGAGCAGGCTGTAGAAATGGACCAGCTCTAGTCCCCACAGGCATCCACGGTCAGGTCCAACACACCCTCTAATGGGCAAGAAACCACTGTTACTCCACTTCTATGGCTGTGTAAAATCCAGTCTAAAGTGGGGGGCTGTCCGGTCTCAACTGCTGTCACCCAGATTTATCAAACCAGGTCTTATGGCCAGTTTCCCAATAACAGAGAATCACTTGGAGGATCCCAAGAGCCTGACCCTCTCCATCTCTCTCTCCGTGCAAAGATGGCACCACCCTGCAAGAGCACCCCTGGAGTGGCTGATGGCTCACATGCCCAGGAGATGTCACCTAATCAAGGATAATTATGTTGAAAAGCTGAGAAAAGGAACTAATTTATGGAAATAGTCCCTAAAGTGGGACAGACAGTGGGGTGCTGGAGAGGGCTGCCTTTCCCAATGAGAGTGGGGACAGCATGGCACCAGTGGCATTGGTTATGTACTGGCATTTGAGTGCAACAGGTACAATCCAGACCCTGAGGAAACAAACTGGAGATTAGCCGCAGGTTTCAAGGAGGCTGGTCACATCAAACATGAACAGTTGATTTATGTTGAACATTAGATATATGTCCAACAGGTAAAAGAACATGTTAAGAGCATAGAAATAGCTATCGTGTCTTGTCTCTGGGAGAGAGCAATCGCAAACACCTGCTGAAGAGGGTAAGAACAATGATACTTCATCAAATACTCTATTAACCTCCAGTAATTTATGGCTTGAGATCATTCAGAGCCAGAAATAATGTCTGTGTATGGATGCTTGATGGATTTTTCTGCCATTAATTTGTCCGGTAACTTTTTGAACCCATGTAAATTTTCGCTTTCGTGATATCGGTGAAAGACATCTCCTGTTTAATCAAGCACGTGAGCCTGGCCCTCCTCACTGCTTCCCTTCAACCTGCTGCTGGTCCCTCTTCACGCCCCTTCGTCTTGTATGTGGAGAAGAAAGCAGCAGTGAATCCTTGTTTGCTCTCCTAATTTATAGATGTCTGTCGTGTCTCTCTTCAGACATCTCATTTTCAGGCTATGGGGACAGAATTAATGCAGGATCCAGGCTATGGCTGTGTTACAGACGTCTACAGGAGCGCAGTGTTCTTTATTTGGTCCTTCTTTTTTTCCCTAATAATTCCCAATATTTGCTTTGCTTTTAGGTCACTTCTGGATGTTGAGCCAATGTTTCCATAGAGTTATTTATTGCAGCCCTTTTTGACTCCTGGGTGCTGGCCATCAGTACTCAGTCTTCTGGGCACGTCAAAATGAAATTTCCAGTTCTACACCTCCTGTGGAGTTCAAGATTTTACACTTATTTACCTTAAATTTCATCTCCTCTGCCCAGCCCCTCACCCCAGTGAGACATCTCAGTGACTTTTGCAGCCATCCCTGCCTTTAGAAAGACAGATCATGGTGTGCCACCAGCAAACTTTGCCATCTCACCCCTTGTTTCTGGCTCATTTACCATCCCCTCTTCCAGCACTGGCTCCAACGCAGAACTCATGAATCTCCCCTCTGAAAACCAGCAATTTATTCTGATTTCTTGTTGCTGCCCTTCAGCCGTGCCACGTGGAGCCACTGCCCCCAGCTGGGCTTGTTGCCTTCTCAAGGACTTTGCCAAAGACCTTGCCTAACACCTCCCCATCACACACTTGTCAGCTTCTCCTAAAGAAACCCAAAGAGCTCTTCTTGCCAAGCACTCCCTTCTCCGATGCCAATTTGTCTCAGCTCTCCAGCTGGTGGATAGTCCTGTGTGCTGTAGATGTGGACACCAGGACCACAGTTCACCAGTTCTTCCCGGTTTCTCATAACAAAATTGTTGTCACATTATTTGCCTTCTAGACCTTCAGTACCGAGAGGGTTTAAAGTGACAGTAAATATAATATCAATATTAGATTACCAATATTAGATTACCTGTATCACATTAGTGCTCTGGGGTAAATCTTACCTCTTCATAGTTCTTCGTAACTGTTCAGGTGATTTAATGGCCCTAAAAATCCTTACATCAATATTTCACTTTTAGACAACTACAAACATGTCACTGCTCTGCCTGAGAGCGACATTAACCTGATCCAGGGTACAGCTGGGATGGGGTCAGGATGTAAGGAAACTGGTGGCCAGAGTATATGACAGGCATTGCTGCCTACAGAATACTGGGGACACGGATATGGGAGTCAAGACCTCGATGCCAAAGAAGTGGCACCTCCAGCAAAGAGGTGCCTGATGAGCAGGCACAGAGTGGGACCCGTTGGTGCCACAGCCCGGTCCCCACGGGCTGAGGGTCCCCAGGAACCCACGGAGGCTCCCGCAGACGGGGGGTGGTGAAGGCTGACGATGGGCAGGTTTGTGCCAGAGACCGGATCTCTGTCGTTTACATCTCTCACTGCCACGTACCTTCTGCAAAAGGTGCTTTGTACGGAATTAAGAACAGGACTTGTTTCTTCAAACTTTTGCAATTTTAACATCTGCTTGTTTTGGTAAACTTGACAGGGACTCTCTTTTGTCTCTTTTATTTTATTTATTTATTTTTTTAAAACAGAAATTCTATGAAAAGTGTTTTAAAAAGTGCTAACTGACAAGCCTACACAGGCTGCCTCCACTCAGGGAGCACTCTGCACAGTTGTTAACTTGTTAGACAGGAGCTAGATTACAATCATAAATAAATGATTTGCTGTCTCCTTACATTCAGACATGTAGCTTTTAAAGTGTAGCTGTCATCCCTGAATCAGATTTAGTCAAATGCTGTGTAACTGCAAAATTATCCTATCCTTACCTTTTTTTATTCTCCATATAATGGACAGTTAAATTGGATTTTCAAATTTGAAGTGCATATGTTTTTCAAATCCCCACAGGGTTGCCATTTTTTCATTTCTAAAGCAACTCACTAATGTTTATCATTACCACACAGAAATATTACAATTCTTAAGGGGCACCTTATAAAATCAGTACGGGAGAAATATGCTTTATCGTCTCAAAATGAAACCAATTTCTCAGCTGATTTGCAATTTATTTACATGTTAGCATTTGATTTTCTGCTGATTTATAGCCCCACATGCCTGCGTCTTGGCTGCTTTCTAAATAAACACAATCAGGTTGGGAAAGCTAATACCAAATTACGGAGCTTTGTTCTAGCTTTACTCTATTAATAAGTTAAATCTTTTACCAGCAGTGCTTAGTCTCCCTTAGCACTGAGTGCAAGGAGAAGTCATGCGTGGTATTTTATAAGGCTGGAGTTCTGGTGTGCTATAAATAATCAGTAGGTGTGGAGGATCTGAGTGAGGGGGAAATAGAGATCTCAGGAAAAGCAGAAGCCAAAAAAAAAAAAGAATTAAATAAATAAAAAAAAAAAAGCCAGCAGCACAATTATTCTACTTCTTATTATCTTTTGAGCTATAAACTTTGAGATGCAGCCACACCTCATGCTGTGGACATTTTTATTTCACGCAGCCATTGCAGGCCTTCCTTCCCCCAGCAGCTTTGCAGGGGAATTTCAGACGCCAAACGGGATGAAATCCCACTTTTTCAGCCTGTTCCCGATACACGTGAGCACGCAGCTGGACGGGGAAGGGGTGGCCAGCGCTGAGGAGTCTTTTAGAATAAGTTTGGTGGGGTTTGTTTTTTGTTTTTAATGGCAGGTAAATTATTCAGCGGTACGTGAAATAATACTCTCAGCCTTAACTAAGGTGGCAGGAAAAATAACCTCTGGCAAAGATCTCGTACTTTCAAGGTTCGGTTCATTAATAAACAATCCGGAAGCGCCTCGGCACGATGCCTTCTGGAAGTCCAAACGACCTGGTGGGCGATTCGGTGAGGGAAGGGTGGGAGTGGGGGGAGGCTGAGAATTCAAATTTGCATTAGTCTTGGGGAAGCACACCTTTTTTCACCATGTAAGGTGCATGTGCAAATTCTATGGATAATTAATGCAACAGTTACTTCAGCAGCATCAAAAGACCCACTGTTTAATTCAACATCCTATGAGCGCGGTGTGACAGCAGAGAGGAGCGTTGTTCCTGGAGATGAGTGACAGAGGGCATCAAGCATTCTTCTGAAATGCTCTCGCATCTCCCTCGGATGGCACATCAGGTGTGTCTGAGCGGCATTAATTACAGGATGGCACCCTCACATCAAGGCTCAGCTGCTCGAGATGCCAACCTGCCCTGGCATAGCCCCCTCGCCATCCCTGCAGAGCAAAGGGTGCTCTACAAATACCAGGGGAGGAAACAGCCCCTTGTGCGGCTGCTCACTGTGGCCACCAGCATCAGGACATCTTGTAGGAGCTGTGGAGGTGCCCACAGAGAGGTCGGAGGAGCAGACCTTCGAAAGCCAGACACTGGTACCAGCCTGGGCTTAGCTCTGATGAACTGAGCCAAGAGCAGCCCTGAGCAGCTGAGCAGCCCTGCTGGTCCCTTTCTCCTGCCGTGACCGTACGGTCCCCACGGTGTCCAGCCTGTTGACACACCGGCCATGTCTCAGGCACTGGAGCACAAGTGTAAAAAAGCCAGAGCAGGTCATTTCCCAGAGAAGCTGTGGCTGCCCCATCCCTGGAGGGGCTCAAAGCCAGGCTGGATGGGGCTTGGAGCCACCTGATCTGGTGGGAGGTGTCCCTGCCCAGGGCAGGGGGGTTGGAACTTGGTGATCTTTAAGGTTCCTTCCAACACAAAGCATTCTGTGATTCTCTGATTCTGTGGCTCAGTTTCTTTGCAGAAATCACAGTGGCTTTAGCACAGTAATGACTCAACTGCTTCAGTGCTGCCATCAGAAGACTCCATGTCCAGATGCCCGCTCACATACTGGAACCTGCCCAGCTTCTGTCCAGGAGCCCACACCACGTTTATGCTACATACGCAGGGTAAACTGGATCTGCTGGCAAACCCCACACGTTGCCAATTAAAACCCAAACTGGCACAAAGGGATCTCGCCACGGGTGAGCTTGGGAAGGAGGATCTGGGGTCTGTGACCTTGTCCCCACCCCTTCCCCAGGCCTGGATGCTGTCCCCATGTAGCAAACCCAGCCCTGGCAGCCACAGTCAGGGCCCTTTCGTGCCTGCGCACATTACTGACTGCTTAATGGTGGCTTATTGTTTTTCGGTTGTTTTTTCCTGTTGACATTGATCATAATTGTTAGCCCATCGATTGACATGCAGACTCCTTGACAGAATAACAAGAAATGCTCTGTGCCAAATTATTCACTCTCCATCGGCTGAGTCGCGCATCCTCCTGCCATCAAACCTCAACAGCTTCCAGGAGGCTGGGAAACAAAGGTCCCGTAATTCTAAGTGGGGATGCAAAGAGCTGGGTGGCAGTGGCAGAACATCAGGTTCCTGGTGCTCCCCACAGCCTGTCAGTAACGGGTATGTGACAGCAATAATGACACCATCAGTCGAGCCAGCCCTGCTGCCTCTGCAGCTACAGCAGCAGGGAAATACAGGAGGGAAAAGAACTGCACGGAGGGGAGAGGGCTGGGCAGCCAAAACTGACCCAAAGCTGGGCAGAAATCTCTTTTATCATAGAATCATAGAATGGTTAGAATTGGAAGGAACCTTCAAGATCACCCAGTTCCAACCCCCCTGCCCTGGGCAGGGACACCTCCCACCACACCAGGTTGCTCCAAGCCCCATCCAACCTGGCCTTGAACCCCTCCAGGGATGGGGCAGCCACAGCTTCTCTGGGCAACCTGTTCCAGTGCCCCACCACCCTCACAGCAAAGAAGTTCTTCCCTAGATCTCATCTCATTCTCCTCTCTTTCAGTTTAAAACTGTTCCCTGACCTGCGAGCCTGAATTCAAAAGAACACATCTGATTTTGGGCTGGTTTAAAGTCGGCACAGCTCCTTTGAGTTCATGGGGACAGACCAGCATGAGGCCGTTTTGCCTGGGTAGAGAAGCCACTGATTTGTGGTGGGATGTGGTTCCGTGCCGGTGCTGAGCTTCTTTCCAAACCCCATCTACGGAGCTTGGAAAGTATCACCAGGGGCTGAACATACATTAGAGAAGCATGAGAGAAAGTACCCTCCTTCTCCTCGCCCCCTCTTCCTCCCACCCCCAGGAAAGCTTGCTCTGCTGAAATCACAGCTCTTCCCAATTATTTCTTATGAATATTCATGTGCGCTGGGGTTCTCATTCAGCAAGGGAGACTGAAGAACCTGTGGGTGCTTATGCAAAAACATAGGCTCTTGACAGCAACAGTGCTTGTTTAGTTGGTGGGAAATCTCTCCAGTTTTCTTCTCCCTGTACATACACAAGCTTTGTAACATATTTTCCAGCAAATCATTCATCGAAGACCTTAGAGGGACGCTCAGCACGTGCGATGGAAGGAGAAAATGGCCACCTAGACCTTGGTTTAAGGGCACCCAAGAAAGGCGCTCGATGAGCAAAAAGCTTTCTGTGAATTTGTGCTGGGATAAGGGTTAAATAGGGGACTATCTATAGCATCTTGTGTCAATCAAACAGAGTCATCTGGCAAATCTGTGGCAGGATCTCAAAGGGAACTCTGGCATGTCAGAGGCTGGGCTGGGCACGGATTAGTCAGGAGCTAGAAAGGGCTTATAAAAACCTGACATGAAAATGCTTTGCTTTGCGTGCATTTTTATGGCATGAGACTATACGCCGAGAGCTGTTATCCCACTGGCTGCTAGGCAGAAGCAGGAAAAAACAAAGAAATATATTTGGGGAAAAAAAAGAAAGGACTTCAAAGAAGACGTCCTCCCCATGCGGGAAGAGGGTTGCTTGAAGAACCTCGCCTGGCTTTGGGGGAGCTGGACGGGCGCCACTCGCAGACACTTCTGATAACGCCTCTTTGCTTTCCCTTTGTTTTGACTTAACGGCGTTTTCAGAGCTGGCTCCCCCGTCCCTCCCGCAGGACCCCGGACCCCTCGCCAGGAGCCGTCCCTCCGCCCCGCTCCCTGCAGAGCTCTGCCGCTGCCGGCGCCTTCTCCAAAACTGCCTTTTAAGAAATGAGGGCAGAGAACGAGGGAAGTGGGTCCTCAATGACGTAAGTGTTACAGATCTCTGAAATAAGCTGGGCTCATTAATAAGCTTTTCTAAACATCGCAGTCGCTGCCGATGATCTCTGTGGTGGTTTTCTGCGTGAGAGGGTTGAAATCTGCCGGCAAATCTTGACGTTCTCCCATCCGTGGTGGGCCACATGCTGGAGGACCTGCCCTCTTCCCCCCCTTCCGATCGGCTCCGCAGCTTCGCCGTGATTGTGGCAGATTGTCTGGAGGGATCCATGTCAGGATATTTTAGGGAAGCCACTGCTAACACTCCTGTGAATACAATCTCTCTGTGCATTGCACAAATCCCTTCCCTGATGGGAATTAGCGTGGCAGGGCTGGAGCTCGCCGAGGGCTGCTGTGGGCAGTGATGGAGTGAGTGCCTGTTGCAAAGGAGAGATGGACCCGCTCGGGTCTGCAGGAGAAGAGCCTTTCTCTGCAGCAGCATCTTCCCCAGTGCCCTAACAAGAGCCCAACCACGGCGCCTGCAAGTGCTGAGCATCAGAAGACTCTGGGAAAGCACCGATGGTGCTCACGGTGACCTTCCACTCCTGTGGCCCAGTGAAATCCAGACCCCACAGGCTGCAGGGGGCACGGGCAACCTTGTCCCAGCATCGCTGGCCCACGGGGCACCTGCACCCCATAGGGACCAGCGCTCTCTGCATCCCCATGAGAAGCTTTGAAGGCTATGTAATAGATTGCAGCAGAACCACTCTATTCTCATCAACCCACAAACTGCTTAATTAGTTAATAATTTACTCCAGATAAACTTTGCAGTGTTTCAGCTGCCTTCCCGACACCTCCAGCCCCCTCAAGGAAGCTGGGGAGGGGTTGGGGATGTACTGGGGGAACAGCTCAGGGCACTGGTGCCCTGGCTACAGGATTCCCCTGCTCGTACGCTTTGTTTTGGAGCCGCCAACTTGTTCAGCAGAGCCAATTTCAGCGAACCTGGTCTTTCTGAAATACATTCTCTTCGGTTGTGTTTTGTAGAAAGGGAGGGGAAAAAAAAAACCCCTCCTAAATATTTTCCCTGGGATAAACCCCCGTGTTAGAGCCTGCGTCCGTCCCTTTCACGCTGTTGCACGTGGGCTGATATTTAAGGCAGGGACTTATTGTATAACCCAGTGCCTGTGGGATTAAAAAAAAAAAAAATAATAAAAAAAAATAGTCTCCATGGAAATGGAGGCCATATCTTTTGAAAACTGTATCAGAGCTCTCTATCCTCTCCCCTTTATCATTGTATTTTAACCTACCAGCTGCATATTTAAGAGCAGAGCTTGCAAGATGATCTTACCCTTTTTTATTATTTTCCCTCATGTGTTAAGGGAGGGAATACTGACAGGGACAAGTGACAGCTCGCTAATTATTCCCTTACTGCCACTGCTGTTCTTGTTTTGGACGTGTTGCTCATTTTCCTCTGCTCTTCGCACTGAATAATGCATGGGTCCCTATCAGTATTCATGCAGTACCTTCGGGAACTGCCAGCCTAACTAGCTGATAACTGATTCAGTTTGTAACCGGTGCCTTTGGGAGTTGCAAGGAAAAGTAGCCAAGAACAAATTTAACACTTCTTTCTCATTGCCTTAGAACATCAAGGAGAGGTACAGGAGGACTGTGCATGAAATACATTTGTTGCCTGAAGCTGTTGGAGGTACCTAACTAAAGCCGGCGCGTTTAACCCAGCGCCGCGCAGCCGGCGAAGGTCAGTGGGCGATCCAGATGGGAGCACCCGGGAGGGAGAGAGGGCGAGGAATCCGCTCCTGAGAAGCAGTTGTTTTCAGCAGATGCCCTCTCTAGGCTTCGCAAGGAGGTGCCAAGAAAAGCCACCCCGGAGCCATCTGTACTTTGGAGCGGGGAATAGCGCGAGGCTGGTGCTCACGCTGGGGTGGTGCTCCGGATTCTCAGTCGCTATCGCTGGTGGTATGAACACATCGGACCAGTGACCCTGTGGGGCTGGGGCCAACCGGGAGCGGGACGGGGCACAGCCTCACCCGCACCCTGCAAAGAGCCAACTGACCCCGAGCAACACCCGGGAAGCAGAGCCCGCTCCCTAACAGCAAGGTCTGTGCAGCTCCAAGGCAAGCTTCCAGAGCATCCTCTCATCCCAGGGACAACACAAAGTGAGTGAGGATGGGTAAAAGCGTTTCCTCTCTTCCTCTGTTAAACATGATTGTGAGCGGGGAGAAGGGGAGAGTGAAGTTTGGCATTTTCACATGTGCCACATTTATTAAAGGTGAATTTTTATTCTGCATTCGACATGAAATACACATTTCTTTGCCCCACAAAGACTGGGCTCGCGCCACTGAGAGCTGCTCCGAAGGCAACGGGCTGTTCCCTCCACTGAAAGGATGAAAAACTGCTCTGAGCAGTTGGCTGAGTGTTCTTCCTTGAGCTTTTCATCTGACATGTGTCAGATGGTGTGACCTTAACCACCCTGAATGGCATGACCTTAACCACCATATTCACAGTTTCATTCCTCTCTGAGTCTGTATATATATATATATTTAAACTAGAGCCATGGAGGAAGGGTTTTGGGTTGCGTTGAAGTTGTCAGGTGTGTCGTTTGAAGGTGCCAAAAGCAAACAGGGAGATGACCTCGCAAGTGTCCATCACGCCCCATGTGACAGACAGAGGTTCAAGCAGAAAAATTTGAAAGGTCTTTTTGGAGCTCACACCAGGAACTATTTCACCAGTTCAAAGAAAATGAACTTTGTTGAGAAAGTTTAAAAGTTCCTCTTCTGAGTAAAGACCATCCAGCTGAATGCTAGATAGTAAGTGAAGTCTTTTTTTTTTTCAACAAGGGACAAGGTTCCTGAAATGCAGCCAGGTTTAAGAGCAACTTCATCAAGATCTAACAGAAAAGTCAGGGCTGGGCTGTGTGCAGGCTGGGCAGGGACATGGACGTTCCTCACTCTCAGTCAAGTGCCAGCAGCCACAAGAACTGCACTCAACGGGAGCCCCTTCAGCCATGGGGACAAGAGCAGGGGTGTGGGACAAGAACGGGTGGGTGGGACAGGATGACCCAGGTCAGGAAGCTTTTGACTCAAACAAAACTGCTGAGAGTTTAATTGATTTTTTTCTCCCCTATTCCCATTTTAGGCTTTTCTGAGCTTTCTTCCCAGGATGTACCGCTCTCTTGCCCCCAGTACCATGAGGGACACCAGTTGGCCACAGGGTAAAATCCCATCAGCCCTTCCAGAGATGTGCAAACGAGGTGTTCACTGACAGTCAACAACCTGGTGGGGGGAAGGAAATCAACCTCTCCCTCCTTCTGGGTTCTGCAGAAGTTGACAGCAGTTTGTGCATAAGAGTCTGCTAAAACCCCGGGCTAATTGGACAAAATCAGTGCCGTCTTTTAAGAGGTAGGAAGAGAGTTGAATAATGCTGATCTCTTTATTGCGCCGTCTGTAATTATATAAAAAAAAAAAAAGGAAAAAGAAAAGGATGTCAATGAGATAATCAACTGCAGAACTGAAAATGCCTTGGTAATGACTGCGCTCCTCTTCCTTGCCCCCAGCCGGCTGGAGAAATCTGGCTTCAGCTGCAACGTGCACATTGTTCACTTGGCAGTGTCACCCCTGCGCCTCTCTCAGTGAACAATTCCCCCCCAGCCACAGTAAGCCCTGGAAAGGCATTCACCAGTGTCTGTGGTGCCCCTGGGGAGCCCCTTGGAAGACAGGGATAAAAGCCTCAAGATACTGTATGTCAGTCTACCTCTCACTATAATTATCTTTATTGATTGGGGAATCATTTACATTTCCATATCTCTGAGTTTCCTGTTAGTGCTACTGTTTAGATGTGTTCATGGATCAGATTTCAAGAGATTTCAACCCAAGAAAAAAAAAAAAAGAAAAAAAGCCTTGTTACGTATGAACTATATGCAAATCTCATCAGAGAGGTGGTGGGGCTTTATGGCAAGGAATAACACCAGGAACTGTAGCATCAGTGGAAGGAGAAAAGAGGAAGGGCCATGTCAGCAAAGCCATTTTTCACAGCATCCCCAACACACAGTAATGCGCTGCACAGATTTCCTCCCCATATTTACTCAAAATAAAGAGAAACAGGAATGCAGGAGGACACGAAGCCACCAAACCAGAAATTCTTCTTTTCTGTAGGTTTACAATGTGTCCTGAGGGGATGGCTCCTCTTGTAGACAGGTATCCAGAAATATCTGCTTCACTCAGGTTTGGAAACCATTGAGGACGACTCCTAAGAGTATGCTCTCCCCTAAAAACTCCACTGGCAGAAATCCTGCTTATTTCCCTTCTGCTTAACCCCCTGTTCTGTGGCTCCACGTGTTTCTTGCTGCTTCTTGGCAGCAGAACACAACCAGCTGAGGTACCCCTTCATCCCAACACCCCGGTGCCACAGAAGATGCTGTCAGCCTTGGGTTACCTTTTTGGGAAAGCAGAATTTTCCCCTTTGTTTCCCCACGCCCAGCCACTGACTGAGTGGCCACAGTGGCAAAAAAAGCTTTTCATGACAAAACCTGAGCAATGACACTGTCTGGAGTGAGATTTGAGGTACAACGTTTGGAGGAATTAGCTGATAACTGTTATCCCTGCAGGAAATTCAAATGGCAGACTTGTGCTGCTTCTCACCAGTGCCTGGCTGTGGACAAGGGGAGAGGGAAAGAGCAGGAGAGGGTCTTCTACATCATCACCCTCTCAGCTGCAGCCTCCTGCATCACACCAGCCTTCAGCCACAGCACATCAGGGACCAGATGTGGCCACCACAGAGGAGAGCGCTGCTTCCCTGCATCACCTGGGAACATCCCAGTTACCAGGGCTGGGACCAGTCCGTGCCCCACATCAGTGGTCACGGCTGCAGCATCTCTGAAAGCAGCCACTTCCCTCCCTCAAACCAGTCCCTTACGCTCAGCCCGCTTGGTCTCACCCAGAGTAGACACAGAATCCCTGCCCCAAAATGGATGTTTTTCACATTAAAGAGCTGCACAAACATTTTATTTCCCATTTGTGGCCCTTTTGCAAACAGCAGAGAATCCACTCTTTCCTCCAGAAGATTTGTGTCCGAGGGAGCTCCCAGGCTGACATAAAGCTGCCCATACTTTCAAGAGGCCTCTCTGGTAAGCTCTTATTTCTTGGATTCCTTCCCAAAATGAGGCAGTATCACTTATGGGAAGCGGCAAATGGGAGTGATATGAAGCATTGAGAAAACCTTCCCTTTTCAGCAGAGGCGCAAGTGTCATGTCTCTACAGAAATATCAATTATATTTCCTGTACAGCTAATGAGATAGCAGTTGGCAAACATTAGCAGGTAAACAGTCAAACACAGCCTAGCACATAGTTTGGGCTTTTGGAATTAAATTTTCCTGTTATTAAAGTGTCCCTGAGCGCAGCACCCTCTGGCATGCCCAGATAAAGAGCCCATAATAATCAATGGAGTGCAGTGAAATGCATGAGGGAACCCTTCCTCCTCCGGTTCCCGGGTAAACAAACCCTCCAGGGGGGCTCAGCACCTCCAAGCGGGTACAAACACCACCATCAGATGGGCTGCTGGAGCTTTGACCATCATCCCTCCAACCCCTTTCAACTGGATTTTGATTCCTTGCTTTTGAATACATTGTATTACTTTATCTGGTTAAACCACCATTTCATTGTACCCCGGGGACCTTGGCCCCTTCCCCGTGTCCCCACACTGGCCATGACCCCCCCGCAGTGCTGCTTCAGCTCTGGGGTCACCAACATCAGAAGGACATGGAGCTGTTGGAGGGGGGGGCAGAGGAGGCCATGGAGATGCTGGGAGGGCTGGAGCCTCTCAGACTGTCCTCACAGCAGAAGGAGTTGGGGGTGTTCAGCCTGGAGAAGAGAAAGATCTGGGGAGACCTTAGAGCCCCTTGCAGTCCCTAAAGAAAATTGGGGAGCGACTCTTGATCAGGGAGGGAAGCAATAGGATGAGGGGGGATGGGTTTACACTGAGAGAGGGGAGATTTAGATGAGAAATTAGGAAGAAATTTTCACTCTGAGGGTGGTGAGAGCCTGGCCCAGGTTGCCCAGAGAAGCTGTGGCTGCCCCATCCCTGGAGGGGTTCAAGGCCAGGTTGGAGGGGGCTTGGAGCAGCCTGGTGTGGTGGGAGGTGTCCCTGCCCAGGACAGGGGGTGGCACCGGAGGGGCTTTAAAGTCCCTTCCAACCCAAATGATTCCATGATTCTCTGATGATTCTATAACAGTCCCCAGGTCATCAGTAGCACTTTTCAGTGGTGGCACCAGGATTACCTGCAGGCAGATAGCTGCTCTACAGAGGAGGAAAGGGAGGCACAGCCTGGCTCCTCAGGGATCACCACCTTCTCATAACAAAACCAGTTTTCTCTCCACAGCATTTGTATTTTACCTCAGCAGAGCTTCCTCTGCTCATTTCCACTCCTCTGTTCTTTTTGGTGAATAAGAGCACATATCTGATTCAGCATTATTATCAATCCCATATGTAGCTTATGGAGGGAGGAAAAAGCAGTAATTAAGTGCAGTCACAAGTTAAAAGAATAGACTGTGTGTTTCTTGCTTGCCTAATATCTGGCAAGTGCCTTGGGTTTAGGCAGTCATCTGCCTCCGATTCGGCTAAATTGTGAGGTTTTTCTACCACACTGTTCTCCCTTTGTCCTTGCCACAGACACAGAAGGGTTCATGGGATGCCCTTCATCTTCCAGAGTTTTCTGCCCTCAAAAGATTACCTGCCAGAGCCAGCACCCATCCCTGCATGCAGGTACATGGGTGCATTCTCATGCACAGCTGGCTGCCCCAAGCTAACACCACCATAAACAGATTTCAGACTCAAATCTGCAAAAAAAAAAAGTTACCAACATCTGCACCAAGAATTCTAGCAGGATGATGAAGGATTTGTCAGAGGCTGCTGGGTGGGGATGCTGCAGGGGGGTATGACAGGAGAGACAAGGATCAGTTGCTGATACTGGGCACCAAAGAGAAAAATCAGAAAGGGGATTCTATGCTGTAAAGGGGAAGAATGAGGCTAAACACCATGGAAAGTGTCATAAAATTCTAGACATTGAAAAGGAATCAGAAAAAAAGAATATAAGACTGAAGGGCAGCAGGCTACAAAGACACAGAGAACCTACCCATGCAAGGAGCCTGGTGACTCTGGAGATGGTGTGGCAGGTCATAGTCCAGCACCCACCAAGAGATGGCAGAGAACCCCCCCTACCTGCAGGAGCACTGCAACCTGGTGACAACCTGGTATCTTGCTCTAGTGCTTGCAGGTGGCTTTTATAGGGTGTTGGGGGCCCTGGTCATGCCATCCTGCTCCTCACAGGTGGAAACTGAGGGCAGGTGAAGCATATATAAGGGTAACGACACCAGCCCTGGAGGAAAGTGGGTTTGGGTAAAATGGGGTGGGCTGGCTGGTTTTGTAGCCTAAGGTTAAGAGTAAGTGTGTGGTTTTAATTCAGGCTTTTTCTGAGGCAAAATCAGATTCTTGTGTTCTGTGAGATGCTGGTGTGCAGTGCTGTTAGCAGGGGATGGTGCAGAGCTTGATCTAAGGAGTAAAAGTTCTGCTCATTGCTCTTAGAACTCCTTTCCTGCAGCTGGTTTGTGAGACAGTTTTGGACTCTAGACTGAGAGTAAAGGAAGCCCTTAGAGGAAAAAAAAAAGTATGAATTAAGAGCAGTGTACTAGTAAGATGTGAGCAATAAGGAGAACATAGACTTTTTCCTAGTCCTAGTGCAGTGAGATTTTGAGTTGTTTCTAAACCAAGCTTCATCTCTCTGAAATAAGGATGAATTATGAGCACTCTGAGTTGTTTCTCCCTCAGGTGCTGGAAGGTTTTAGAGTTTCCCCTTGGCAGGGTCAAGATCTGCTTCAAGGTACTTGACCAGAAGGATATGGAGTGAAAACCAAGTGCTGAGGGCTGTGGAGTCGGTGGGTTCCTCTTGGGTGGTGAATCACAGAATTGTCAGGGTTGGAAGGGACCTTTAAGATCATCTAGTCCTACCATCAACCTAACAAAACAAAAACAACAACCCACAACAACAACAACAAAAAACCCTCTGAGGGTGACATTAGGGGAATATACATCCTTTGTAATCTTCTTAAATACTTTAACTCCTAACAGAGCATCCTCTGAAACACAAAATGTTTTGCTGGATGTCTCAAGAAGGCCTAGGAGACACCTTCACCTGCAGGAGCTGTGCTGTGCCCCGCCAGGTCCCCGGCTCGCTGTCACACCACGGTTCCTTTGGCCGGGTCCCTCAGAGCTCGAAATTCCCACCCAACCCTCCTTCCCTGCTTTTTCTTGCTGTTCCCTCCATCCAGAGGATCATTTTTCAGACAGCCCCAGCGCTTTGCCCTGCAGTCAGACTATTTAGTCTGGTTTTGGTGACCCTGTCTGACTGTTGGAGAATAAGCTCTCAGGTTTCTCTTTTCTCTGCAATCACTACACTTTTTTTTCTTCTTTTTCTTTTTTTTTTTTTTTCTAAGCAAACACATACCTTTGAGCCTCAGCCTTTCAGAAGGACTTAAGGTGGTCCCATTCTCCTTCCTCTGTGCAAAGAGATTTGCATTCCCCTGCAGTTTTGCTGCGGGAGGGCAGGGTTACCTTCCCTTACTAGTCACTGCTCAGTGGCCATTCAGAGCTAATATTTACCTCCCCCCCCAAAAATCCTAAAAAGCAAGGAATACCCATATTCTAATAGACAGGCAGCACATATTTCTGAGCACTGAAGCAAAGACACTGCTAGAGTTTTCTTTGGAGAAGTGATGATATAATTATTATTATTTTTTTTTTGGTGCTTGGGGGGTGGGGGGAAGGCAAAAAAAAAAAGCCCCCTGTGCTTTTAAATGTTAATTCTAAAGGCTTTTTTTTTTTTAAAAACCCAACATTCCCTGAAGTTCTTTTGTGCTTTGTCCATAGCCCCCTCACAAGAGTTCACGTTGGGCCTCCGCATTGTGCGCTCTGTGCGGAGTCAGCAGAACCGGCTCCCGCTTGGGATGGATGACTCCTCACCACCTCATTTTGCTTTAATTACTATCCAGGCAGCTGATCGCTCATCAGGGGCTTCACCTTTTTGGAGGCTTCTGAAACACGACAGTCACTAAATGTACAGAATGACTCTTCTTTTTTTTTTTTTTTTTGTTTTTAAAAAAAATAATACAATACCAACGCTGGGCTCTATAAAGGGTTAGAAGCGTGAAATATCCCTCCCCATAAATAACAAGCGAAGAATATATTTTAAAAATAAAACCTGAGGGACACGATGCCACATGGTATAAAATTTCTGGAGCTTCACGCTGCGAGCAGTGAAAGTGCTGACTGTGACAAGCCCGGGGAGGCCTTTGAATCGATCAGAAAATAAAAGTTCAGCAGCGCCCGGTGCCGGGCCAGGATGGTTGGATTCATCCCGATTTATTGGCCCTCCCACAAAACACAATAACTGCGGATCGTTCAGCTGCCGTGTGCTGATGAAGTCGGCATTAATTAGTCGCTGTGGATTGATTTTCATGATTTGTCTGTCTGGGCCCCTCAAATGAGTCTGGAGGAACTTGGTGCTTGACCTTCACCGCGTTCAACGTGAGATGGGAGACACCTCGTTCCTTGGGCTTTGGGGGGAGAAAATGTCCATTTTTGGGGCTCATCCTGCCTCCAAGGTTCCTTCCCTGGGGGAGGGAAGGCGGGGGGGCAGCCCCAACCCCCAGGTCTGTGCTCTTCCTCCCTGCTTCCCATGACAGTTGTGAGGTTGGGGAGGGCTTGGGGCGGGGGGGGGG
>VXBJ01000764.1:25154-47851 GCA_013400055.1 Nycticryphes semicollaris | reverse complement strand
AGGCGGGGTGGGGGAGAGGATATTTTGATTGCAATGATTTTTGCTGCGGCACAGGGAAAAGGCAGTGATTCCCAGCTTGGATAGATGAGGGTCTGGGAGGGGGAGGTGGGGAGAGAGCCTGAAAGCCCATCATCAACCTGGGCTGTTTTTGCAGGGGATGCTGGTGGGAAAAATAGTAGTAAACTGATTTAAAAAGGGGTTTGGAGGGGTCTCTACACCCTCTTCCACCCCACCGCCCAGAAGCTTTTCAAGTGGAACAGCCTGCAGCTATTACAATAAACACCTCAGCCGCAACCTGTCTCTCATTTGCATATTAGCAGCCTTAATTTTGATGAAATATGCAAATGTATGCAAAATGAAATTCATCTCATAATGACACAAGGCGATTAAACAATTTTTATGCTTAAATATTCTGTTTAATGAAATCAAACAGACCCATGCGTGTGACAAATTTGCCTCAGCATGGAGAAATTAGTGGATATCAAAAAACTAACACAGAATCCCAAACACGGGACGTACTGCGCTGGGCATTGAAATCGCCTCTTCAGCGTGAAAATAATCAGTGTTTCTGATAACCAAATGAACTGGAAATTATATTACAGAGAACCGCTAAAATAAGTTAGTGGCAAGGTACTTTGTTTCCTGCTCTCTGAAGAAATCCCGTTCTCCGGCCATCTTTTATTTATGTTCCAGATGTTAAATTGAGTAAACAGGCTTGCAGGTTCTTTTGGGGTATTTTTGCGTTGGAAATAAAAAGATGATCATATGGCCTCGCTCACTGGCAAACAAAGCATCCTTGGTGGGTCTGGCACCGCTGGATGATGGTGGTGCTGGTTGGGTGGGCTGTGGGGCCGTCCCTGCTGGCGTGGCACGGTGCTGGCACTGCTCCTGCTCCACAGACCCCATCCTAGTGCCAGGCACCATGAGCTGCTTTTCACTATAATTATGCTCCCGGTTGCTAGTGCTGCGTAGATTTGTTGTATTAGATGCGGGAGTCTAGAGCTGGGTACCCACACATACATCCCTCCCTGCCCCAGCCATGTCAGCGTGTGGCTTAAAGGTTGCACCAGAGTCATTAAGTATTTCCTTTGCCTTCCTCTGCAATCTGATCATGGAATCATAGAATGGTTGGAAGAGTTGGAAGGGACCTTCAAGATCACCCAGCTCCAATCCCCCTGCCCTGGGCAGGGACATCTCCCACCACACCAGGTTGCTCCAAGCCCCCTCCAACCTGGCCTTGAACCCCTCCAGGGATGGGGCAGCCACAGCTTCTCTGGGCAACCTGAGCCAGGCTCTCACCACACTCACACCAAAGAATTTCCCCCTTATATCTAAACTAAATCTCTCCTCTTTCAGTTTAAAACCATTGTCCCTCATCCTGTTGCTCCACTCCCTGATTAAGAGTCCCTCCCCATCTTGGGATTGAAAGGGGCTCTAAGTTCTCCCCGGAGTCTTCTCTTCTCCAGGCCAAACAGCCCCAGCTCTCTCAGCCTGTCCTCACAGCAGAGGGGCTCCAGCCCTCGGAGCACCTTCATGGCCTCCTCTGGACCATTATCTCCCAGCATTTCATTTCAGTTTTGCTCTCCATCCATCAAGTTCATGCATTTCTAAGGCACATAGAAGGTGACAGTGATGCTAGCCACGGGGAACTAACCTACTTTTCGAGAAGTAACCAGTTAGGAATTATTTCCAGTTTGGTGGCTGGTTCCTCCTCCTCTTCCCAGTGCTGCGCTCCCCACTGAAACCAGCCCTTCCTCCTGCAGAGGTTGCAAACCCTTGGTGTGGGAAACACAATCCCAGCGATCTAGTCTGGACCAGTAAGGTTTGTTCTTGCTGCCAGGCTGGGAGGAAGGTCTGCAGTGACCCCCAGTTGTAATGCTAAACCTCCTACCGTTAATGGTTTGTCCAGATGTCCTTACTTTCCCCTCTCAGTTCAGATATGATAAACCCCAAGTAATTTAATATAAGTTCCATGCACACTTGTGTTCTATTTTTCTGTAGACTATTTTCATTACAAATAAGTTTTGAAAGGAAGTAGCTGCTGATGGTTTTCCCGTGTTGCAATTAATTTTGTTGTGCTGAATAACAGGCAAATTCACAACTGGCCTCGTTGTTTTCTAGACCCAGAGGTGCTGCGGATCTGCTGGGACACCTGATGGGACTGCACTCCAGGCTATGTTTCCCAATTCTTAGTCTGCATTCTTAGTTGGGGTTTTAGTTTTGTTTTCAGCATGCAAAATGAAAGGTTCTTCTGCTTCCCTTGGGTGTCTCGTACATCTTTCAGCCAGGAAAAGAGAAAACTGGGAATCTTCATCTCTGCTTGGGTCCAACTCTTTATAGCTCCCATCGAATACTGACACAGCAGGCAGCCTGCCCACCACCTTCATCTCCTTCTGCCTTTGCTCAGAGGAGCTGGAAGATAAACCCAAGCCTGGTTGTTGGTTTAGTGCCCGGTGGCTCTTGTTTTCCTCCAAGAGCCCCTTCCTCCTACAGAGGAGTCGTGGCCGATCCACAGCATCTCGCTTTGCTCCAGTCACTGACAGAGACCAGCACCTTTCCATGGACTGAAACGATAGCGGGGTTAGAAAGAATCTTTGCTTCCATCCATCACTGCAGCCTCATCCCAGATTTTCTGTCTGGAATCTTCTTTTTTGCCTCTCCCAGTGGAACAGCATCCAGATTTTCCTCTTTCTCCCCTCTCACTCCCTCGTGTCTCAGCTGTTTGGGCTGCGCTGTGTCCCAGCCCCGTTCCTCGTGGTTTTATTCTGCATTTCCCTAATTCTTCCGAGTCCTGTGTCATCTGCTGCTGGTGGCATTTTCCAGCTTACCCCAGATGAGTCTCCTCTGTAAACTTTTATTGATAGTGTGTTTATTTGCCCTTTCAGGGTATTAATGGTGCTTATAAGCAATACTGGTCCTGGTCCCTGTGCTGCCTCCACCCTGCTCCCCCCAGCCACACTCATCCCACTGCTCCAGTTCATCTCCCATGGTGTCTGACCAGCTTCTGCTCCTGAAATTCCCAGTGCCCTGCAGGTGAGCAATACTGGTGCTGTTCTGGGAAGCTCTGGAGCTGTTACCCTCCCCCCCCAAGGCTTCGTGCAGCTGGAAATACCGTTGCTGCCTCCTGATTCACAGCCTTGTTTTTTAACTACTGCTCTGTCCTTCTGGCCTCACACTCCCCTGCGCAGCGTGTCCCTGACTTCCCCTCCTCTCCTTCTGGGCTGTCACGGCCTAATTGATGATTTTAGGGAGTAGTTGACTCAGGCTGCCTGGTTTTGCTCTCAAAGTTCATTCCTGCAGCCTGGAACTGGGAGGCCAGGCTGAGACAGGCTCTGTCTCCACTTGGAAGTGCCCTGAGGTGAAGTTTGTCCCGATGGACATCCCAGGGAGCACCTTGCCACACTCTGCCACGCTGCCACACAGAGCAAATCTCCCCAGCTCCCCAGCCCAGTTAACGACTGGGAGCTGCACAAGCACTTTCAGCACCTTCCTCTCCCCAGGGGGAGACCCCCCCCAACCCCCCGAAGCTTGGGGCTCTGGGCAAGCCCCTGCCAGTCCCCTCGCCCTGTGCCTCTGCCCTGAATGGGATGAGGCTCCCTTTCTCTCTGCCAAAAATTACACAGAGCTGGGAACCATGAGCTGTAGCGCCGAAACACGGACCCCTGCCAGGCCTCATAGCACAGCCATGATGTAAGAGCAGAAAGTCAGCAAAACCCCCAGCGCTCACGCCCGGGAGAGTTAACCCTTGCGGCGAGGGAAGTCCTGGGGTGCTGGCCCCTGAGAGATGCCAGCTTGCCCCTCACCTTGAGCTCCTGGCCCTTTGCATCCACCCTCCTCTTGCTGGCACCCTGGGCACCTCCGGGATGTCTCCTCCCTCTGGGATCAGCCCTGGACACTGCTGTCATAGAGTCATGGAATGGTTTGGATTGGAAGGGACCTTAAAAGCCCCCCAGTGCCAACCCCCCTGCCCTGGGCAGGGACACCTCCCACCACACCAGGTTGCTCCAAGCCCCCTCCAACCTGGCCTTGAACCCCTCCAGGGATGGGGCAGCCACAGCTTCTCTGGGCAACCTGGGTCAGGCTCTCACCACCCTCACAGCCAATAATTTCTTCCCCACATCTCAGCTCAATCTCCCCTCTTTCAGTTTAAAACCATTCCCCCTCATCCCATCACTCCAATCCCTGATCAAGAGTCTCTCCTGGAGTCCCTTTAGGGACTGGAAGGGGCTCTAAGTTCTCCCCGGAGCCTTCTCTTCTCCAGGCTGAACCCCCCCATCTCTCTCAGCCTGTCCTCACAGTAGAAGGGCTTCAGCCCTCCCAGCATCTTCATGGCCTCCTCTGGCCCCACTCCAACAGCTCCATGTCCTTCTTGTGCTTGTCCACACTGATGGAGTCAGTGGCTGGTTTTCCACACTCAGAGTTGGGCTGCACCAGCTCCCTGGTCCATGGCCAGGTGGTGATGGGGGCTCTGCACTGCCTGTGCCAGAGGGGCATCCCTGAGCTTCCCACAGCATCCATCTCCTCTGGTCCCAGCACCCCTTGGTGGGTGCAACGATGGTGTCCCATCCTCATGCTCTGTCTGTCCTTCACATTTAACTCATTCCGAAGGCAACAGGTTACAGGCTGAGAAGTCCTTAAATTATCTGAGAAAGTTTATGAACTTTCACAGCATAAAACGAATGTGACATTTCCTCACCGTAATAAATGTTCATCAGAAATGACTTGATCCAAACAACCTTGTGCTACAAAGCCATCGGGCCATGAAAAACCTTTGACAAAACAACCTCCTTTAAACGTGGCTTTGCTGGAATTAGGGCTTAGTATTTTGACCTTGTTGTATTCCCATTATTTTGACAATTCACTGCGGATTTGTAATATTTCACTCTGGATGAGCATCCTCACAAACTGAGGTGTGTACACCTGCTGTATTCATTTTATTTTTTTTTTTTTACTGTATGGGTTTAGGTTGATCCAGAAGAGCTGATGTGCCGTACGCTTTCCCCGCTGCGCTCTCGAAGTAGCCCATTTTGGACTAAAAGAAAATGATGGAGAAAGGCGTTCTTCACCCAAAGACCATCTAGAAAAATGCACCCTGTTGGTTTTTTCTTTTAAGTGGTCAGGACTCACACTGGGCTGAGCTCAGCTGGCGTTGGGAGCTACAGCAGCTCCACTGCAGCACCCACAAACTGTGTGTGCGGGCGGCTGGGGAGCACTGGGGAGTACTGGGGGGGCACTGGGGAGCAATCCTGGCCCTGTCCACATGTGGTTCCTGCACTGAGGTGGTGGTCTTTTTTTTTTTTTTTTTCAGGGACCAGACAAGCAATGCCTAGATAAATAGGCAAAGTGGATGCAATTCCAAGCTCATATCATGTTACAGTAATCAGAGGATAAAATTGTTTTTCTCTGTGACCTTGTTACAACCATTTGTGAAGTCTGTGGAGAAAACTGCACGTCTCCATCAATCCTCCCCTCAGAAAGCCTCACTGTTCCTCTCTCTGAAGTCAATTAAAAAGGAGCTGTGGATAGGGAAGGGGACTAGGGGGCGAGCGGTGCTGTGGGGGTGCTCTGGGAAGGTTGGTCGGGTTTTGGAGCCGCCCATCTTGGGATGCACCCGGTGCAGGAATCACACAAATAGGTGGGGACATGATAGCGCCTGTTAATTGATTTGCTTCTAATCATGCGAGCCCGAGTTTGTTGTAAAAACTCCTGGCACATTCGGAGAGCTGCCTGTTATTATCAGGCTAAATAAATAGGGGTTAGCCATGAATTTGAAACATCTGCTCGGGGCGAAACTGTCTCTCTGTTAAGACTTTCCCAGTCAAGCGCCTTGTATGAGGGAGATGGTGTGGGAGCTCCAGAGCTGAGGAATCCATGTGGGAACCCGGCTGCCCAGGACTTTGGCCGCCGTCGTGTCTGAGTGGCTGTGACGGGGCTCTCACTGCCATGGGATCTCCAGGGCTCTTGGGAATCATGGAATCATAGAATAGTTTGTAGAACTGACCTTAAAGACCATGCAGTGCCCAGAGGAACCAAGCTGGCCAGGCTGTGCCTCCATTTCCCCCTCTGTAGAGAAGGTACCTGCCTGCAGGTAATCCCGGTGCCACCACTGAAAAGTGCTACTGGTGCCCTGAGAACTGTCACAGAATCATCATAGAATCATGGAATGGTTTGGGTTGGAAGGGACCTTAAAGCCCACCCAGACTCACCCCTGCCATGGGCAGGGACACCTCCCACCATACCAGGTCTCTCCAAGCCCCCTCCAGCCTGGCCTTGAACCCCTCCAGGGATGGGGCAGCCACAGCTTCTCTGGACGACCTGGGCCAGGCTCTTACCACCTTCACACCAAAGAAGTTCTTCCTAAAATCTCATCTAAATCTCCCCTCTTTCAGTTTAAAACCATTATCCCTCATTTTGTCGCTCTACTCTCTCACAAATAATGCTGCTGGGCAGCAGAGCCACCTCCACTGCTGCACTGGGGCAAAGCTTGACCTCAACTGGGCTGACCTGGGGGTCCCATGGCCCCTTCCTCACCCACATCAGCACTGGGAACGGTGTGGTGCCAACAGCTGAACCCAAGTGTTGTTGGAGCCCCTGGGGTTTGTGAGTTGGAGATGCTCCGAGCTTTAGGATGCTGAAGCAGGAATTTCATCTGGAGTGACTTAGGCTTTAAAGCCATTCCTAGAAACCTCCTGCACAGAGACTGCTCATCCCAAAGAGCTGAAATCCGAGGGCAAAGCTGCTCCAGAAAGCAGATGAGCACTGGGGTGCAGCATTTGAGGATGAGGACAGCATTGGTGGGTGCTCCTGGAGTTTCCTGGGGCTCCCCAGCACACAGGGATCGGGGGCTGAGCTCAGCTGCCCTTGGAGATAAGATAAATGCAGGGGAGGGAGGGAAGGAGGGCTTTCTCACAGGAACCTTGTGGGAAAAGCGAAACCTCCTGTCGTGGTTCACTAACTGCCTGCCTAATGATATCCCCCTGGGGGTGGGGAGCCGGGCAGGCGTCATAAAACCAGGCAGTTTGCCCTGGAAATAGGGGAAGAGATGTAAATGTGCCACCCTGCAGGAGCTGGTGTCCCGATTCATGAGGATGCAGGGGGTTTTCAGGGACTGGGCAGGCTTTGCAACCCATCCTCACACATGGCACATCAAGGCCTCCCCTGCACCGATGTCCTGGGGACACCTTGAGACCCCAGAAGGGTGTATGTAGCCCCAGATAGGGATGCTCATGGTGGCTAGCACATGTCCTTCCGTGGTCCCCCGTTGGGGGGGTACCAACTGTGTGTTGGGACAGCCAGAGCTGGGCAAGGGAAGCTGGAAACCCAGCTCAGATGAACACCCAAGTTCAGCGGTGTGTTCAATGCACGTTGGACATGAAGGAGGCTGGAAATCACAGTCCATGTCAGCGTCGGTGCGGTGCTGAGTGGGGCCTTGGAGCTGCTGATGCAACAAACAGTTTTATCTATTTTTGGATGCATGGGATGTTTGGTACTGAATAAACAGCACTGCCTGCATTGGTGGAGGCAGTGTGAGCGCACGCTCGGGGCACACTATCCATGAAGCACTGGAGGATGTCGTGGAGACGAGCTCCGCGTTAACCTCATGCACCAGGAATTCAAGAAAGCCACCTTGGCCACCCTTATCCTTCCTCCCTCGGTGTCTGAGACAGGCCAGATCCTGTCAGCTGGTCATCTTCCTGGATCCTCCTAAATCAGTGCTCTGCTCTCCCTCTTTCTTTTTTTCTTTTTTTCTTTTTTTTTTTTTTTCCCCCTGAGCACAATCCTATCTCCTCCCTGTTGGACAGTGGCCAAACGCAATCACTTCCCTGAAAGACTCACTAAATATGTTCAGCAAAAGAATTTAATTAGCCTCTTTCTCTCTTCCTCATGAAGCTTTTTAAGATAAAAAAAGGGGATAGAAAAGGAAAATAAAAAAAAAGCTCCCTGTCTTCCGAGTCCATCTTCTCAGCTCATTGTTGTAGCTTTGCTGCTCTATTCAGGTTTTTAGTGTATTTCTGACTGGGAAAGGTGAACCCAGGGATCAGACCAATCCCACCTGAGCATCCCAGACTCCCTGGGGCATTTCGGTGGCAGGAGCCGTGCGTCCCTCCTCCCGCTGGAGGAGTCCATTTACTGGAACTTGGAGTTTAAAGGAGTGTTTGGTTGGGATTTTTGTTTTCGGTCTGAACTCCTGCGGGAGGTGAATCACAGCTACATAAGTTAGGCTGAGCATGCAGGGGTTTTGCTGAGACACATGAATGCAAGAGAACGCAGGGACTGGCACATGTCCTTCGTCAGCAGAGCCCTCCTAATGAGTACCATATATACAGGCATAGAGGTCTCCCTGTATTGGCCACTGTGGCCATCCTGTTCTTGCACCCTGCAAAAGGGAGACCCTTGGCCTTGCTGCCAAAAAAACTCACTCAAAAATCATAGAACCACAGAACGATATGGAGTTGGAAGGGATCTCTAGAGATCATCTAGCCCAAATCCCCCTACCGGGTCAGGTCCACCCAGAGCAGGTCCCACAGGAACGTGTCCAGGTGGGCTTGGAATATCTCCAGAGATGGAGACTCCCCCACCTCTCTGGGCAGCCTCTGGCAGGGCTCTGCTACCCTCAAAGGGAAGATGTTCCTCCTCATGCTGAGATGGAACTTCTTATGTTCCAGTTTGTGCCCGTTCCCTCTTGTCCTGTCCCTGGGCACCACTGGAAAAAGCCTGGCCCCATCCTCCTGACACCCCCCCTTGAAGTATTTATAAGTGCTCATCAGATCCTCCCTCAGTCTTCTCCAGACTAAACAGACCCAAGTCCCTCAGCCTTTCCTCATTAGAGGAACATCTAGGAGCCTTAGATGTTTTCGTTCTCCCATCATCATCAGTAGCCCTCTGCTGTACCCTCTCCACCAGTTCCCTGTCCTTCTTGAACTGGGGAGTCCAAAACTGGACACAGCACTCGAGAAAATCCTTCCTCTCTGCCTCGGCAAGAGCTGATGAGAACGTTACCCTTGTGGTTATTGTCATGGCAGCAACTGAGCCAGGCCAAGGACCCCCCAGGGCAGGACCTGTGTGGTCCATGGGGAGTAGATCCATGCGGACAGAGCCCAGGAGCCCTCCAATGTGCCAGTGGGGCTGGCCAAGGTGCCTGCTGTCAAGCTACTGAGTTGGGAACCAATTTGTTATGAAATTTATGAAATGTTATGTAACTGCGAGGAACCAAAAGACAGACTCTCTTAACGTGACATCCTTGTTAATAATCTCCTTCATCCATCACTGCTGCTCAAGGATCCTCTCATTTTTATGCAGAACATAAATTACTGGGGGCGGGGGGAGGAGCTCCACAGGTGATGGGAATTATAAACAGCTGGTTGACCACAAATTACACCTCCTGCATCATCAGTGAACGCATGTGGGAGCAGCAACTGCCCTCCATGAGCACCCGTGCCAGGGCTGGGGACTACAGGGACAGTCTCAGGGCTTTGAGGAAAGCCACCCCCAGGACAATCCCCCACAAGCTGGTACCAGCCATTGGCCCCAGAACCTGCTGATATTTTAGTTCTGATGATGAGTAATCCATATTTTTATCATACCTACTCCATGCCCACATCTCTGTGTGCACCAAGACACCCTGCACATCAGACACCCCTCTTCCTCCTGCCCAACATCTCTCAAACAGCGACTTCAAATCTGACCTGAGACATTGAGAACATCAGACCTTGGATGTCCAGCTCCCTGCCTCAAGAGCCCAAATTTTTAGAGGGCAAGCGTTCAGTGATTTCTGAACCCCCTTTTTGGGTTTCCTGGGTGTTCAGCCAGAATCATTCCTCACTTCTGCAACTCTTGGCCACCGCTTTTATTTCATAGCATCTGTGCAACGCGGCCAAAGCTAATGCTGATGTTGGCTTTCGTGCGAAGCTAAGGGTTAAGGGGAAGGGATCAAACCACAGAATATATAGTGAATGCAGCTTTTCTTGTTCTTGCTGCATTGTGATATATTTAAACTTTCATTTAGCATAAATACTGCAGGTCAAACACCAGACAGATTCACCAATTATATTTTCCCCTATTAGATGAAATATGTTTCTAATTTGGCTATAGTTTTGTTTTATTAGACCTGTGGCAGCAAGGGTGACCCTGTTTCAAAATAACCTTTTCAGATCATTTAGCCCCAGTCTTTTGCAAATAGAGTTTGATAAAGCAAAAATGTGCCAGTCTATTTTTTAAGCGAGGGTTATGTGAACCCAATTCCTTCCCCGAGTCAAGCAGGGGCCCCACTGGAGCTTCGGAGCCCTTAGAAAAGCATTATGTTACAGCCGCCTATCTGCACGCCGGAGCGAGCCCCACAGACCCGATGTGCGGAGTTCAGAACGAAAATATTGTTTATTTTGCATAGCGGATTTGGGCCAGAGGATTTTTGTCTCTTTAAAACGTAATGAAATATAGCATTAGCATTTCCCATTCAAGCCCGACAGCCTTTGAATTGCCAGTTGAAAGGACGGCGCAGTGCGACTCGCTGGCCCCCAGCTACAGATCTCCCTGGTTTTCTTAAAAGTAAGGAAGAAACCTTGCCTCTGAAGCAGAGAGAGGCAGCCGTCAGGTATCTCCCCAGATCAGCTTTTGCTTTTTTGTACGTGGTGAAAAACAGATAGATTAGTTATTTTTACTTTATGCAATTCCATTTTGATTTTGATTTTTTATTTTTCTCCTGCCTTATCTGATCCGATTATTTTACCAAGGGCTTTCTTTCCTTCAGGCTCCCAGGCTCGGAAGCTCAAAGCTTCTCGGAGCCTTGCAGCCCTTTTCAACCTCCGTGCCAGATATCCATCAGCTCTGATGGCTGCGCGCTATCGCTGCCGTTATCACGCCTGCTTACAAATCCATGGAGGAGTTTTAACAACGCCTGCGTCTGTGGAAGTTTTCCTCCACACCCGGGCTCTTCATCCCAGCTCTGTCCCTCCATGGAACCCAGGTGCCTTGTGTCCTACAGCCAAGAGCAGAATGAGCTCCTTGACGGGAGGGGATATCTCCTTAAATAGAAGTTTCTTAAACTGTCCCTGCAAAAAGTGCCTATTTCAGTAATTTCTCCCTTTCCCTGACTCCTTCAGTCATATTTCTGGGATTCATACTGATCAAGTGATGGCAAGGGAGCAGTCCCAGAAATAAATCCCCAGGGAAGCCACAGATTAGATATTTGGAAGAGTTTCTTTGGTGTGAGGGTGGTGAGAGCCAGGCCCAGGTTACCCAGAGAAGCTGTGGCTGCCCCATCCCTGGAGGGGTTCAAGGCCAGGCTGGATGGGGCTTGGATCAACCTGGTGTGGTGGGAGGTGTCCCTGCCCAGGGCAGGGGGTGGCACTGGATGGGTTTAAGGTCCCTTCCAATCCAAATCATTCCATGATTCTATGATTCTATCAAAGGTTGTACTGCCCCAGACTGTGGGTCCTCCTGCCCTGGGGCTGCACCAGAGCCTGTCGCTGGGGGAACGGGGACCCTGACAGCCACAGCCTTGTGGGGGTCCAGAGAATCTGTGGCTGCCCCATCCCTGGAGGGGCTCAAGACCAGGCTGGAAGGAGCTTTGAGCAACCTGGTTTGGTGGGATGTGTCCCTGCCCAGGGCAGGGGGGTTGGAACTGGGTGATCTTGAAGGTCCCTTCCAACTCTAACCATTCCATGATTCTGGATGGATGGGTTCCAGGGGCTCCCGGCAGCTCTGCTTCCCCTGAGCTTCTCCTGCTGCTCATTTGGCTTGCAGTGCGTGATTATCCTCTGCAAAAAATAATCACAAACAGCCATAAGTGTGGTGCTGGCATGTCCTCCTTCTGTCGGCTTGGTTTATGCAGCCGTGTCCCTGCGTGAATCGACGCCACCGAGGGCAAGATCTTGCCCTGCACACCAGTGGGAATGATGTCATCACCACTGCTTTCATCATCGTGAGTCGCTTTTGCATTTCGAAATCAAACCCAGTCAGAAACCAGGATGTATCATACGCAGAAAATGATTTGTAAAACAATATTTTGAACTCGGAGAGTCACGCCTTCAAGTTTTCCAAAATCTGCTATTCTTAGCAAATATTACTTCTTACTCGGTAAATATTTGATGAAGCGCAGTGACAAAGCCCGAATGAAGAGTCTCAGCAGTAGCAAAGTGAAACCCCTGTAAAAATGTACTTGAAATCAATATATTCCTGCGAAATGTTCTCATGTCACTGAAATTGCCGTTTCCAGTGGAAATGCTCCATCAGAAAATTTCCTGCTGATGCTGCTCCGAGGCTGGAACCCCAGAGCTGCACCATTTCAGACCCCGTTCAAAGCTATTTTTGTTAAGTCTTTAAAACATTTTAAGTCTTTATTGAGAGAAAATCCCTCTCTGCGCTGTCAGTGAATTTAAAGGACATCATCTCTCAGGTGTGGGAGAACGCTCCTCTCCCCTCCTCTCCAGGGGGATAAAACACTCTGCGGGATCCCCTCCCGGTGTTGGGGGGGGGGGGGGGGTGTTTTCACCCCATCTCCCAGTGTCCCAGCTTTGCAGATCCAGGTGACTCTAGCGCTTCACCTCCTCGGTTCTCCTCCTCTATCATGCTTTTCTTTGTTCCTCGCTGCCTTCGGCATTTAAAAATGGGATTTGCTCTCCCCCTAAAGCCAAATGCCCCCTCCCCAGTCCCATTATGCCCTGTGCTCCCAGGGGTTCTTTTCCAGCCCCCCAACGTGCTGCCAGGACCGTCCGGTTTCTCCTGTCACCCCAAGAATTTCCACTTGCTCTGGAAGATGCTGCCAACCCCGAAGACCTCTTAGGCCTGGGCCAAGCTCTTGCACCACAGGGAGAAGGTGGAACTCGATCCTAAGCAAAACAGAAACCTCGCCAAGAGTTTCAACTGAACATCCGAGGTTGGAAGGAGGAAAATTTCCAGCATCTCAGCTCAGCTGGACAGTCTGGGGCTGGATGTGGCTGGTGGGACTGGAGCCCCCAGCCTGATGGGGCCGGTCAAGCTGACCATCGCTTTCTCTCTTACCCGCACCTCTGCTCCGAGACAGAGATTGCCTGGGAAAGGGAAATAAGAGAATAAGGAAAATAATAAAGGAAACCCTCCAGCAATGTGTGTGTGGTCATTCATCGCCATTCCTTTTTTTCACCCTGTATTTTCACTCAGGTGCTTTGTCCTTTATATTAAAGGACGATTCTGGGTTCACAGAACTTGCAGGCTGACACACAAATGAGTGGAGAAAGGGAATTTAATTCTAAGTAGAACCCTAGCTTGGGAATATTGCCCCTGGGAGGTCAAACCCCAGTCCAGCACATCAGATATGCTGAAAATTAACTATGGACTTCGGTTCTGTCCTGGGAAAAAGGATGTATTTTTGAACGGAGGATGCAGAGCACACGGCACGGGAAAGGGAAGCAGGTGCAGATCACCAAAACGCTCTTCAACTTTTCAACATTAATCATAGATACTTCAGTATCCCCAAAACTGAAAGAGGATCAAATGTTCCCAAATGGTAAAATCTCTAACTAAGAACAAGGAACATGTGTTTTTAAAAGAATCCTGTGGTCTGAATGCTGCAAGTTACAGCAGCCATAAATTTTATTTACAGTCCTGTTAAAGGATATTCTGTTTACAAGGTCTGATAACTGTCCCAGGGACTGACTGGGGATATCAGGGACTGAAAGAGCCCATAATTTCTTTTATTCACAAGAACGGGGAGGAGCAGTATGATGTCCTCAAAACAACTTCAGTTTTCCAAGAGCTGCATGTCTGCTGCCTGCTTCATCCTCTCCAGCGAGTGCAAGTTCTTTATATGACAACGTTTCCTATAAAAGTAATATTTCATATATGAGATAGGATATTAATCTTTTCCAAATAACATCCCTGAACGTGCTGCTATCCCTTACTAGGTAGGGGTGGGTTGTGTGGAAATGAACCAATAAAGATTGGACTCCTTCTATTTTTTTATTTATAAATGAACTATTTCTATAGCTGGGAGATGTATCAGCCATATGATACATATGGCTGAGGATGAGCAATACTCTGTGTGTCCCTGCCCTGTCCTGGGCTGTCACTGAGCATCGTCCCAGCGTCAGCGATGGGAAGGGCCAGGCAGCAACACGCTGGTGGCTGCAGGGAGCAGCATTTTGCAGGGACACCCCAACCAGCTGGGCACCAACAGGGAGAAAGGTCTTTTTGGCTTGTTTTCCTCCTTTGAGAAGCCCAACGTGCCCCTCGTTGAGCGGTGCTGTCATGCAGGTTTCCCCGTATCGCTGACGTTAATGAGATGTGGTTAGATATGGATTCTGGTTTAACTTCCAGAAATAATAGGATGTGGCTTTTCCCTAATAGTTGGAAACTCGCCCATGCAACTATACACAATGTGTTTTCCTACCCAGCGCCACGGTCGACTCAGAGGTTTTTAGGTACTTTGTTTGAAATATTTGAATTTCAGCATTTCTGAGGTAATTTTTCACCGTGGTTTATTGCCTAAGAAACAGGGCTATTTAAAGTAAGATAATTGTAAATAAGGAGGCTGGGATTTACCTCTCACTGGCTGGTCGTGCGTGCTCTGCCGGGGCAGTGTGAGCTTCCCAGCACCGTGGGCTCGGGGCTGGGAGAGGAGCCAGCCTTCTCCATTGCTGGCCCAGAGCTTCAAGGTGACGCCTGTGGAGAGCCCAGCTGTGATGTCCAGAGTGCTCTGCTGGCCTTGGGGGCACTCATGGGTGACACCAGAGCACAGTGAGGGCTGGCAACCCCCTACACTCCATGCAGGAGCTGGGGTGGAGTTTCCAGACCCGAAGTAGTTAATGTGACACAGAATCCAGCAATGCTTGGGTGATAAAAGGGACACTAACTGCAGACTTTATTATTCATATGCTCTGACCGAGGCATTTATTGGTGGATTAATGCCTGTGTTTGCAAAGGGCAAGTAGGGTTTGTTTGAAGGAAACCAAAGTGGTGTGGGACGCTCTGCTGGCCCCCTGCAGCCCCCAGCACATCAGGCAGGAGGTGATGGGGAAGATGCCCAGACACTGGTGGCATGTCATGGCATTGCTGGTGTGGGGCTGGGGGACAGCTCAAGGTGTCCCCAGCTCAGCAAGGCTGTTCCAGCCCCTTGGCTGGTCCTGTTGTGTCCCTGGACAGGCAAGGTCAGGTCCCCAAGCATACACAAGGAGGTGTAGCCAGCCCAGTCTTCAAACAAATGGTAAGTGCTTTGACCACACAGGATGGCTCGCTCCTCCTGAGGACTGAGGTTGGAGCTGGAGTGGGGAAAGGTGGGTCATTTCATTCTTCTGGATGGGTCCAGGAAGCATCCCTGTCTCCCCAGTCCTGCCCTGGCCACAGAGTTGGTGTGACCTTCCTGGCAGCACCCAGGTCCTCCTGGGCTGCATGTCTGGGGCTCTCCAGGACATGCTCATCTGGAGGCTTCTTCTGCATGAAGCATAACTGAAGAGATTCTTCAGCAATGGAAAAGTTATTTTCCTAAATGGACATTAATGTTTTTTCCATTAATTGGAAGAGATTCTGAGGCTATGGAAAGCCTTGAAGTGATATCACTGTGAAAAATTGCAAAAAAAAATCACACCGAAAAAGGCTTATGAAATCCAGACATTTTCCAACCAAAAGGGAATTTAAAATAAGCCCCTTTTCCTGCCCTCCCAGGGCCTCCACAGCGTAAGGACTTGAGATAGGAAAGGGCATCTGCCCTTGGTGGGGCTGCATGATATGGGCCAGGAGATTGTTTCGGCTGGCACAGGGAGCAGTCGTCCCATCCCATCCCACCCCATCCCTCCTCTGTACTTGTCCCCCTGCAAGAGCTAGGAGACACCTATAAACAAGAGCCTGTCATCAGCTCAGCTGGCTCATTACAGGTGCTGTCAGCAGCAGGGCTCTTCTCCCTTGATTTACTATCCCAAGTTCCTGGAAGAAAAGCAGGACAACCAACCCAGCCCAGAGCATCCCAACAATCCCTGGAGACCTTTGGGAAAGAGGGAACAGGCTGGCATGGAGCAGCAGGATGAGCCCTTGCCCCGCAGCAGATAGGCTAGTACAGGGCTGCTGCTCCTCCCTGGACCCTTGGGAGCCAGCAGAGTCACGGTGGGATGTCCTGGTCATGGCTGTTGCCCACAGCCCGGGGAGCACCTTCTCCCTGGGCTTCCAGTGGGGGGTGAAGCTGCAAGGGCTTGGGTTCTCATTCAGCTTCAACTCCGTTTGTCCCGAGAACATTATTTTTTGTTGCTGTTCCTTGGTTACCCACGGGCACAAAGGGCAGGTGAGACCAGAAAAGCGGTTCTGCAAAAGTGACATTTCCCTGTGCCACCCTTGGCTTGGCTGTTGGGGTCAGCTGTGCCAGCGTCACCCACTCCCATGGGATTTCACTGAACCTCAGCTCCTGAGCCCCACACCACGCTCCTGCCCCTCTGCCCACCCTCCCAGGAGCTGATCCTGGAGCTGGCAGCGCTGATGGCAGAGTCGGTGGCATCATGGTCACCTGGTATCCCACCAGGGAGCGGTGCCAAGGGATTTGCACTGGTGAGATCACCCAGTTGCTGTCACTGGAGCCCTTGGTCCCACGGTCACACGTGTCCCCAGCTTCCAGCATCTGCAGGCATCGATGGAACGGACAGCCTGGCTCACACTCACCAATTAGCCATCAGGGTAATTGTTTGCAGAACCGGAACCTTAATTTGCTTTCAATTCTTCCCAACTTTCTCAGTCCCCCAATATCTCCCTGCTCCGTCAGACATTCTCTGTTCCAACAAAAATACAGATTTTTCTGGAAATGTGATTTATTTCCCCTAATTTTGATCTCTTCTTGCATTCTTTCAGTTTAAGAAGCAAAACCCGTGAAGAGTTTGGCTGACATGAGTATTTGTGGAAAGGTTTCCTTTTATCCCCTCTTCCATATTTTTCTCAAAAAAACAGCTACCTAACTCCAAATAAGATTAAGAGAAAAACCTTTAAAATGCATTACATTAATTCAGTAACTGGATCCTTTGTGACGAGGAAAGAAGCACAATATTCTTATGTAATAAGTCCTGCTTTATAAATGCATTAATTCTTAAACTATATTGTTTTAATAAACAAGACTCTAGACTTGCCCAAGGGCACTGTTATTCTCAGCAGAGTTTTCCAAGAAGGCTTGTGTTGTTGGATTATTATTCCATGACTTCCAAGTTCACTGAGTGGAGCTATTTTTTTTAATGCTCATATTGCAGTAAAAACAACAACTTTCAAATACTTTGTCAAGTAGATTGGGAATCAAAATGGAAACTATTTGTGTAGGATGAGAAGTGCTGAAAGCCTCTCGTTTCATGCAATTAGACTTGGAATCTGGGGCCTGGCTCACATTTTTTTTTCAAAAAAAAAAAAAAAGAAAAGAAAAAAGTATTTTCAGAAGGCTCTGTTAATAATGGGTGGAGATGTAGGAAATTCAGGTCATTGCAGCCCTTCACGGGCTAATCCCGCTCTTGGGGATACGTCTGAGAAGTCATGGCCAAGCCTGAGAGGGGCAAAGGCAGCGTCTGGGGGTGCAGAGGGGACCCCACTGCCAGCTGTGCCCGGCTGGAGACACACATCTGGTGGAGATGGGTCCCACGGTGGCCTCCAGCCCACCCTGCCTCCTCCTGCTCCCCTTCTGCCACCTCAACACCGCTCCAGCTGCGGGAAAAACACATCAGCCACAGTGATGGAGGGGTCCTGGGGTCCCAGGTGTTCCATCCCCCGAGGCTCTTTGTTCCCTGCAGCAAAATTCCTGACGATTTCTCCCAGAGGATGTTGGTAGTTGGAATCCCTCGTACTGCACCTCCTCTCCCGCAGTGGATTCACCCCTGACTGGATGACCTAGACTCCCACCTGAGACCACCAGCAGAGATAATAACACTTTAAAACCACGTTCCCATCATTTATCAAGGGTTTTCCCCACTTGCTGGCCAGGCTGGAGAACCCCAACGATGGTTCAGACACAGCGGGGTGGGCAGCAGGCTGTGGGGGGGCTGCCCATTTCACCCTCTCGCCATGGGAATTTCCACATAGAGATGCACCAACAAAAATGATAATAATAAGATAACTCCCATATTTCCCCCAAATCAGATTCTTGGCCTCGTGGCCCCCCTGTTCGGTGCCTGTAGCATCCAGCCAGCACCTGGGAGCACCAGCAACCCTCAAAGGAAGGGGGATCCTCCCAGGAAGCAAAAAAGCCCCAGCCTGGAGGAAATGAGTTTCATTCCTGGGGATGGGGGGCAACGGGCACAAGCTGGAACATGGGAAGTTCCATTGAAAGATGAGGAGAAACTTGTTTGGGGTGAGGGTGGCAGAGCCCTGGCAGAGGCTGCCCAGGGAGGGTGTGGAGTCCCCTTCTCTGGAGACCTTCAGACCCACCTGGATGCTGTCCTGAGGGATGTGCTCTGGGCAACCCTGCTTTAGCAGGGGAGTGGGACTGGGTGAGCTCTACAATTCTGTGATATTTCCCTTGGTGTGGGTGCTGCTGTCACACAGGGAAGTGGGGGACACTCAACCTGTATCGCATGGACTTGCACCGCGGAAAAGGCCTGGAAAAGCTGCTGTGCTGGGCCAGCTCGTGCCATCTTTAAAGGAGGAAATATTCACGTTGTCTTCACACCACTTAAGCCCCGACAACGTGCAGATGTGCAGTTTTTTGGGGCTCTGGGCTCCCGTCTAAGCCTTGCACTTACTGCAGGGGGGGGGGAAAGCAGTGCCTGCTGAGGCAGCCAGCAGGGAGCTGCTCTCCCCTCCATCTCCCTGCCATCACGGGCCCTTCTCTCAACACCGGATGCAAATGAAGGGAAAGCTCACCCGTTTGTGCCTCCGTCGAGTATCTTCTGCCTTATTTCCTTGAATTATTAGCTCTCTTTTATTGGGTTTGGCTTGCAGGAGGATGACTATTTCATCCATCAAATCAGAATCTTTTTAACACTAATACTGAATTTATAGAAGTGGTTAAACGAAGTGTTGACAATATGGACAATGTGTTTCTGATTAACGCTGCAATTTAAAGCGAAACTGCCAACTGCCGAGAGTTACTAAAACAGAGCAGCATTTTTCCAGACCCAGTGGGCTGGAGCTCGGCGTCGCACACGAGCAGATGTCAGACACCGCACTCATGAAGGACTAACTCTGCAGCCAGGTCTGCTCCCCAGAAGCTTTACTTCCCCAGCCCCTCTGGTGATCACATCCCTATTTCCCCCTTCCCCTTTTATTGCCCTGGTTGGATGCGTTTGCCAGTGGAGGTTGCACACAGTGAAACCTTTTCCTGCCATTCCCCAGGGATTGGGGTCAGACACAAGGACACCCTTCCAGCTCCCTTTGGAGGAGTTCTTTCCCAGGGTGGCAGCATCCCACCCGTGGACCCTGGGTCCACTGATGCTGAGCTGCACCCCCCCAGGCATGAGCATCCAGCGCAGCGTGAGCGTGGGTGGGTGGGAGAGCAGGGATGGGACCGAACAGCCGGTGCCTTTATCTTTTGAAGGACAGCAAAGCAGATTAAAATCTCCTTCCCCCCCACCCCCTCCTCTTTTTTTTTTCCTTAATATGTGACACAAGAAAGGAGGAGTTGTACAAAGGAAATGGCAACAGGAACAAAAGGGAGAGGGAGAGAGGGGAGTGCAAGCGGAGCGGAGCCATCGCTGCAGTATCTCACAGAGGCGGCGTGATCACAGCCGACATAAGAAGTATCACTGCCACCTGAAAATCTCCTTTGAGAGCACTTGCAGGACCAGGAGCTTTGATTCCCTCCTTTCCTCTCCTCGTTAATCGCCTTCAGTTGCAATACTGAACTTCTGAAATTCAACAGCTACTAAAATATCAAGTATTTAAGGCTGGGAAAAACCTTGTGGAGTGGGAGGTTTTGCAAAATGTTTTTGGCTTCTCCAAGTTCAGAGCTGCAGCTAGAGGTTGGGAGTTTTCTTCCCCTAGTTTTACATGTGCTGGGTTTGCCCCTTGTTCAAGAGGGGCGTTTGGTTTTGGCAAAAACCCCAATGTTGTCTTCCCCATGTAGGGCTAGAAGAGCCAGGGAACCCTGGGGAGGCTTCAATGAGCCAGGTAACCCTGGGCAGGGTTGGCTGAACACCCCGAATTTCCACACAGCACAGGGAGCACCACTCCCCCTCCTTTTGCTGGTGCTGTTTAAAGCCTCTCCTTTGTCAGACATTGCTCCGAGGGAATGCACTCCAAATTAATGTTGATTGAGCTATGCTAATGTAAACCCCACTGTGTATCCCTCTGCTGATGCTCAGCAAGGGCATTGAGCCAGAGTCTCTCTTACCAGGATGAATTTCACCTGTAATGATGGAGCCATCGTCCCCCTAGCCCTAAATTTTGGATGCCTGGGCTGCTTGGGACTGTCTAAAACCAGGCTCATCCCAGGGTAACCCCAGCAAAGGTAAACCAGGCTTGAGATAACATAAAATAGCTTTTAAACCTTCATTCAAAGCTTGAACTAAAGCCAGGCTGATCCTTGTCTAAGCTCCCTTTTCTTCCCCCTCCCAACTTCTCCCCAGTCTCTTGCAATTCTCCTCCCCCACCCGTCCCCAAAACGTCTCAACCCCTGTCTGGCCCTGTTTAGGAGTCAGCTTCAATAGTACCTTTGTTAAGGGCGAAATCTCATTAAATGTGAGGTAAGAGGAAATGAAAAAGTGTAAAACATCCAGATTTATTACCTGTTGTCTTCTGAGCATTTGAAAATCAGGAGCTGGGGGCAAAGGGGCGAGTGGTATCAAAGTTTTGAGCCTGTGAGCCTTTCCGTCACTGCCTGTGCTGTCTCCTGCTCGGAGGGCATGGCCTGCTCCTAGTGCTGTTTTGGTAAAAAAAAAACAGGTTTTGTGCTTCTTGAGAAAAGAAGTAATATATTCAACTGCCGGTTCTGAGCTCCATTACCCTGCACACAAGCAGGTAGGGATGTTTAGTTGCTGAACTTGGAATTTTTTCTCAGCTCATGACCAGACATAGAATGGTTTGGGATGGAAGTGATCTTAAAGCCCCCCCAGTGCCACCCCTGGGCAGGGACACCTCCCACCACACCAGGTTGCTCCAAGCCCCCTCCAACCTGGCCTTGAACCCCTACAGGGGTGAGGCAAAGCTCAAAATTGAAAGGTTTTCCTGGATAGGTACCACCCACTTATTTTTTTTTTTTTCCTATTTCAAAAGTGAAAGAAAAACAAACCTGCTAAATTAGTGTCAGCTTCATTAACATTGCTAATAAGGGCTGGGGCTGAGAGAGCGAGACCCTCTGCTCTCGGGCATCACACCTGGGGTGCCCCAGAGCTGCTCCTTCCCTTTCAGGATGAAGAAAGGATGCCGGGGTTAAAAAAAAAAGGCAGATTAAAGAAACCATAAAACCTGATAAAACAAGTTCTGCTCTCTGAAAAAATTCAGGGAGCTTCGTGAGCTGGATGGAGCTGAGTTTCTGCCTGTTGACCGAGCCCCGGCAGCTGCCGGCGGTGAGGGCTCTGGGTTTGCCCCCCCTGGACTCGGGAAGGGGCATGTTTTAACCGGGGTGGTGAAATGTTTAGATGCCCCATCTGAAGCACCGAGGGTCTGCTCGCCCAGTACCTCCTGCGTTTCGCAGCCAGCTCGCCCACATCTGCGAGTGTTCAGCTCTTTTAGGTCGTGCAGATTCCCCGGCGTCTCCCGCTGGGAGCCCGGCAGCCGGGGGATGCGAAGGGAGCAGCCAGCTCTGAAACGCTTTCTGGTTTAAAGAACTTTTCCTACCGTCAGGCAACAACACCAGCTCCAGGAGCCGGTGCCGTAGGGCAGCGCTGCCCATCCAAAGCTTTCCCCATCTCTGCCCCCCCCCCCTCGCTGAGCGTCTCCCACCCGCTTTGTGCGGGTAGAACCGCTGCCTCCTTCCCCACCACGCTCCAGTTCCCCGAGGAGCTCTGCCTGCGGAGCCCACGGAGGCTGCCCAGTCGTCGACAGTGAAACCAGAGCAATGCTGCAAACTGGAGCCAGTCCTCTTAGCCCTTGCATTGCCCATCTCCGTTTTGCCTTACACCTCGTGCTCTTCTAACGTGGTTTCCGACTATAACCTGGAACAGGCGTTCCCCAGAAACCTGCAATGCCTAAAAAGGCTTGTGTTTCCTTTTGGTTAGTAGCTGTTCATCACAGAATTGTAGAATTATAGAATCACAGAACGGTTTGGGTTGGAAGGGACCTTAAAGATCATCCAGTTCCAACCCCCTCCCCGTTTCTGGGATGTAATATGTGCGTTAGAGACAGCTCTGCCTCTCACCTTCACTGTACTTGTTGGATTTATGTGCTGCTTGCTTTTGTCCTGTAAATGAATTAGTTGTTGGGGAGTAATGAGATAATTTGTCCTCTCTCCACGTGATGCATGAGGGGGGGACGAGAGGGGGGGGGGTTGGTGTCACCTGTGACAAACGTTGCTGTGCCACCCACCAGGCTGGGAGAGGCAGCGAGGGGGTTGAGCGCTGCCGTGTTTTCCAAACAAGTTGCTGTTCCTGGGCTTGTTGTTGGGCTGGTTACCATGGAAAATAATGCTCGGCAGCCCGGGGAGCCGCTCTGGCTGCTCTCCCCCGGCCCCCTGCTCCTCCAACTCGCCGGCTGCAGCCATCACCGGATCGGTATTTCTGCACAAACACGGAGGGAAGGGAGAGGGGAGACGCTGCAGGTGCTGCTTTGGCCGGTCCCCAGCCCGGGGCTGAGTTGCCAGGAGCCGGAGCGGGGGTTGGAGGCGGTGGAAGGAG